>JALPQD010000432.1:624646-1120191 GCA_023101885.1 Typhlomys cinereus | reverse complement strand
ATTTCCACTGAACTGAACATTGCCTCCTGGATGCAAGAGGGGAACTTGTGAGACCCGGGAAGCTAAGAAAGTCACAAGAAGCAGGAGGCTCCTCCTGAAGGTTCTGTGTCCAATAAAGACTTGCTGCGGATGGGGGTGTGGGGGACCTTCGCTGGAGACGTGCATGAGTGGGGCAAGATACGTAGCTTTGTTAGTGGTCAGTCACCTATCATTTGTGATTCCGCTGCCAATGTTTTACCCATGCTCCTGACAGTGACCAAATAAACTCATTGGTTCACCAGCCATGACTTAGGTGAAATTATTTCTGAGAGAGCAATTAAGGATTATTCCTCACATTACCCTCGGCTGCCACATGAACACACAGTCGAGGAAACTTGTGTACATATACCTGTGCGCACACATGCAAACACTCATATCTGTGCACATTCGATACACGCACACATGAAAGGAAAAAGTGACTTCACCAGTGAAGACCCAGAGACTGGTAGCGACGGTAAAAGGAAGTGGGAACCAAAAGCAAGTACACGGTGCTGCTTTGGTGTTGGGTGTCACTATAGTGATGCAACAGCTGTTACATGGCTTTGCTCGAAGCAAGAAATGGAAGGTTTACGAGATTTCATCACTAATACAATGTCTGGCACGTTAGCAACAAAACCATACGAATGTCACACAGAACTACCAGATTCAGTCAGTATTACTATTAGAAAGAATTTTAGCTCTTGGTTGTCACCCAATCACGGAAGTTAACCCGGAAAGTTGTTTGTACTTGTGAGACCAGGTCTAGCCATTTAAGAGCACAAAAAGTAAATAAGGCATTCACTGAGATAGAATAGATTATTAAGGTATAAATTTAGGAGGCAGTACTCAACATTTGATGAGTAAATGCATCCTTAACACCTGCTCACAAGTGTGTTTGCTGAGTCAATGAGCCTTTGGGGAGACATTTATGCATAGTTAGTGGCCATTACCAAAGTGCCTGGTCCCATTCACAAATTGAATATGCAGGGACTGAGGATATGGATCAGCTGGTAAAGTACCAGCCATGCAAGCAAAGGAGCGGAGTTTGAGCGTAGTACCCATATAAAGAAAGCTGCTGTGGTAGCATGCATGTAATCCCAGTGCTTAGGAGACAGGCAAGCACATCTCTGGGGCTCAACTATCAGCAAGCTTCAAGCCAGTAGAGAGAGCCTGCTTCAAAAAACAAAGCAGACGATGTCTGAGGAACAATATCCGAGAGGAACCCTAGCCTCCACATGTGCGCACAAATGTCTATGTACACACATCTACACATCCACATACAAAAAATCTTGAGAAATTGTGAGACTAATAAAGTAATAAATTGTAACTCTTGAACCTGAAAAGTAAACTTTTAAGGTGAGAGGTAATACAAAATCTTATAATTATACAAAAATACTGAACTGAACAAGTATATTGTGATACATGAATTATTTCTCAAGAAACTTGGAAGTAGAGCCAGCAATATGGTTCAGCAGGTTAAAGGTGCCTACAGGAAAACCTGGTGACTTCGGGTCAATTCCTGCAGTTTGCATAGTGAAGGGAGAGAACTGATTTCTGAAAGTTGTCCTCTGACTGCCACATGCATTTACATTGTGCACGCCTGCTTTTCCTCACTCCCAATAAATAGATATTTTTAAAAAGAAGCTGCAAAATAAACTTGCCAGGGACTGGAGTGATGGCTCAAGGGTTAAGACTGCATCAAAAGCAGAAATACCTGTGTTCTGATCCCAAATCCCAGGTAAAAACACCAGGTAGACATGGGGGTAGCCTGCACTTCCAGTTCTGGAAGGTAAAACCTGGGATATCCCAGGTTTTACCTTCCAGACTTCCAGAACTGGAAGTGCAGGCTACCCCCATGTCTACCTGGTGTTTTACCTGGGATTTGGGATCAGAACACAGGTATTTCTGCTTTTGATGCAGTCTTAACCCTTGAGCCATCACTCCAGTCCCTGGCAAGTTTATTTTGCAGCTTCTTTTTAAAAATATCTATTTATTGGGAGTGAGGAAAGCAGGCGTGCACAATGTAAATGCATGTGGCAGTCAGAGGACAACTTTCAGAAATCAGTTCTCTCCCTTCACTATGCAAACTGCAGGAATTGACCCGAAGTCACCAGGTTTTCCTGTAGGCACCTTTAACCTGCTGAACCATATTGCTGGCTCTACTTCCAAGTTTCTTGAGAAATAATTCATGTATCACAATATACTTGTTCAGTTCAGTATTTTTTGTATAATTATAAGATTTTGTTACCTCTCACCTTAAAAGTTTACTTTTCAGGTTCAAGAGTTACAATTTATTACTTTATTAGTCTCACAATTTCTCAAGATTTTTTTGTATGTGGATGTGTAGATGTGTGTACATAGACAGTTTGTGCGCACATGTGGAGGCTAGGGTTCCTCTCGGATATTGTTCCTAAGACATCGTCTGCTTTGTTTTTGAAGCAGGCTCTCTCTCACTGGCTTGAAGCTTGCTGATAGTTGAGCCCCAGAGATGTGCTTGCCTGTCTCCTAAGCACTGGGATTACATGCATGCTACCACAGCAGCTTTCTTTATATGGGTACTACGCTCAAACTCCGCTCCTCTGCTTGCATGGGCTGGTCTTACCAGCTGATCCATATCATCAGTCCCTGCATATTCAATTGTGAATGGGACCAGGCACTTTGGTAATGGCCACTAACTATGCATAAATGTCTCCCAAAAGGCTCATTGACTCAGCAAACACACTGTGAGCAGGTGTTAGGATGCATTACTCATCAAATGTTGAGTCTGCCTCCTAAATTATACCTTAATAATCTATTCTATCTCAGTGAATGCCTTATTTACTTTTTGTGCTCTTAAATGGCTAGACCTGGTCTCACAAGTACAAACAACTTTCCGGGTTAACTTCCGTGATTGGGTGACAACCAAGAAGCTAAAATTCCTTTCTAATAGTAATACTGACTGAATCTGGTAGTTCTGTGTGACATTCGTATGGTTTTGTTGGCTAACGTGCCAGACATTGTATTAGTGATGAAATCTCGTAAACCTTCCATTTCTTGCTTCGAGCAAAGCCATGTAACAGCTGTTGCATCACTATAGTGACACCCACACCAAAGCAGCACCGTGTACTTGCTTTGGTTCCACACTTCCTTTTACCGTCGCTTCCAGTCTCTGGGTCTTCACTGGTGAAGTCACTTTTTCCTTTCATGTGTGCGTGGTATCGAATGTGCACAGATATGAGTGTTTGCATGTGTGCGCACAGGTATATATGTACACAAGTTTCCTCGACTGTGTGTTCATGTGGCAGCATGAGGGTAATGTGAGGAATAATCCTTAATTGCTCTCTCAGAAATAATTTCACCTAAGTCATGGCTGGTGAACCATGAGTTTATTTGGTCACTGTCAGGAGCATGGGTAAAACAATTGGCAGCGGAATCACAAATGATAGGTGACTGACCACTAACAAGCTACGTATCTTGCCCCACTCATGCACGTCTCCAGCGAAGGTCCCCCACACCCCCCATCCGCAGCAAGTCTTTATTGGACACAGAACCTTCAGGAGGAGCCTCCTGCTTCTTGGACTTTCTTAGCTTCCCGGGTCTCACAAGTTCCCCTCTTGCATCCAGGAGGCCAATGTTCAGTTCAGTGGAAATGGTACACAAGTCCACACAAATGAGACACATGAGACCTGTGAGGTCACCCAGCACCTAGTGTGGACAGCTGACTAGAGCCACATGTGTGTCTAACAACTCAACTCGCTGGTTTGTTAGTGTCAATCACTAAGTTTTGGGACAGGAATGTTTATACATTAAGAGATAATTAATATAGTTATATATATTTATAATATATATTTCAACTGGTGTTCAGGTTTTAAATCATAATAAAATTTTATTGATATACAATTTGGCATTTTGCTTACTACTTCATGGGAGCTTTATCTTCCTTTCAAAAGGAATCTGGTATGTGTGGACTTGTGTTGTGTAGCTATTTCCTCTGGATATTTACTCAGGTTTTTCTCAGGAACTCCCAGAACAAACATGGGCGACATCATTTTGGACAAGCAATTGCAAAGAGGCACCAAATTATTATGTAGTATAATAGATTACTTCGATTTGAATTTTACTTTACTTGATTTTAATATATGTACTTGATGGAAGGAGGGGTTTCTAGGGATGGGATGTAAGAAGAGATGTGACGGTGTATGTTGACTGCCTCTCAGACTGGATCAAAAGTGCATAGATGCTCTTTTAGGTGTGTTTTCCAGGGAGGATTAGCTACAGTGAGGAGACGGTGTCCCCTAAAGCTGAGGGCATGGAGGAAAGGGAGAAGAACTGGGAAAGTCCGCCAGGCTGGTCCTTTCTCTACCTCCTCTTTCTCTCATCACTCACCGTCCTGGTTGCTACGAGGCAAGCAGTTTTTCTACCTATCATCCCCACTATAAGGGACTAAAACCCATGAAACCATGAGCTAAAGTAAATAACCCTTTTATTGATCCTAAAAGTTATTCTGTCACAGTGACAGAAAACTAATGTAGGAAGGCTGCCAAAGAAATAGTTTTCAAGATGGGAGAATCACTTGTTTGATTAAATTCATAGTAATATGAAATGTAGGTTTTTTTTTTTTTGAAATGTAGGTTTTTAAGTCAGTGTAGTGCAGTTATTACAGGAACAAGTAGCATTTTATAGCACTGATAACAACTTAAATTTGAATGCTCTGGGGCTGGAGAGATGGCTCAGGAGTTAAGACTGTCTTGCAGGCAGAAGGTCCTGAGTTCGGATCCCACGTCTCATGTAATAAATAAAAATGCCAGGCAGAAAGGGGTTGCACTTTTGGCCCTGGTGGGCGGAGCCTGGGAAATCTCAGAGCGAAGCAAGGAGGTAGAAACAATCCAGGATGATTCCTGAAGTCACCCTTGTTCTTCCACAGGGACACACAGTGCCCTCTGATACACACACAACACACACACACAACACACACACACACACACACACACACACACAAATAAATAAAATATCAAACCATGTGAGCACTCTCTTTTATAAAGAAGCTGCTCTCGGCACACTATAATAGTAAACTCACCTATTCATCAAGCTGTATGATGGCTACGCTTACATTTTCTAGATAAATAGATTAAACACATTATCCTGGTCACACAGCTAGAGGGCACTAGCAAGTGAACACAGAAAGCATAATGTCACACTCAGTGCTCTGAACACTGGTTAAGCACGCTGTATTTTTTTTTTTTTTATTTCCCAGATTTCTCTGGAAAATCTAGAAATGATACTATCAAAGTTGATTTTATTTGTAACTACTGGTAATACAATAGTAAATTTAAGGGTAAAATTCTGTAGACTAATACCAGCATTACTTGGTTTATCAAAGCAAACCTTGAGTGGATAATACTTCTAAAATCTAGGTTATATACACAACAATCTATATTTTATTTTGTTCAAGTTATACCACAGCTAATTAGAAATAGAAAATTGAGTTTTAACCACAAACTACTATGTGTTTAAATCTTTAGAATGTTTCTGTATTTCAACACTTTAAAAGTCTGATTGACTTAAGAAAGCAAGGGGAGCCTCGTCAGATCGTGAGATATATTAATCCTAAAGAGGTAAGGATGCTTGAAAGTTCTAAAGCACAAATATGTCTAAATAAAGCAACAGAAAGTAAGGAATAGTATGACCACCACCTCTCTCTGGTGTGCACAAGTCACTTCCCACTGTAAGCACCATTTTGAATCATGTTTTAGCTTCCAAGTTTTGAGCTATTTATGAGAGGATGTTGTTCATTCAATGCTGTTTTAAAAAATGAACAGATTTAGGGAGATGTGTGATGGTAATGTTTGCAATATCACACATACATTTAATGTCACTAAAACAGAGGCTGGAGAGATGGCTCAGGGGTTAAGACTCTGCCTTACAAGCAGAAGTTCCTGAGTCCAGATTCCAGAGCCCATGTAAAAATGCCAGCGGGAAATGGCAGTAGCCTGCACTTCTGGGCCTGGGCCTGATGAGTGGAGCCTAGGAAATCACAAAGCAAAAGCAAAAAAGGAGGTAGAAGCAATCCAGGATGATTTCAGAAATCACCCTTGGTCTTCCACAGGGTCTTTCACACAGTGCCCTCTGATATACACACACACACACACACACACACACACACACACACACACACACACGGCCATGTAAAATAAAGTTTAAAAATTGTAATAATGTCATAAAACATACAAGTTGATAATGGGTCAGTTGGCAAATTTTATGTTGTATATACTTTGCCATGATAAACTGGTGAGAAAATTAGAGAAAATGTGGTGTTTTGTAGTGATGGTTTTACTATAAAACAACCAACCATCTATGACATCAACCTCAGGCCTAAATAGGCACGCACCCCCCACTCTCATATACACAACAGTGAAAAAAGATGTTGAAAGCATTATTATTTTGATATAGGTTAGAGGTTTCATGGGATATATAAATATGTAAAAATTCATGGATTTGAAACGTTCAAATTTTGGTGAAAAATAGGTGGGCAGTGCCACAAAACATAAAAAAAAGTTTTATATAGAATTTTACACTTCAGTTTCATTCATAAAGTTTTAGACAGAAGAAAATTATTATGTAAAATTAATAGTCTTTTAGAATATAACACCAATTTCCTCATCTAACCTGTTATCAGGAGACAAATGTAAACTATCTTCTGATAAAAGGATCAATATTTATTTTCTTCTTTCTATCTGGTACCACACAGTAAAATTTAGGAGATTTATTATACTTAATTTTCATGAAATATTGAATTTTATGGACTCCACACAAGCTAATTAGGAAAGTTCGTCTAGTTTTGAATTTAGGTTGACTACCCATTATTTTTTTCTAAATTTATTGGGAACATAATTATTTATTTCATATAGGTTATTATTTGAAGAAACTTTAAATTGGGTTTTGTATTTATATAGTAGTACCCAGAAAATAGCTTGGTGCCATTTTTCTTTTATCCTATGAGATGTCCATAAAAAATGAATTCTTCAAAGTAACGTATGACTTTATACCAATTGTTTGAAGTCTATTAATCTGACCTATTTTGTAAACAATAAATCTCAGCACTATTTTTAAATAACAGAATGAGAAAGGAGTGGCAACATGGTACATTCTGAATGTTGAGGAGAGATTCATTATCTTGCAGGCAGAGCTTCTAGATGCTGCTGCTGGCATTCATGTGCGATTCAGATTAGGTGGGGTAAGTTTGCACGAACCTTTTTCTGGTAGTTTGAAAGCATATTTACAAGAAATTTAAGAGTTTTTTTTTTTTAAATGAACCTAGTTAAGTTGTTGCATTTTAATGGTTCTTTGAACTTTCCATCTACAGGTTACATTTCCACCTGAGATATATTATAAAATTTTTACTCACAGACATATTGAAGACTTGTGTGCTAACAGCCCCAGAGATTACACAAAACTTCCGCCAAAACATATATCTCATACTAAAGGTGACCCGCCCCTGGAAGAGGATCATACTGGCTGGTATCGTCGCATAGAAAACAATGGCTGGAGGCCTGTTTCTCATAGAGTAAGGGAAAGAGATACTAGTAATTTTTCACTTTATATATTTAGAAACTCATGTGCTTTTTAGAAAATTAATCTTTATTATTATATATTAATTTGTGTGTGTGTGTGTGTGTGTGTGTGTGTGTGTGTGCTTGTGCCTGTGCCCAAGGATGACTTCAGAAATTACCCTGGATTGCTTTGCTTTGGGATTTCCCAGGTTCCACCTTCCAGGACTGGAAATGCAGGCCACTGCCATTTCAGACATTTTTATGTGGGATCTAGAGATCCCAACTCGGGTCCTTTTGCTTGTGAAGCAAAGGCTTTAACCCCTGAGCTATCTCTCCAGTCCTAGAAGATCTTAGGATTAAAAATAATAACAACTTAATTGACAAACCTGCTTAAGTTATCTATTCTGTGATCAAAATTTCTGAGGATAGCAATTCCTCTGCGTGTATATGTGTGTGCGTGTGTATGTGTGTGTGTATGTGTGCACGTGCATGTGTGTATGTGCATATCTGCATGTGTGCACATGAGTGTGAAGGCCTCGGGCTGAGGTTGGAGGTCGTCTTTGATCACTTTCCACTTTACATATCCAGGCAGAGTCTCTTGCTAAACCCACTACTTTTTGGAGGGGGGGATTCTCTGTCTGTCTCTTGGGTGCTAAGCTTTACCTACTAGTAGCTTTTACGTCGTTCCTGGGGATCCACACTCTGGGCAGCAGGTGCTTTATTCACTGAGCCATCTTCCCAGTCCATTTACTTTTATGTTACCTTTATTTTTAATAATCAGGTTTGAAACTAGACCACCTTTAGATATTCTCTGGTATTCTACAGATTATATATTCAATATAAAGAAGATAAAATGTAAATTCATTCACCAAACTATTTCATTGTCAGCCATGTGCTAGACATTATGGTGGCAAAAAGATGTAATTCCTTTTTTCCTGCACAGATGTCTTTCATTAGGGAGGCAGTCGAGTGAACAGGATACTCCAGAACAGAGAGGTGGCTAAATGGTCAAACAGGGCTACCTCTGAGAGGCAGCAAACAAACATTTTGCAGTTTGTATTGGGTGGAGAGAGGGGATGAAGTGGGAAAAAATGTGCTCCCATTAGGAGCACATCTCATGCAAATTAACCAAGGCTAGAGACACGATAGAAAGAAAGAGCTGGCAGTACCAGAGGAGGTTAGGTCTGCTCATGGGAGATAGACACTTCTCTTCAGAACAGGTCTACGGATCATTCTCCCTCCAAGACTCAGTACCTCATAACACCAGCACTTCGTCACTGCTGCTGGCATCTTTAATACACTGCTCATCGCTGAATCAGAACCACTTTGAAAAGCGCTCCTCCTCTCTGCTCCTATATTCCTGCTGAACACACCCAAGTTCTTGTTTCGAAGCAGATAATCTCTCAATCAGCATTTCACTACTGTGCATTTTACCTTTGCTTTCTCCACAGTTTTGGATACCAATTGAAAATGAAATTCTGGAAAGCACAAAGGAAAGAGAGTTTCATTTCTCTAAACTGAAGAGACGGCAAGATTTGGAAAGGAAAAGGAAAATTAAAAAAATAGAATGGATGAAGCACATGTAAGTGAACAAAATACAGTCTTTCTAAAGAAGTACATATTTAGAAAAAGCAAATTTTGGGGCTGGAGAAATGGCTCAGGGTTGACAACTCTGCATCTCAAGCCGAGCATATTAAAAAGATCTGGCACAAAGTTGCTAGTGTCTGTCTTCCCCGGGGCAATCCATTTACTTCTTCCTCGTTCTACTCTTTATCTATTAATCTCCTGGCTTTGCAAAAGTCCTTTAATTCCTCCAGGGTTTATTTCTTCACCTACAAAGGAAGGAACCAGTTATTTGGTCTCTAAGATTTGTTCCACTCTATAATTAAATAACTTACTTTTTTGTGTGCAATAAAAGCGAAACTTATGGTCAGTTTGATTTTTAAATAAGGTCTCTCTCTTGTGTAATTGCTCCCACAAAATTCTACAATAGGTCTCAGTTTAAATGCATCTTTAGGATGAAGACTTAATATACAGTTTTAATATAAATAGCATCAATATTATCAACTACATTTACTTGTAATAACCAATTTCAGAAGATGTGTGTCTCTTCCCTTCCTCTACTTAGGTACTACACAGGAAGTCTGGAGGCCAAGGCAACTCATCGTGAAACTCTAAATTTAATTCACAGAGCAACAAAAGGGATAATAAAAACTATTGAAAGTAGCGGGGTAGATTCTGTGATGGAGTGGGAAGTAGATGAGGTGCTAAACTGGACAAATACACTCAATTTTGATGAGTAAGTACATTGCTATCTCAGGGAATGATGAGTTCGAAGTTTTCTAACACACTCCATTCCTGCGAAAAATCTTGAGTGCACAAACACACTTTTAGAATAATGTAAACAGAAAAAGAAAAGTATTTATAAAAGTAAGAATTTAAGAAATATTAAGTATAGGCCGTTTATGTCACAGTACATTCTTAGCCTTGTCTCTAAGCCCCAAAGAAAAAACAAAGCATGGATATACTAAGGCAGACTCTAAGATCAATTATATAATAATATTCTTAAACCTATGATCCTTAAAATAAAGTGAGAAGTTTAAAACAGTTATACTGACATGAATGAACTATGAAAAGTATTTTTATTATTTTCTGTGGTAGAAATTTTAAAGTCTTCAATATGGTCAGGTGAATGTGAATAAAAAAACACAATGGGTCACCATTTCAAACCTACTAGCATGGCTATAATCAAGATTACAGATAATAACAAGTGTCGGAAATAGGGTGGAAAGATTGGAGCCCTTGTACACTGCTAGTAGCAATGTGAGAAGGTGCAATCACTTTGGGAAACAAGCTACACAGTAGCCACATAATCCAGTGAGGAAGGTTCTAAGAGAGATGAAAGTATGTGTGCACGAAAAGCTTGCACATGAATTTTCACAGAAACATTATCTTATAATGATAAAAGAAGTAACAACCTTAATAAATGCAATATCTCCATGCATTATTATTCACCATTGATACACCCCACAGTATCAATGAAGCTTGAAACTTCTTAGAAATAATTCCATTGTATATGATGCATCCACAACAAGCAGGTTTATAAAGATGATTCCACATTCATGGTGCACCCAATAAAAGCTTGTAAAAACTGAAAACTGAAAGCTTATTATCAGTCTTACCTCAGGCTGATAAGCTAGGTTAACTGGGAGGTCATGGCTAAGTGAAAAGCTCTATATTCGGGGGCTGGAGAGGTGGCTCAGGGGTTAAGCCTCTGCCTTGCAGGCGGAAGGTCCTGAGTTCGGATCCTAGACCCCACGTATAGACGCCAGGCGGAAGCGAGGGCGGCCTGTGTTTCCGGTCCTGGTAGGGCGGAGCCTGTGAATCCCGGGGCAAAGTAAACAAGGAGGAGGTGGAGGCGTCCATGGTGGTTCCCGAATTCGTCCGTGGTTCTACACACACATACATACATACATACATACATACACACACGCGCACACATGCATACACGCACAATTGAATAAATAATAAAAAAAAAAAAAAATTAAAAAAAAAAAAAAAAAAAAAAAGAAAAGCTCTATATTCAACTACAATAAAGAATACTTCATGTACAAACAAAAATTAGATAAAATGCAAAAATGGAGTTACAAGAAAATAGGACTAAAAAAAAATCAAGGTGATAGTCACTGAGCAATACGACATGAAAAGAAACCAGATGATAATAAAAGACAATATGATAGAAAAATATTGAGGATGCTACAATTATAATCAACATAATGACATTGGGCCAATGACAGACCACATAAAGGCCAGTGGTCCCATAAGATTATAATGGAGTTGAAAAAGTTCCATCATTTAGTGATATCCTGGTCATCACAGTGCAAGGCATTATTTGCATATATGTGATGACGCTAATGTATTGTAGTATGTTCTCTATATGGAGTCATACATTGACATAGTAAGGAGTGAAATTTTCTATTTTAAAAAAATGTATACCTCATATTTTTAGTTCATTCTGCATTGTTTATAATTATAATTTGATACCAACTTAGAAACATAGAAAGCATGTTTGATTTTTTTTTTCATTGAAGTCTGGACAGTCAAAAATTCCAATGTAACCTTGAGTTATTATTTGGGAATATATCAGTAGCATTCCTGAGCACAAGCACTGACTATATGATGTAATCAGCGGTGTGGGGATCTTCTCTGAGCTCATGCAGAAGCAGGAATAAGCAGCTAGCTACTTTGCATTTATGACTCCACACTCTACTTTCCTGGTAGTGCTCTAAAAGCTTATGCTGGCTTAAGAATATCTTGTTTGCTGAGAATTTGAGCCTGAAATTTCTCCCTCAGAACTGGTAGCTGATAATTTCTTGTGGAATCAGTCAAAATTTATGGACAGTTTCCTACAACTGGACCATTAGAATATCATAAATGCTTTTTACCACTAATTAGTTTTTTTTAAAAAAAAAAAAACTCGCCACTTTAATACTTCTTCAATTCCTTGTCTTGGAAATTGCTTGCTAGGAGACAGAATTAAACATTGAATATCACCATTAAACATGAGTTAATGAATTAATCTATTAATAAGTCAATTTAATGTCCATAGGTATATTGCAAACTGGCAAGAAACTGCTACAAGCAACTCTTCAGCAAACTTAAAAGGTTGGTTATTTTTAGCAATATTTGAGCACATAAACCAAAATTTCATATATGTATGTATTTCTAAGGAGCTAACATTTTGATATCTTGAATAAGATATAGGTATAAATAAATCTTCCAAGTTATGTTTACCTTTTTAAGACTGTCATTTGAAAATAAGATTTTTACTTTAAGTTGGATAGGATTTTTAATTTCCATATCATGGTTTCAGTGTGACCTTTAATGAGAAAATTACATCAAATGTACCAAAGTTTTTAAGTTCTGTTCCTCTACTGTTGTTCCAGTGGTTAACAATGATAAAAAGTGATACTCAATGGTTGTCATCCCAGAAATACCACTGACTTTCACATAGTCGAGAAACAATTACAGTTACATAAAACCAACGGGGATTTCTGTCCTGTTACCTTAGAGGAAAAGCAGAGAGGTTAGAGTGGGAGTTTGGTTTTGTTTTTTGCCTCTTCCATTTAAGGGCTGTGTGATCTTGGGCAACCCAAGCAGCTTTGTTACTTCATCTGCAGAACAGTAACCACAGTCCTCAGTTTCCAAGTGGTTGAGAGCGGAAAGATAATATTTGTGTCTGCCATTGCATTAATCTGCCATCATCCTGGCTCACTGTTTCCACAGGAAACTCTGGTCCATTCCTCACACATCAGCACTTACAATGATTAACTCATTTGACTTTCACAATTTCACAACAGACCACATTTATCCATTATTCCAGAGGAGCCAGGCGATACTGTGATTCGCTCAAGACCACAGTTTTCAACTGAGACAGAATAAAAGCTCACAGTGGAACATCACCATACTTTGTTGCTTGACATAACTTTGCAATGCATCTGCCTCGCTCTTACCTAACTCTCAGCACCTCACCTTCCTGGCTTCGTGCCTGTTCCTCAGATGCACCACAGAGTCTCCATGAGGGGAGATTGATGGAGTTGATTGCCTTCTATAGAACAATTTTTTGGTAGCTATTTTTAATAGAGAGCAAGGACAGAAATCCCAATACGGTTCTGACAAACAAATCTGACTAGCTGATCAAATAATATAAAGAAATGGCAGATACAGAAAGGAAAACTAAGCTATGAAGGAGTACTGTGAAAAGAAGAAAAGATACAAGGGTAAGAATTTTAAGAAATGGACATTTGTACAACTGAAGGCAGTGAAGTGAGACATTGGGAGAATGTGGGCCACTTCAGAAAGAAAGCAAAGATCCAGTTGAGAGCAGGTCTGGAGAGGGGAAAGGCATCCTTTCATTTGGGAAAATGCTTAAGGAGCACTAACTACCGAATGCTATATGCACGGTCACTTCTGATTATCACAAAAAAGAGGCAAGTTCTACAATTCTATTTTTTACAGATGAAGACATTATTGCCTCAAATTACATAGGTAGTTCTTGAGGCTCCGAGACCCTTCGTAAAAATAGATGATAGCTCGTGAGGAAAGTGAGAGAAACACAGATGTTGGCATTTTGGATGTCAGTAAACAGCATCCGTAGGGATGTGCTCTCTAGAGTAATGGAAGAACGGGCTAGCTGTCTGCACCCTGAATGAGTCTATCTTGTGCATGGTGTCTATCTGATTATTTGTCCTATTTCTTTAGACTTCAGGCTTGAGAAAATGCAGAAAAATCAATACAGACATGAAGAGGCACCAGAAGAAATACCAAATGAAATGAACTATGAAAATGTTTATGAAAATCTATATTTGACTCGGCTAACACCCGATTCTACATTCGAAATGTAACCACGAAGCACTTTCTTTTCTGAGCAGTGGTCCTTCAACTCCCATACTTACCAGTTAAATCCCAAATAGCTTCTTCTGACAACAGTAATTTCTGTATGTATTCCTTACTTCGAATCTAGCTCAGTTAAATAAGGAAGATTTAAGAAATACTACATTGAACAATGGTTGGAAAATAAAGATGTTCTTACTAGTAGCCTAAAAATTAGTTATACTTGTTATGGAATGACATTTCAATATACATATACAGTATGTACTGATCACATAGGGCAATGTTTCTGTATCTTTATTGTTTGTCTGGGGCCTTTCATCTCCTATTCTAGTTCTTCATAAATATACAGTAAGTTATTGTGGTTAATACCATTGCATTACAAAACACTAAAATTTATTCCTTTTATGTAAATGTTTTGATATCCCATCCTTCCCACTTTACACTACAATCGATTTTTGTTTTCTACATTTGTAATGTGATACTGTCATGGCCAATCATCCTGACCATTTTCTTTGTTTTGGCCATTCTTTTGAGAAGTGTCTACATAATCAGGTCATTTTCCTGTTTTCAGTTGGATTCCTTTTAACATTTCGTTTGAAATCCTTATATATTACTAACCTGTTGTGAGATGAATAGTTAGAAAATATTGTTCTTCCATTGTTTGTCTATTTTTATTTGCTTTGTAGTTTGATAACCTGTTTGTCTACATTTACTTTTGTTTCTTGTGCTTTTGAAGTGCTTTCCAGAAAATCATGACCTGTACTATCGTCTTGAGCTACTTATTTTCTTTTACTTCTTGAATCTTACCTTGAGGTTTTTGACATATCTTGAGTTACTTTTGGTACTTGGTAAGAGATGAGGATTAACTGTCAGTCTTCTCCATATGACATCCAGTTCCCCATGACTACTGGGAATAATGAAGTGTCCTTTCCCAATGCAGGTTTTAGGCACATCTGTCAAGAATCAGCTGGTGGAAGACTAGGAGTTTGTTTCTGTGGCAATAAAGTTTTTGTTATTTTAATATGTTCTAAAATGAGGCTATTTTCGCAATTAAAATTATTTTTGTTCAATACCGTTTTGGCTATTTGCACCTCTTTCTATTCCTAGTTTGTGATTTTTCTAGTTCTGCAAATGGTCTTGGTATCTTCATAGGGACTGCACTGAATCTATAAATTGCTTTGGCTGGTATGAATATTTTAAGCACTATTAACTTTTCTAATTCATGGACATGGGGTTAGGGTCTTTCCATTTTGAGGGTTTCTTCAATTATTTTCATTAGTGTTTTGTAATTTTCCTGGTAGAGGTCTTTCAGATCTTTGGTTAGATTTATTCCAAAGTTGTTTTTAACTGTTGTGAACAAGATTGCCTTCATGATTTCTTTTTCAACCAAGTTCGTCATTGGTAGAGTAAAATTCAGCCTTCCCTCTATCTAACCTAGTGAACTTCAAAATGAGAAGTCTGAAAAGTCTAAGAAGGAAGTAAATCATCTTTACCTTTTACTTGCAAGCAGGAACACAGGTTTCCGCATTTGTATCCTACATACTTTCCGGCTTATTTTGCTTCTCCAGTTCACTTGTCCTGCCTGTACTTCCCATTGATTTTTTTATACATTTTTTATTATTTCCACTCATACAAACTTAATAGGTAGACCAGTTCCCTCCCTCCCTTCTCCTCCTCCCAAACCCCCTGCTCTCCCTCCCTCCCTCCCCATCCCCCAGTGCCTTCCCCCCAATTCCCAGAGAGTCCTTTATTGTGCATGCCTGACTCTCCTCTGGGTCCTCCTCTCCGATGACGTACAAGGACCCAGTGGCATTTCCCTGAACCCTTTCTCATGTTCCCCTTAAGCATAGGAACACTACTGTGGCTGTCAATCCCTTGCCTCCAAGGATCTTGGTGCCTTTAGCTGATGCTAGATTTTGTGACGTCAATAGTATGTTGGACATTGCGCAGGGCATGCAAAGTCCTATTATGATTACTTTGGCCCAAACTAGTGTGGAGAATCTTGCAAATCATTGCTCCTCCCATCCTTTTGCTCTTACAATCTTACTGCCCCCTCTTCCGCAAATGTCCCTGAGCTTCAGGATGGGGGGAGATTAGGCTGGCCTAGTTCTATGTGGTTGATATAGAGTCTCTGAAGTTCTGAATTGTGGTTTGTTGATTTTCTTTTGCAGTTTTGCTGCTCCTGCAATGCCCTTCACTCCATGCTGATGGGCACTGTATGTCACCCCCTGGTCAGAGACAAAAAGCTGTTAAACTGGAGTCTTGTTATAATAGCACATTCAAGGGTATATGTAATAAAAGCAGGAAATCTCGGTGAGGGAGGGGTCAGTCACCCATTTGCAAAATGATCACCTTTCATCTGCCAGACTATATGCCCTCCCCTTCTGGTAACATGGTCCCCTCTCTCCTTGTGTCTGGTGTGGCCCTCCAACCCCATCCCTCCTGTTCATAATCCTTGCAATTATTGTATTACAAAGGTTTACCTTTGAGTGTCTCAATGTGGGCTGGGTGAGTTTGGTACTAGGAGCCACCTATTAGGGAGTACATACGGCGCTTAATTTTCTGGGTTTGGGATACTTCACTTAATATAATTGTTTCTAATGATATCCATTTCCCAGCAAATTCCAGTAATTCATCATTTTTGATGGCTAAGTAGTACTCCATTGTATAGATGTACCACTGTTTCCTTATCCACTCGTCAACTGTTGGACATTTGGGTTGATTCCATGACTTTGCTATTGTAAACAGTGCTGCTATGAACATGGTCGTGCTTGTGCTATCGAGGTGAACCTCTGCTGCATGGGGGGTTATTCCCAAAAGTGGAATAGCAGGGTCATATGGCATTTCAATCTTTAATTTCTTTAAGAATCTCCAGACGGCTCGCCAGAGTGGCTGTATGAGCCTGCATTCCCACCAGCAATGTAGCAGAGTTCCCCTCTCTCCACATCCTCTCCAGCACTTGTTGTTGTTTGTATTGTGGATTTTTGCCATCCTGACCGGGGTGAGATGATATCTTAGGGAAGTTTTGTTTTGCATTTCCCTGATGGCTAAAGAAGTGGAGCATTTTTTAAGATATTTGTTAGACATTTTAATTTCATCCCTGGTAAAATTTCTTTTAAATTCCAGGGCCCATTTTTTAATTGGGCCATTGGTTTCCTTGGTGTTTAATTTTCTAAGTTCTTTGTGCACTCTGGACAGTAGAGCTCTATCAGATATGTGGTTAGTGAAGATTTTCTCCCATTCTGTGGGTTGCCTTTGAGCTCGTGTTACAATTTCTTTATCTGAACAGAAGCTCTTTAATTTCACAAAATCCCAACTGTTGAGAGTTGGTAGCAGTGACTGTGCCATTGGATGTCTGTTTAGGAAATGTTGGCCTAGCCCAATCAGCTTGAGGGAGTTCCCTATCCTTTCAACTATGGTTTTTATAGTTTCTGGCCTGATATCAAGGTCCTTGATCCATTTGGAATTAAGTCTTGTACATGGTGACAAGTACGGGTCCAGCTTTAATCTTCTGCATGTGGGGATCCAGTTTTGCCAGCACCATTTGTTGAAGATGCTGTTCTTTTTCCATTGGATTCTTTGGGCCCCTTTGTCAAAGATCAAATGGCTGTAGTTGTGGGGGCTTATATCTGGGTCTTCAATCCTTATCCATTGATCTGTGTGTCTATTTTGGAGCCAGTACCAGACTTTTATAACTATGGATTTGTAGTATAGACTAATGTTTGGTATGGTAATACCTCCAGCAGTGTTTTTGTTACTCAGGATTGTCTTTGCTATCCTGGGTCTTTTGTGCCTCCATATGAATTTTGAGATTATTTGGTCAACTTCTTTGAAGAATTGCTTTGGGATTTTAATTGGTAAAGCATTGAATTTGTATATTGCCTTTGGTAGGATGGTCATTTTTACAATGTTGATTCTGCCAATCCAGGAACGTGGGAGGTCTTTCCACTTTCTGATGTCTTCTGCAATTTCTTTCTTTAGGGTTTTAAAGTTTTCATTGTAAAGGTCTTTTACCTCCTTGGTTAGGTTTATACCAAGGTATTTCATTTTTTTAGGGGCTATAGTAAATGGGATTGTTTCTCTCAAGGCTTTTTCACTTTTTTCATTCTGGGCATATAGGAAGGCCTCTGATTTTTGCACATTTATTTTGTATCCTGCCACCCTGCTGAACTTCTCAATTAGTTTCAGGAGCTTCCTGGTGGAGTTTTTGGGATCCCTCAGGTATAAGATCATGTCATCTGCAAATAGGGATAGCTTGACTTCTTCCTTGCCGATTTGAGTCCCTCTTATGTCCCTTTCTTGTCTTATGGCTTCAGCTAAGACTTCAAGTACAATATTGAATAGAAGTGGTGAGAGTGGACAGCCTTGTCTAGTTCCTGATCGAAGTGGGAATGCTTCCAATTGTTCCCCATTGAGCATAATCCTTCTTTTTAAGTGAATCTTTATTAGGTTTGGGATTAAGACAATATTAGCTTCATAGAAGGAATTTGGTAGTGTTCCTTCCTTTGCTATTTGATGGAACAGTTTAAGGAGTATTGGTGTTATTAACTCCTTAAATGTCTGGTAGAATTCTGTGCTGAATCCATCTGGTCCAGGACATTTTTTGGTGGGAAGATTCGAGATTACTTCTTCAATTTCCTTATATGTTATAGGACTATTTAAATAATTCACAACTTCCTGATTCAATTTAGGTAGGTTGTGTTTACTTAGAAATTCATCCATCTCTTTTGTGTTGTCAAACTTCACAGAGTATAAGTTTTTGAAATATGATGTTATAATTCTCTGGATTTCTTGGGTATCAGTAGTGATAACTCCATGTTCATTTCTAATTTTGTTAATTTGGGTTTTCTCTCTGTTGCTTTTGGTTAATTTAGCTAGAGGTATATCAATCTTATTGATTTTTTCAAAGAACCAGCTTTTTGACTGGTTGATTTTTTTCTATTGTTTTCTTAGTCTCGATTTCAGATATTTCTCCCCTTATTTTGCTAATCTCCTCTCTTCTACTACTTTTGGGATCAGATTGCTCAAGTTTCTCTAAAGCCTTAAGCTGCATTGTTAAGTTATTTATGCCCATTGATGTTATTACTTCAAGCTCCCTGCTTGCTTAGCTTTCTGACTCTGCTTGTGCCTTTCACACTTCCACCGTGATTATCAGCTCGTCAGAAAGGAAAGTATGTTTGAACCTGCCATGGACATATTTAGCACACACAAACCCCCATAGATCCTACTGACTTCCTATTTTTTATTTTAGACAACCTCATAAGGACTATGTGTCTCACACCATAAACCCCTTGAAGCATGCACTGGCATGTACCACATGTGAGTTTTGGTACTTTCCCCACCTTGGTATAAAGAAAGGTAAATAATCCTATTACAAGAAGTTCAGGACTTAGTAGTGGTTGTGGAAAGTCTACGATATGTCAAATGCTGGACTATTTTGGGTCTCTCTATATATTGGCTCTGGAAGAGCCCATTTTATGTCTAAATATTTATTAGTTTATCCTAGATCTTTTCTATCCTTACTGGGATGTAGTTGTTTATAATTTTTGTCACTGTGTGTGTGTGTGTGTGTGTGTGTGTGTGTGTGTGTGTGTGTATGTGTGTGTGTATATATGTCTCGGTTATTCCTATAGTCTTTTTAATCCCTTCAATCTCCAGTATTGAGACCTAAACGGAAAGAAGGAGCGAGAAAACAGAAGAGTGCAGGAGAGGGGAACAAAAAAAGCTGCTCACGAAGACAATTCCATCTAAAATAGGAAGAGATATCACAACACTGTTATAGTTGGGCACAGATGTCAACTTGACAGTTGTAGGTTTGAGCTCTGGACACATTTGTAGAGAATTAGTGGCTGAGTTAGGCCCAGAGCAAGCCTGCAGGAGATTGTCTAGCTGATGAGGAAGGCCCAGCCCATGGTGGGTGGGATTAGGCCCTGGTATAAATCATGAGGTTGAAAGAGTTGGCATCCTTCTGTACACTTGGCCAGACATGCTGGTCTGGCAAGTAAAGATTGTCCCTCTCTCAGCCATTACGCAGAGATGGTGTGGCCAGTTCCCTCGGCCCTGGTGTTGGTGTATGCTCTCCCATCAAGCTGGACTGAGAACTGTAACCAGATTGTAAGTGGACTGTCATAAGAGACAATAACCTCCTTGTTCCCTTAAGCCATTTGATAATCATTTATCAGCAACCATGCAGGTGAAATGCAACAAACACAGAAACAAAGAAAATAACTTCTCTAAAAGTTCACAATTCTTCAGTAACCAAAACCAAGATACTGAAACAAATAAAATGCCAAATTCTCAAATATTTAATAAATGTTTAGTGATCTCAGGAAGGGTACAAATAAACAGAAGAAAGTGGAGTAAAGAAGTCAAAGGCCAGAGAGATGGCTCAGGAGTTAACAGAAGGTCCTCAGTTTGGATCCTGGATCCCACTTAAAAATGCCAGGCAGAAATGATGATCTTGGAAGGCAGAGCCTGGGAAACACCAGAGCAAAAGCAAACAGGAGATAGAAGCAATTTCTGAAAGTCACCTATGGCCCTTCAGAGGTACACACAGTTCCCTCTGATATACACAGATACACACACACAAAGAAAGAAAAATTCACTGAACAGATACAGTGCACCCAGAATCAGGCCAACCTAATCTCTCCCCATCCTAAGTTTTGGGGAACTTTATGAAATAAGGTTAGATTGTAAGATTGCAAGACAGTAAGTAGAACGTAAAGATGGGAAGGTTCACCATTAGACAAGATATTCCACTCAAGGCAGGATCGCTGCATCCAGGAACTCACTGTAATGAGACTTGTCCTTACCAGACCTGCACAGTAACTGACACACCAACCTGAATATGTAAGAGAAACTGTTAGGGGAGAGACACAAATGTTACATAGAGAAATCTTGAAAAAAAATTTTAAATTTTACTTTATATGTGTGTATGCCCATATGTGTATCAGAGGGCACTGTGTAGCCCTGTGGAGGACCAAGGGTGACTTCAGGAATCATCCTGCATTGCTTCTACCTCTTTTTTGCTTCACTCTGGGATTTCCCAGGCTCTGTCTGTCCACCAGGAACGGAAGTGCTGGCCTTAGCCATTTCTGCTTGGTATTTTTAAGTGAGACCTGGGATCCAAACTCAGGACCTTCTGCTTGTGAGATGAGTCAATCCCTAAGCCATCTCTCCAGCCCTAATTTTTTTTTTTAATTTTTGTTATATGTATCAGAGGGCACTGTATGTGTCTGTGAAGGCCCAAGGATGACTTGAGAAATCATCCTGGATTGCTCTACCTCCTTTTTCCTTTGCTCTGGGTTTTCCCAAGTTCTGCCTTCCAGAGCTGAAGTGCAGGCGGCTGCTACCATTTACACCTGGCTTCCCCCCACCCCCCATGGGATCCTGAATTTGAACTCCTTCTGGTTGTGAGGCAGCGCCTTAACACAAGCCATTTCTCTGGCCCATGAAGCCTATTTTTCCAACACATTTTATTTAAAAAAAAAAAAAAGCCCTAGAGATACCACAGCAGGTAAGGTAGTCACTCATAAATCTGGTGGCTTGAGTTTGATCCCTGGAAGCCCACGTGGTGGAAAGAGAATTTCTTAAGTTTTCTTTTCACCATTAAATCTGATGAAGTATGTCTTCTCAACCATTTATTTCTTTTCTTACATGTGGATGGCCATATGGAGGTCAGTGTTGCAGGGCATGCAGGAATATACCTTCTCTATATATGATAGGAAAAAGCAGAAGTTCTGGTGTGCTAATGAAGAAAGGCTAATTGTAAGGAACAGTAACAAACTGAAAGGACAGTGATTTTCCCAAGATAAAGACAAATGGGTTTGGAGGCTTGGAGAGTGGTCCTCGCTGCCAAGCTAGACAACTGGAGTCCAATCCCTGGGACCCACACAGTGGAAGAGGAGAACCAATTCCTACAAGTTGTTCACTGACCTCCACGTGGACCATCCCACATGTAAGAAAAACAATGGTTGAGAAGATATACTTAATGAGATTTAATTATATATAGTGCATACAAAGCCAAAACAGTGCCTGTTATTCCAGTAAATTTTATCACTTCTTTAAAAGAAAAGACTTGTTAAGCATACATTAACTTATTTCATGTACTTATTAAGAAAGTTATGTTGTTTCTTTTGGATTACTGAAATTGATGCTGCAAACTGTCAATCTCAAGAAAGCATATATCAAGAAGATTAGACAGAAACAAACAAACATGCTATCTAGCACTTCCGCTGATTTTTACACCCAAATGAACTATAGCTCTGGGGGCTGGAGAGATAGCTCAGAGGTTAAGACTCTGTCTCATAAGCGAAAGGTCCTGAGTTTGGATCCCAGGTCCTACGTAAAAATGCCAGGTGGAAATGGCAGCAGCCTGCACTTCCTGTCCTGGTGGGTGGATCTTGGGAAATCCCAAAGCGAAGTAAAAAGGAGGTAGGAACAATCCAGGATGATTCCCGAAATCATCCTTGGTCCTCCACAGGGACACCCAGAACCTCTGCTACACACACACACACACACACAATAAATAAATATTTAAAAAAAGAACTACAGTTCTTTATATACAGTGTCTTATATAAAGACAACTTTCTATTTTGGCTCACAGTTCCAGTGTATGGGTCATCCCACTGTTGGGGATGAGAAAGATTAGCACTTCATGGAGGCCAGGGTCCTGGTTTCCAACTCCAAGGGCACCATTCCCACTAGTGCTTACCTCCCAAGACCCTACCACTTCTGGGTGGTGCCACAGCTGGCAACTAATCTTTAACATGCAGGACAGGACAGGGGTGGGAGAGTGAGGATCTTTATTCAGTATGTATAATAGTTTAAAAAAATGGGGATAATACAAATATTTGTTAATACATGTAAGGGCAACTAAAACCTGTATACATATCAAAGGAGAATATTTAGACTTAAAAAAGGGATGGGAAGATGATTCAATAGGTAAAGTACTTGCATGCAAGTATGAGAAGCGAGTTCAGAACACCAATACACATAAACACAAAGGTTCACATTGGCAGTTCCAAGGCTGGGAGGCAGAGACAGATCCCTACAACTTGCCGGACAGTTAGGTGGACCGCAAATGAGGAAGACACCTTATGCAGATCTCTGGCTTCCCTGTGCACCCACAGAACAAGGAAAATGTGTGGGACCTGGGATCCCCTTCCTTATTTTTTATATGTTCTTGGCACTTTCCTGTTTTGTAAAAGGTATTTTACACCCTCATTATTCTTGGTATTTGGATTTAAAGTTACACACACACACACCACATACACAAATAATAATAATATATTTTTAAAGGATTTCTACCAAAAAGAAGAAACTGTAAAACCTAATTGAGTAACATTAAAGAAGGTCTAGGATTAAAAAAGAAAGTCCTTAAGTGAACTATTTAGCAATAAATGAAAATACTGATAAAAATGTTAACATTCTTTTTTTTTTATTTATTCAATTGTGTGCATGTATGTGTGTGTAGAACCACGGACGAATTCGGGAACCACCATGGACCGCCTCCTCGTTTACTCTGCCCCGGGATTCACAGGCTCTGCCCTACACGACCAGAAATGCATGGCGTCTATACATGGGGTCTAGGATCCGAACTCAGGCAGAGGCTTAACCCCTGAGCCACCTCTCCAGCCCCAAAAATGTTAACATTCTTAAGAGACTAAGAGATCAGTTACACAATGGGAAAAGATGTTAACAATGATAGATATTAGGTTAACCACGATATGTTTAGCATAGAATATGCAGTGACAATTCATCAAAAAGAAAAATTACACCTAATCTCACCAAAAGATTAGTCACAAATTAAAATAAGAAGCCATGCCACTTTGTACCTAATTTTAGTGGAAAATACAAAGCAAGGGGAAATCATCCCTGAGAACTTATGCTACTGAATAGTATACTACTGAAAGTACACAATTTTTATATTCTGCTCTACACAAAACTTTGCTTAAGAGGAAAACAAATTTTGGGGGGAAGAGGAAGGGAAATTTTCCATTATAGGAGATCTTCATCCTACTTACCAATTCTGACTCCTGTGTTTTGGAAAACTGACTCCACTATTTGCCAAATTCCTTTTCCCAGAAGGTATATAGAAGGAATACTTACTTGAAATATATGTGATAAATGGAAAGTGAGACTTTGCATTGAGATGAAGATCTTTGATTATCACATATCACTACAATCTAGTTTTTTAGATGTCAATGGTAACACTTCCTAGGTTAAAACAGTGAATTATTCGTTTGCCCTCCTTTTACGAGGTGATCAAGAAAAACTACTGGAATCTTAGGCTGAAATGTAATACACCAGCCTGTCATGTGTAGACTCTTGTCTGCACTGCAGCTCTGGGACCTTCTCCTTCCTAGACTTTGGGCTCCAGGACAGCGACTATACCTGCTCATTATTTTCTTAGGAACTAGCCCTGTGCACACAATGCTGAAAAATTTTAATAACACAGATGAGTCTTAGCATACATTTCTGTAACTGTTTATTCAAAAACATTTTATAACAGATTCAGGTAATATCATAAAGAATACACTTAATTATACTAGATAAATCTATGTAAAATATATAATTTCATTAAGGTACATTGAAATATTTAAAAATTACACATTTCCATGAACATTCTAAATGGTATACCTGCTTTGTACTAGTCTATTCTAAACTTTATACTGTTTAAACTTTCGAATTTTACGTCCTCTATCATATTTGAATTTCTAAGTATATTTTTCTTTTTTACATTTTAGTATATAGTATAATGGCCTTAATTTTAAGTATCTACTGATTAGGGATCACTTTGAGAGGGTGTGATCAGAACAGAGTTGGAAGAATTCTGGGCTACTACATAATTTAAACAGTCTTCAGTTTGTTTTTCTGGAAGCTTCTCTGCTCCCTTCCACCTAATTTGTAAACAACTGACCAGTGAATCTTAGATTCTTAAAAGCTTTTCAACTTAAGACACTGCCTATTTTACACTTGTATTTATAATTTTTTCTGTCCTAGGACAAGTAATCTCATTTCTCGAACTTTCACTTTCCCCAGCAACACACTGTGATGACATCACAGAATCTTCCAAGGTTTTGTTGAAGGAACACAGATGCTGTTAAAACTTGTCAGGTACTCACCATAAAAAATACTCCAAGTTTTCTATCTGTAAATGTAACCAGTTCTCATTTATTTCTATAACTGCCCATCCTACTCATTTCTAGACAGTATTGCAACTTCTCAAAATACGTTCTATACTAATTCTGTCCTGTTTGAATTTAGATGGTTTACCTAGGTGTTTCTGCAAATTTGGTAGACATTTGAAATCCAACAATGAGAATATTTCAATAAGATAAGCTTCTGGCATATCATTCACCGATGAATAGTAGATTAATGATGATGTCTCTTTGGATGTGCTGACATATCTAATCACAATTAATTTACTAAGACTGTCCATGAATTCATGTCAATGTTTTCTTAAAGACATTCTAATTCTAAGGTCATTACATTCTCATGATTTTCTACAGTAGTAAAATTACCAATGCATACCAAATATTCATTTAAGCATCTTATAAGAAAAAGACATACCAAAAAGAGTTTTAATTAAGATACAAAATAATCTTCAGAACAGTTCAACAGAAACTAAACAAAGAAAATTATGATTCAAAAAGTTCCAGAGATTTGTTTTGGGAAAGAGGCAGGTAGAAAAGTCAGAGATGAACAAGTAGTTGCTATTGGCACTAAAAAGAAAAGCCAACTCTTCCTAAGAAAAAATGCTTCAAGGTACAAATAAGAGGAATGCTCACCTGTGTAATTCTTAACTTCTGCAGGTGTGAGCATGTAATGGACACGTTCCTCAGGACAGAAGAGGCATCACATGCACACAAGCCACTATTTTTACTTGTTTATCAGATGATTTAGCAGTGTTAAGGTCAAAAAAGTGTTCCTTTTGTGGCTACAT
Source organism: Typhlomys cinereus (assembly GCA_023101885.1). Lineage (NCBI taxonomy): Eukaryota > Metazoa > Chordata > Mammalia > Rodentia > Platacanthomyidae > Typhlomys > Typhlomys cinereus. The sequence goes on along the minus strand of JALPQD010000432.1, from coordinate 1,094,304 downwards.
ATCAAACTATGCCCCTACACTCTCTCTGTCAAAACACACAGAAAAGCTTTTTAAAAGAAACATTGTTTTAAATACATAGAACTTAAAGCAAGGGGGATATTCTTCCCGTCAAAAATGAAGAAAAGTAAAAATTACACAGGTAAATAAATGTGTGAGTTGATGTTATGGCACTTACAACAGTTTGCTTATTTCAGTAAACTGAATGTCTCATCTTTAACATGTGGAGACTGAAGAGTTTTGCGCTTGCGGAAAAAAAGTGGGGGAACAGAAATTCAAGACACCTCCCTGTACCCCACCATTAAGGTGAGGCATTTGAGGCTTAGCCTTCAAAGAAAGGGGCGTTAGTAAGACACTGCCCACTAGCAGAGATAAAAGAGAAGGCAGGTCTGCCTTGGTTTGGCAATCTCTTCAGAACTCTACACTGCTCCTGAGGTCTGCAAACCTGGAGTCAATGAATGTCAGGGACTGGTCTTGGAATGTGACACAAGCATACAATAGACTGGAAAAAAATCATTCCTACTTGGTTACTCAAGATTCCCACTTTTTTTTTTTTTTTTTTTGGCCTGAAATAACGTCAAAATGACAAAAATGGATAAACATGCCACCAAGTATAAGAATCAACAAATGTGTCAGGCATTTGATTTAATGTAATTATCAAAAATGCAAAATGACCCAGAGGGAAGTTTGACATTCACACTAAAGGATGCTCCAGGGATGGAGGGGTGGGGGAGAGGGAGCACTGAGAGAAAGGGGGTGGAGGAAGGGGAAAAGGGGGGGAGAAAGCAAGGGGGTCTGGGGAGGGGTGGAGGGAGGAAGGGGACCAGGGTACCTATTGAGTTTGTGTGAGTGGAAAAAATAAATTAAAAAAAAGGAGATTAAAAAAATGGCAAAATGCAGAAGTTAAAAATGATTAGTAAAATAACTAGAAAAAAATTAAAACCTACAAATTAGGCAACAATGGTAAGTGGATAAAAATCAGTTTTCAAAGACTTCAATGCGCATACTAATATAAGTTTAGATATAGCCATCAAGAGAATTCATGAACGAGGAAAGTTAAGCAATAGAAAACACAGAAGGGCTTAAATGATAAAGATAATAGAATGATTAAGTCCAATATTCATTTAAAAAACAATCACTGTAACAAGCCAAGTCCTTAAAAATTTATTATTTATAATACTTTCATCATTTAGTAATTGGTTGATTTTGCTACTAAAAGTTAAAACGATTTTTTAAATACAGGTTGAGCATCCCTTATTCATTCAAAATGTTTAGGACCAAGTGTTTCAGATTTTGGACATTTCCAAATTTTGAAGTATTCACACAGATTACCAGCTAAGCACCCCTAATTTCAAAATATGAAATGTGATTAGATGACAGAAAGTTTTGGATGTTACAACATTTCATATGCTGAATTTTTTGAATAAAAGATGATCAGGGAGTACTAGTTCGTTTTCAATTGCTTTTTTTTTTTTTTTTTTTAAATTTGCCGTGCTGGGACTTCACCACAGGCTTCATATGTCCTGGGTGAGTGTTTCATCAGTTACAACACCAGTAGAACATTCTGTTAAATGTTACTCAAGTCACTCAAGATTCCCACTCTTTTTTTTTTTTTTTTTTGGCTGAAATCACATGTCAAAATGACAAAAATGGATAAACATGCCTCCAAGTGTAAGAATCAATGAATATAAATGTCAGGCATTTGATTTAATGTAACTATCAAAAATGGCAAAATGCAGAAGTTAAAAATGATTAGTAAAATAACTAGAAAAATTTTTTAAAACCTGCAAATTAGCAATAACAGTAAGCAGATATGAAGAACATATAGGTAAAAATGAAAACCAGCTTTTTAAATTTTCAATGTGCATGCTAATAAAAGATTAGAGCCAACAGAAGAATTCATGAACTCTCTTGTAGTTATAATGTATAATGTAGAATAAATGTAGATTTTCCTGATATATTGATAGTTACTAGTTTGAAGCTTCTCCTTAATTTATTATATGTGCATGTATTTATATTTAAACATTATATGTTAAAAGACAAAGACAGTTCAACATAAAGTAGTACATTTATCACTCTTAATTCAAACTGAAGGCAAAACTGCCACTTTGGTGCTTAGACTTTTCACGTCATGTATCACTCACTGATTCTACTAAGAATAAGTTTAAAAGCTGATGTATGTAAGTCAGTGATCTTACAAAGAAACAGATATTTAACCTAAAAGTAGATGATGGGTAATTTAGTTCTACTATACGAGAGCAGAAATATTCCTTGACAATATCAAAGGACCTTTGGGTGATAAGTAGCAAACATCATTTCGAAAGTGGTTGTTTATTTAAATTATCCCTACTTAAATGGGTGAAATATAATATCCAAAGGATGAATTGAAGGGTAATTCATATGCTGAAAAATCACACCCAAGCTTTCCATCCCGGGAAAAGTCGGCTGAGGTTTTTGGGGTCCATGGCCTGCTGTATGAGCAAGTTCACCTGCCCACCCACACTGAGCACGGTGCCTTCCTCCACTCCTTTCAGCTTCTCTTGCAGCCTCATCAAGACACGTTCAGCTACTTTGTTGACACTCTGGTCGAAATCGCTAATGAAAAAAATAAATTTCAATGAAAGAACACTTTGGAGAATAAGAAAGTCTAAGTAATTAACTTTTAAAGTCTTTAAAATTTTTCACCTAAGATTTCGTTTGCATTCTTGGTCATCTGAATTAAGAGTAGAATGGAGCTCAGTTTCATCTTCCGGCCTCTGTTGTAGATATAATGCTTTTAAAGGATTCATTGTCCAGTCAAAGAGTGGGTCGTACAAAAGAACCTAAATAGAAAAAACACATGCATCAAAAACAGTGAGTGCTGTGACAGTGTAGTTAAAACAACTAGTGTTTTGATGGTGTAAGGTGACACAGACAGGTAGCTGCAGCTATCTTCCTTCTCTGCCCAGCCCCATCCATCCCACATGAAGATGAAGCACTGACATCAGCGCTCTGCTAACAAGATATGCTGCTGGGTAAAGAATAAGCTTTACCTCTACAATGGTTAACAGAGTTTCCTGAGAATTTCGCATAACTTCCATGGTTTTCTCACAGCATCTACAGACAAAACACATTACAAACATGATTTTATTCCATGTCAATATTTTCAACATATCTTTGCCTATGTACTCTCCTGTATAAGCTTAAACAATCCTTATTAGCAGTCCCCAAATTTGTATCTCAAAGGGCAGCATACATGGCAGAAAGGGTGTTTAAAATGCTTTAGAAATGAGTATGAAGATATGAAGAAATATTTCATAAACTCACACTTTATCAATAAGATATTACTATGAACATTTCTGAATGGAATCTGCCCCAGTACAAGTCATTTTATTGACCTATGCTGGGCAAGCTACAAGAAACTAGTAAGTCTTCTTCAGTTAGAAGACAAGCCCGTTTAAGACAAGCATGGTCTTTTCAGCATCTCCAACAATGAGCACCAACAAAACAGTGAAAACAAACAGCCAGTTAAGCAGACTGAACAAAGGTGTGTGAAAACCAGATCTCTTCCCTGGAGTATAGGAATGACAGTGGGTATGTCATACTCAATCAAGTCTCAAGTGGCTTTAAAAAGAAAAAAGAACTATTAGTGCTTTTTTTTTACTACTATAAAGCTCTGGAATTAATTCTACCATTAAATCCCAACAAATCTATCAAGCTATAACTTATCTGCCCTCCCTACCTTTATCACTTACCTTCTGAAGACACCTTCAACACCAGTGATGCCCATGCCATCCACAATATCTCTAGTGAGTCTAAAAGGAACAGTTTCTGGAGTAGGAAGGATTTTACCCTGTTCAAAGGCAACCCCTAAAATAATAATAAAAAAACACAGTCAGACAAGAAGTTTGTTAGCTGATTTACTTTCTTCAAAACTAGCATGTGGACTTCGTAAAACAAGAATCTCTCATAGATATTCATTAGCACCATAACTGTATATTTAATTTTTGCTCTCCTTGCCTTCATCATGTCAATTCAGTAGATTTCAATCTAGAAAATCTACTTCAGATACAAAATAACAGTTTACTGATATAGTTAAAAATATCTAGATTAAAGACTGATTAAAAAAAAAAGTATGGCTATAAAGAGAGCCCACTGCACAGACTGTTTACCTTGGAAGAATGAGGATCTGAGTTTGATCCCCAGTTTGTACAAATGCCGGGCTGGGTGGCACATACTGAGGAAAGACTGGTCAACTGGTTTAGCCTAACTGGTAAACTCTAGGCTAACAAGAAATCCTGTCTCAAAGGAAGTGTCTGGGTTATCTTCTGGGCTCCATATGCGAGTATGTGTGTGTGCGTATACACACACACACAAACACACACACACACAATGATTAGCTAATGAAACTTAAAGTGCAGAGGACAGACATTATTTAAAACACTTTACATGAAACTTAGTTTTGAGATGCTTCATGTGTAGTTACAAGAAATAATACAATATTTAGTTTATAGGAAGTTTATCCTATTAACCTTTTATCCAGTTCCTCCTAATCTTGGAAAACTAGAGAACAATATCACAGCTAGGATACAGCTACTGATGCAAGCAAGATTCATAACATTTTCATTACTAAGATAAATCCCTGTCTTGCCCTTTCACAGCCAAAGCCACTTTCCTCCCAAGGCCCATGCATCCTGCCCCCTTCCCATTCACCTAATGACCATGATCTATTTACACTTCTATCATTTTGTTAGGTCAAACTACTATATAAATGGAATCATAACACATATAACCTTCTGGTATGAGACTTTTTAATTTGGCAGAATTTAACGGAGATTCATTTAAATTGATGTACATTTAAAAACATTATGTGCCCATAGCTAAGTACTATTCTATAATAGGCCTGAACCGCAATTTATCTAGACATTTACCCATTGTCATTATATTAAACTTTCTTATGTATTAATATGTCTCTTCCACTTGGAAATCTCATTAGTGCTTTAGAAAAATGTGCAAAACTACACTTTGTCACATTCTTATTCTTTATGAACTTGCTGTATTCCTTAGCTAGGAGCTTTGGTTATATGGCATTCCTCTCCCCACTGTTAGTACAAATAATACCAATGATACAATCTACTGTGAAGATATTCTTAAACCCAGTCTCCTGGCTACTATAATTCTGGTTCAAACCTTTGTGATTTCATGTATAAACAGTTATAATAATATTCCCTACCTTCCTGTTCCAACTAATCTAAAGTAAACACGATCATGTCCTCTTTCAGTTATTATTCACTTATTTCCCACCATTCGACGATTAAAAGTCAAAACTCTTCAGTTTAACTTTTCAGTCTACTACCACTGTCTCAAGCTACATACTGCACACAAACTTCACTTTAGCCACATTTAGAATCTCATCATTTTCACAACATGCTTCCTTAGTTATTTCTTTTATTTTCCATTTTTTTTCCTACCTTTTATCTCAATTACTCATTTCCTTCTTGAAGACTTGACTCAACTGTCACCTCTTACAGTAAATTTTATTCATTACCCCAGGGAGAGATAGCTATTTTTCCCACAACCAGTGTTTATGGTCAAGATAAATAATCTCAAATTCCATTTTTGGCTCTTCGTGTATGATGCCTTTATGTTTGTAACATCTTGGTACACACATGACAGTTCTTGAGGACTAGCTATCAAACAAAGATACGTATCTTTTATTACTTACCCAAATCTATATGTACAAGTTCTGCTGATTGTTCATTTATTAAGATATTCTGTACGTGCCTATCACCAAGTCCAAGGATGTAACCAACTGGGGAGAAAATTGATACAAAATCATTGACCTATTTCTATCTATTTCTTATATATAAAGGCATTTTTTTTAACTCATTTTATTTGTGTGTGTGTGTCCCTGTGGAAGCCCAAGGGTGACTTTGGGAATCATGCTGGATTGCTTCTTTTTTTTTTTTTATTAAAAATTTAATTATACATTTTAAAATTTTTTACCAGTTCCCTCCCTCCCCCCTCTTCCCCCCTGGATTGCTTCTAACTTCTTTTTGCTTCACTCTGAGATTTCCCAGGTTCTGCCCACCAGTGCTGGAAGTGCAGATCCTCACCATTTCTGTCTGGCTTTTTTTTTTTTTTTTTTAACATGGAACTTAGGATCCTAATTCAGGACCTTCAGTTTGCAAGGCAGAGTCTTAAACCTTGAGCTATCTCTCCAGCCCCTATTTCTATATATCTCTAACCATAATTTCCATTATTTAACAATGTTTCTACACAATTTTTAAGTAGTTTAGACTTTTAAGGTTAAAGGAAATTATGCATATTGAAGTTAAGTCAAATTCAATCAGCTACTTTAACACATACTGAATTTTACAAATAGATGTATTCACAAAATTGATTTCTTCTTTATCAAAAGGTGTAAGTTTACTTTGAAAATCAGTGTGGTTAAAGTTGAAAGCCATCATTTACCTGGGCCAGTGCAAATAAGACTTTATCATGTGGTGTTACAGAAAAATTACTGGGCCTAGAATAAAAATTTCTGTGTGCCTGGCTGGTCCTGTCATTAATTGGGAAAACATTTTTGTTTATAAATAATGTCATTATAACCAGACTGATGATTCTGAATATAGAAGAGGTTTTCATAGTCACCTGGTGAACTTTTCCACATATACTCATTGCTTCTCTGGGTAAAGTACAAAATGATGAAGGGAGTCATCTTTTAAAACCAACAGATATGATAATTTCTGATGCTTTTATAAATCTAGGATTTTACTAATTGCTTTACATAACTATCCTAATTTCATAGAAAAATTTTAATGTTGTACATCAAGTATTTACATATCACAATTTCTATCCTGAAAAGATTCTGTTAAACAGAATGCATCACTGGGTGATAATACGGCACAGTGGTTCCGTACAAAACAATGATAAAAGCAACAGAAAATAAGTGAAATCTTCATGTGAGAGGCTTTGTTTTCCAAAGAATACCATAAAGGGGGAGAAAAGTAAGCTACATGCATTATATTGAAGGAAAAAAAAAAGAAGAAAACCAGTTTTATTTCTCTACCTCAGAATAGAATTCGCTTCAGTAAAAATGAAAAACTGTTGCTAGATGTTAATAATGAGATGAAAAAAACACAAACAACAATCTACTGATTAGAATTCTTTGGTTAACAACTATTATCACCATCAGCATCATATTGTGAGTCAGAATGCAAAACAATGTTCAATCTAATAAAATGTATAAGAAGATTACCAATAGAAGAAGTGGCCACACTACGGGTATAAGCCAATCGTTTCTCAAACCAAACAGCTGGGTCCAAGAACTTTTCCATGCAGAAGTAACGAAAAACAGGTTGGAAATTTTTACAAATAGTCATGAAGGTTTCATATTTCTCTTCAAAAGATTTCTTCTGCACCTCCTTTAAATAAAACATTTATAACATTACTTACTACTGTGTTCAACTTAATGGGCTAATATCCCCTATGCTTTAGATAAAAAATATAATAGAGGGACAAAAGAAAAAGGTGAACAAGATAATCTATAAAATTTAACAGGCTTATCAGAATAACCTTTTATTAGAAGTAACCATCTCTTTAGATTCCAAACAAAGTTACTTGTTTTAATTAAATTCTAATTTGAATGGTCTTATAGAGGAAAGCCACAGACGGCTCTTTATAATTTCAGGTGGCATTATTATCAGGGTGACAGGAAGGAAAGTAATGAATGGAAAAATCAGTGATGGATAGCCAAATTAACATGTTTCAGACATGGAGGATACTCTAACATCTTACTATACCCTGCTGAGGCAAAGCCCCCCAGTCTGAATAGGCTCACTGCCAACTGTATGGTGACAACCTCCACATCAAGTCCTGATATTGTTACCAAGTTCCAGAATGATGTGCTGTACATTTCCATCAATGTTTTCAAATTATTCCAAATACAAACAAAACAACTCTTCATCTAGGGCAAACCTCAGCTACCTTTTCTATTACTTGATTTGGTAAACAGCATCATGCATTTGTAACCACACATTGCACATTTTAAAGGATATGTAACAGAAGACATAATGAGAAGCAAATCAATTTAGGAGGAGGAAGACAAGGTTGAAATTCTTGCTGCACTGTTGTTATCCATTTATGGATTATAAGCAAGTTAAATTCTCTAAAATCATTTAATTTATAGTATTTGTTAGCTGTCAGCTTTAATAAGCCACTGAGTAATCTTTCAACTCACCATCATTTTCTTTTGGCATTGAAGGGCACTGTAATCGTTTGGCCTGTATCTTTTATGAGCACCCTCTTCATTGTTAACAAGATATTCACCAATAGGAACAGTTCCTGTGCACCATTCAAGAACACCACTTCGTTGGGAGAGGGGAACCACCTGAAGTGAGATGAAATACCTTTCGATTATGGAGAGTAACAAAGAATAGATGAGGATCATTCAGCCATACTTTCTCAGGTTTATTTACATTTCTCTGCCCACAGGAGACAAAGTTCTTTGGAAGAGGGCATCAGGAAACAAACCGAGGATCAAAGTCTATCAATTTTGAAGCCTTCCCTCAGGTTTACAAGAGCCTATCCATCTCTCAATACTCATGATTCTCTGAGAGATCTCTTCTGTTAGATTCATCAATACTTGTGATTAATCTAAAATGAGTCTTTTCCATTTAGCAAAGGAATGAGATCTGCTTTCCTTATACTTTCTTTTGTGTGACAGGGTCATTACATAATCAAGGATCCTCTTCAATGTGTAATCCTCCTGCCTCAGCCTCTGCACTAGGTGGAATTACAGGTACACACTGCTGTGCTTGTCTACTTTCCTTATACTTTAATTATTAATGGAACTTAAGGACTCCACCTAGAAAAATATTACTTATGACCATGATCTTAATTTTAATTTACTTTAATTATTCAAGCTATATGCATTCTTACTTTATGTGTTATTTGCTTTCTAAATACAAATGATTAATTTTATTGAAGCACCTGTATTTTTAAACAAAAACATATTATAAGCAAATAAAACAGCAAAGACTACATAAACAAATCCCATTACACATTAAACAGCTTTATCAAATCCTACGGTTTTCTCAAATTTGCAGGGTAAGACTTGAGGCTTTTGTGCTGCTTGCTAGTATCATGCTTCTCCCCACCACCAAGATGACTGCTACCTAGTTTGTCATGCTCATATAATATAATATATATTATATATATAATTATATATAATTTGACACATTTTTATTTCAAAACTATTCATACATAGATGCAAAATTTAATGTATGTATGTATGCATCTGCAATTTTTTTCTCATCCAACACTTGTTTATATTTTTACTGTCATTCATTTTCACACTGTATATTGCTTAAAACATAACCCAATTGTCCAATGCACTTAATTTTCATATTAACATGTATAACAATTTATAGTTCCTATATTCCCCTACAGCAATAGATTACTGGTGAATAATACATCACTAATTAATTAAATGCATAGGATATACAAAACTAGCTTTTGGAGGCCAAGGACAAGAATAAAGTTTAGTGTGACACTCTAGAGAGAAGTGAGAAATGATTTGAAAATAGGGCAGATAGAAGGTGAAAAATGACTTACTGAAAGTACATTGACAGACTCTGTAGAGGAACACACATGAGATTTGAAACATAGAAACTAGCTGAATAGAATCTCAATATCTGTGCTATTTAGAAGTTTCTGATGATAAGTTTTGAAGTAATGATAGTATTGTGCTTGTATGTTTTAAAGATATATTATCTTACAAATCAGATTAAAATTTATCTTGCATGTGTCTGTGTGTCTGTGCATGAGTAGGTAGACGCATGTGTGCCGTGGCGCATGTGTGTGGGTCAGAGGACAACTAGAGGCAGACAAAGCTGTGAGGATTGAACTTAAGATTGTCAGGCTTCATGGCAAGCACCTTTACTGAATGAGCCATCTCACTAGCCACATACAGTAAAGCATTTATCAATGAAATATAACGTCTTGCTTTAAATAATATGGGGCTACTGCAGCTGTATTTATATGAACAAGAGTTGTACAAGATTAGGCCTGTCAACATCTCATCATGGAAAAGATATGAACCCTCATCCCTCCCCAAGGGACTAGTGACTGTTATTGATAGCTGGAGGAAGGGAAATCACTGATATTACTGCCCGTGTTCTAATATGTACCCATGCACATGCTAATGTGGGCAATCTTTATTAAACTTAGTGTTTATTAAACGCATACACATACAACAGACATTAAAGAGAAGGACTTGTTGGGAAGGTTTTCAGTAAGAAGGGGGATTAAATAGATGAATATAGAATGATGTGACTAAATTTTCATTATATACATGTATAAGATACATGGGGGAGAAGAGGTGGAAATAGAGGTAGATGGAATAGAACTGTTCACAAGTTAATAATTATTAAGTCTGAATTGAAGTACAAGGGTAACCATTACATAATGATCTCCTTTTGAACATGTTTGAAATTTTCTCTGTGTGTGTGTGTGTGTGTGTTTTGTTAAAGTATGTGGAATCCACAAGAGGCCAGACATGCTGGCCAGTCTGTCTCTACCTCCCCAGCACTGGAAGTAAAAGAATGTACAAACACGTCTTGCTTTTTTTTGTTTTTGTTTTTTCTTAATATGGGATTTGGGGATCAAAGTCAGGTCTTCATGCACTCAAGGCAAGCATTCTGCCATCTGAACATTTATCATTTTGAAAGTATAAGAAATAGTATTTTAACTAGAGGCTGAATTAAACATTTTTTTAACTTGTTTACATCCTCTTACAAGTAAGAAAAAGAAGTCCTACTGCAGCAGTGACATAAGAGGAAGGGAAAAAAAATGAGATATTAGATAAACCTATAAAACATAGGTCCTTAAAAATGAGGATTTTTTCCCCTTAAAACAAAGAAAGCTAAGTAATGTAAGAATCAAAGACTAATAAAAAGCATGACTGAAGATTGTGCTTTCAAGTGAACTGGTGGGTGAAACAAATGAGTATAATCCCATTGATGGTAATCTGGCAAAATCTACCTAATTATACTTTAAGAGTTCTCTGATACACCAATTTTTGGGGAAATTTTAAGTAGATTTGCCTGTAAATGTATGATATCTATGTCAATTTACATGATCATTGTAGAGGATCACTGTTTCTAACAGCGCAAGTCTAGAAACAACCAAACTACCATAAAAAGATTGTAAAATAAACACTACATATAACCAATAGACATGCTGAAAAGTGAGAATTGCTGCAATATAAGATTTATTACAAAAAAGGAATACTTTTTAAGAAGAAAATAAAAATGATATCTAAGCAGAGGTTGGCAATCTATGGTCTAGGTCAAACCCAGCATAAGTTTGCTTTTGTAAAGTCTATGAATTGAGAAAGAGTCATAAGAAGAAAAGAGGAAAAAAAATATATGAGAGATCTTTGTGGCTGTTAAAGTATAAAATATTTACTATTTGCAACTTTGCAGAAAACATAGCTGATGCCTGGCCCAAACAACATGTCTTTTCTTGGTGAAAAAACAGAATACGCACTAGGTACCTTGTATGTACAGATAGTCAATTTCCTCTTCCTAGTCTCAGCGTTTTTCTGCAGTAAAGTATTACACATTTGGAAAACCTGCTGCATTACGGCATCTTGTCTCAGGTCATCACGGCCCTGCAGAATAATCAGGTGTGAATAAGCATGGTTCGTTTCACTGTAAGCACACACAGCAAAGATGCTCAGAAGTTAGTCTGGATATGTTGTGCTGTACTTTTAACAGTCTCTTGAATGATTAAGACTACTGCTAGTCTTTCATTTAAAATAAGCTGTAACACCAGGACTGACAAAAAAAACAAGTTTCCCATAGACGCTTTTGTAATTAGTTGAACTCTCTGAGGACACTTGAGGACACAATGCAACAACCTGAAATAAAGCAAAACTTTATCTCTCTACTTTTTAGCAAGGTCCAAAGAACATGTAAGCACATGGGGAAAGCAAGAATGCTGCCGCTCTCTGGCAATTGGCACAGGACCAGGCGCAGTACGGTGAAGCAAAAGCCTTCAATTTGTTCTAACCATAGAAATAACCACTATCAAGAGACTGTTCTTCACAAGCAAACTCATGGGTGTGTTCATACTGACAGCATTATTTCCTTGAATCAACTGTACAATGATAGTTGCTAGATTTGTTGGCACAAGCCTGTAATTCGTAGTTCTCTAGAGGTTTGGACAGGAGGATTCCAAGACCAAAGTCAGTCTGGTCAGCTGAGCAAGACCTTGTCTCAAACAGAAACTAAAACAGGTGAGGATAAGACTCAGGAGGCCCTTGAGTTTAATCTGAAGGAATGAAAAGAATTAAACAAAAATTCTTTTAGGGAAAGCCACATGAAAAAAGAGAAATCACTTAGGCTCTAGCGAACTACATTTCTACTTTATACATTTTTTCATACTTGTAATTATTCAGGATCCAGACACACATCCACATAAAGCAAAGAGAAATTATCAACTGAAGCTTTATATATAAAGCTTTATACATATATATAGCCAAAAAACGAGTCTCACCTTGATAAGCTGTCTCCTTTCTTTGCCGTCAGAACCTATACAATCTATTATTTTTGGTAAATTTATACCTCCTGCTAAACGAAATTCTGTTTTAAATGACTGTATAGTCACCAGATTTCCATATTCTCCTGTGGGATCCACCTATTAAATTATGATGATAATTATTATAGGTCAGACATACTACTAACATTTCAAGATAAATTATGAATGACAATTTTAATACAAATTGAAGGCTAGAGCTGAATTAAGTTTGTTTAATGAATACAGAATATATGACAATAGACAGGTTTTAAAAATTACAAGCAAATAACATAATTTACTAGCCTCAATATCTTTAAGACTACATCATATTAAGTAAATAATGTTTCTGCAAAATTATGAAAATTTAGAACTTGGATGTTAACTCGGATGTAAATCGTCTAAATAATGATTTAACTCAAAAACAGAGCAAATTAGCAAAGAGGAAATATTCAGCTAAGTAACAGTAGCTATTTAGCTAATCCTCATGATACAGTCACATTTTAAGCTGTTAATAACAACAGGTACTAATCATCAACATACAAAGCAGGAGAGATTTACAAAAAACTTTACATAAAAATTTTTCTAAAACCTTTGTTATTATTATATTTATCTTGCCCTACTAGCAATAATAAATCATTGTGACAAAAGCTAAATGTATCATGTTCATATAGTCAACTTAATACATATTTTACTTAATAGTAATACATTTTAACCAATATATCCCACTGTACGTTGAATTAATAAAAACAAAACACAACAAAAAAGAGGAGTGAGGCACTGCACAGTCATAATCAGAGTTTGCTCAGTTTGGCTCATTGGTCATGTCTGACATGGACAAGGTTATAGGTATGATTCCCAGCAACACCCTCCTCCCTTACATACAACTTGCTTGCCTGTAATTCTAGTTCTGCAGGTGAAGTCTAGAAATTCTCAGATTCACAACAATATAGTGGAAGAGTAATCAAGGACTCACAGTATCACTCTCGGGTCTCCAAAGGCATACATGTAATTCTAGTGCGCTTGTGTATATAACTCCCATCTATGTGGCCCTACACAAACACACACACGCGCGCGCGCCATACAAACTTACATGAAAGAAAAAAATAAAATGAAATAAAACAAAGCAAGTGGGTCAGACCCAGTGGAATAGACCAATAGTTCCAGCTACCTAGAAAACTGAGGCAGAAGAGTCTAAGATTCTAAGGCCAGTGTGGGTTGCAAAGCAAATTCAAGGTCAGCCTAAGCAACTGGGGAAACATGATCTCAAAATTAAAAGTATAAAAAAGAAAGTGCTGGGGATATAGCTTCCTGTCAGAGCGCTTGCTTAGCAGGTGCAACGTCCTGCGTTCAATTCCTTGTACTGCAAAACATAAATAAATAGAATAACTAGGAATTCTGAGGAGGAGCCCGTAAGCCATGAACAAAAGTCTAATGCAGAAAACCTACAGGTTGAAACATGAATTTGCTGATATTCAGCCCATTTTGACTCTAAAAAAAGTTTGCAAATGATTCAACCTCAGAAAGTATTAAAGAACTGAGAACAAGTGAAAGTGTAAATCTGATAACCTAAGTTTGATATTGGGAACCTATATAAAAGTGGAAGGAGAAAATGGATTCTATAAAGAATCCATGCATGTGGATCCACACACAATATAATAAATACACAAATTAATAAAGTTAATGATAAATTACCTTAATTTCCATAGTAGGAACAACAACATCTTCTAAATTCTTAAGTTTAGTGATTGGCTGATCTGCCGGGATATTGATGCCCTCTGTATATAAAATAGAAGACTTTTAATGACAACTGCAAACCAAGCAAAAAACACCAAAGTTCCAGCTGGAGTAGTCAAACACATACTTCTCTGAGTCCTCCATGGAGTGGCATCTACGTTTGCCAGTATGATATAGGCATCACAAAGTGCCTCAACGTTCTTCACCATCTTAGATCTCTTATTTCTGATAATACGTATCATTTTGCTTGCAGCCTCAGTTCTATCCTATCAACAAATGCCACCCAAAAAATAAAATACGTAACATCAGACAACTGAACATTTATAGAATTTTTAAAACGGTATTTATGTATAGCTCTAGACAATGGAAGAACTGTCATTCCTCAGGGACAAACAAGACAACTTACAAATGAAGTACACGAGAAGCATAACTTCAAGTGATAATGACTTAAAATCTATTTCCCTGAGCCAGGGAGACAACTCAGGGTTAAAGCCTTTGCCTCGGAACCAAAGGGACATGAGTTGAGACCCCTCAGATCCCATGTAAAAACGCCAATGGCTCATACTTCCAGCCCTGAAGGCGGAGCCTGGGAGATCCCGGAGTGAAGCAATAAGAAGGTAAAGCAATCCAGGATGGTTTCTGAAGTTGCCTTTGAACCTCCATAGACACTTTCAGTGCCCTTTGGTACAAGCATACAACACACAGGTGCTCATGAGCAAACAACAACAACAAGAAAAACCCCCACAAAACTATTTTCCTTTGCCTGTTATGAGAAAAATACACTAGTATTTACACTCTGAAAAATGTTCAAAACTTCTCAACCAATTCTAGGTATCATAACAATGAAAAATTTAAAAACTAAATACTGTCATCATTCTTAAAATTTGAGTCATAAAAAAGGATATTCTGAGAAAGAATGATTATCACAACTCAAAAACTGAATCTGTATTTATTCCAAATACCTCATCAAGCTGAGAGCTTTCTTTAGGTGCATTTTTGGTTATTTTATTCCTCCTTGCTGCTGCCTCTGGTTTGCTCAAAAATTCATCTTTGTTTGCATTTGCTAAAGCCAATATAATAAACAAAGTATGATGGGGGTGATCCATTGAAATCCTAGAAATTAACTGTCAAGAAAATTAAGAACTATTAATTTTATGCAAATTTAAATTTTAAATTCATATTTTTATATTACTTTATATCAAGATTCAAGTTATTGTATACATTGTGTAGTGTGTACAGTGTGTGTGTGACCTTGTGTGTAAGAGGGAGCCAGATACATCAAAAATAAGACACTACACTGTGTGGAGTAAAAGATGAGGGATCTCATCTGATCCTCAGGTTTACTTACATCATTGAGGACTTCATGAAATCCCAGGCCTCCTGTCATTTTAGTTCCCATTCTAGCAGCCAACTGGTACATAAGAGGCAAAAATTTATAAGATGAAATCTTCATTCCATTTCTCTACCATGAAAAAAATGCAAAATCAATAAGCATATATCCTTACATCTAAAAAAATAAATTACCCTAAATAATGTTTTTCTACTAGTACAACTCAGTAGCTGTTAATAAAACTTTACTAACAATGTATTTTCTCTTGTCTCTTGACCTAGAATTGCAATGGGATCTTAGGTTGATTCAATGATAAGCAAAAATACTTGCATTTACACTGAACTGAACTGAGCTGGAATGTTCATCACTGCTTACACTCCAATGACTCCAAAGAGGACCAACAGGGAGCTGAGTCCTGCTGTGGTCTTGACTCCTGAGAAGTCAGTGATCAACAGAGTAATTCTTTTCTATATGCCAAAAGTAGCAAAGTTTAGTATGCATTATGGATAGACTGGTTGCATCTATTAAAATGCTTACCATTTTTTTTGTTCTGGAGAACCATTATACCTTTAATATTTAAAGTGACCGACTATATATTTTGCTACCTTAGTTTTAGCATTAGATTTCATTACCAAATTTTAAGATTTTTTTCAATAGAAATTACAAAATACTTCTGTCTTGATATTTTATTAAAAACATTTTTTTAATTTGCAAAAGTAATTCATTGGAAAAAAAAATCCCATAACAGCACAAGGAAAAGAAAGGAAAAAACCCACTCATGGTTACATTATCTTTATTTGCTTTCATGCTCCCAATCAAGCACTCCACTCCGGGTGTTTCCCTATGCTATTTATAGCGATGGGGGAAAGCACCAACATGAATTCTTTTACTGCCACACAAACCTGCATCATTCAGAGCTTATTTAGTATCTACAAGTAGAGCCCCAAACTACTTTCCAGAGACACAAAAAGTGCATGGACATGGAAGGAGACATGTCTCATTTTTAGAGAAAATGAAATTTTGGGTTGAATACTTGCCTTCATCATGCCATTGACTTCAGGAACTCCAGAATTTTCAAGCCAGAGAGAACAAAGTCGAAATACCCACATATCATGTTCTTTTCCACTTAATAAGCAGTTGATATAATTTTCAACTGCTTTAAATAAGAAGCGTTTACGATCTTCTTTCAGTGCGCGCAGTGCACATTCATCCAGTTCCAGTTCTCTCTGAACCTTTACTGTATATCTTGCATTTGATAATCAAAACAAACACAAAACAAGAAAATTAACAGAACTATAAAATTATACATGATATACACTATAAATGAAAACTATCCCCAGAGAAAAAGCCAAATTCTAAAGACTATAAAGAGGATAAAATAACATTTGTCATAATTGTATAATTCAAAAACTTTCTATGCAATCAAGAACAATTAGTTATTCTCCACTTATGGTAGGCTAATTTCAGTAACTATCTTTTTCTGAACCATGATACCAGCAAAAACTCCTTAAAAGCCAAAACCATGAACAAGCATTAGTGCTTCATGAAAGGTAAGTATACTTCATGAGGGGAAGTATTTGTTAGTGTATTCCAGACTATTTTGTGATGAGTCACTGTAGGGTTCTGTAAGTACTAGAGCCAAACTTTAGTGTTCAAAACTATGTTCAAATTAGAGAAAGCTCGAGTTGCACTTTACACATTCACTCATTTAAATGTGACTCTTGTGAATATCAAATTACCTGTTAGTCTGAATTTTATGTTCTCTTATGAGTCCTACTTCTTCTTTGGCCCTTTTTAAAAGAGCTTGCTTGTTTTCAAACTCTGATGATTTCATGTAGTTTTCAATTCTCTGGTATTGAATATCGGAGAATCGTGCTAATGAAAGAAATGCTTTCATTTGTCCATTTTTGAGTTCATCACTTTTACCATCATAACTTCCAGCAACTTCTACTGCCTTCAAAAACATAAGATCTATGTAAATTAACTGAAAATACTACATGCACCTAAAAAATCACTCAGATCAAGATGATACCACACTGAAGTTTAACTTAAATTTAAGTAAAAGTTAAATTATATGAGGATATATTTTATTGTCTTTTAAAACAAATTTGACAATATAGAAATACCCCACTTGCAAAGAACCGAGGCAAAATGGGGCATGATTTTTTTTTTAACCATGCCTTTCCTTGCTTTTCATGTTACTCTCACTTAGTCATATGAAAGATCAAGGAGGCTAAAACAAAAACGTTCTAACTCTTACTTGTAGGAGACTAGACTACATATGAGTAACAAAGGATGACTTTTTTTTTTTTTTTGGTAACTTTTTTTGTAAAATAAATGGAGAAATGGTAAGAGTTAATAGACAGCTAATAGTAGTAGCAGCGAAAGAGAGAAGAAACATTTTCTTTCAAATGTGCATTCGTTTGGAACATCCTACTTCACTCTGTCCTCTAATAATTACAAAGGTTCCCACAGTAACAAACAGAAATTAATGAAACCACTTTTACTTGTTTCAGAGATACATCTGGTTTAACAAAAAATTCAATCATATTCTTGTCAAACAACAATCACAAGAACTACTCCAAAAACGTACCTTTTCTAGATAGTTCTGCATGATGACTGTAGGATTTTCTAAGCAAGTTTCTGCTAACCAATTGCCACAAACCCGCAGACATTCTGTATATATAACTTTTAGTTTGGGATCATTCTGTATTAAAAAGTAAAATCTTAAAATGTAATTTCTTCTCATGACTACCAAAAGAATCCTCTATATAGGGAGCAGAAGCAATTAGAAAATGTTTTTCTTATCTATTTTAACCATACGATTATTTTAATTATGCATATTTATGAAATAATCATCCTGAACGATTTATTGTTATTACTGAAACAATACATATTTATTCAGCACTAATATATGCTAAGCACTGTCTAAAAGTTTTATGCCTTTTAACTCATATAACTTACAAAGGAATCCTAACACCAATTATTTTTAATTTCCAACTTGCAGATTACAACTGAGGTATAAAAAATAGTTAATTAGCTCAAAAGAGCTCATATATTAGGACCTATACTATTAAGGAATATGTAAACTTTACAACGGTAACCAGTGTTTTGGTATATGGAATAATAAGTAACTGACAAATGACTTTACATTGTCCATTGTATGCTAGGAATATAGCTGAGGTAGCAACCCAAGTTTGCAATAATTAATGGACGATGTTAAATAACAGATTTTCAAAACTCTCGAACTGACAAATAGTTTCAACTTGTTCTATTTTTTTCTACTTTTATTTTCTCAAGCATTTCTTGCTCCACTTTTGCCCTTGCTAAATATTTCAAAGTTATAGTAGTTATTTCACATGGTATCACATACCATTTTTTTCTTGTGTCATAGTTAAAAGACTTAACACTAGAATATATTAAATAACATCACAAGGCAGACTGACAAATGTATAATTAGGAAAAACACTTTCCAAAACTTTTGACATCACTGATTAATAATTGTGAAATTATTATAATTTCATTAACAATTCATTAATATAATTCATTAATCATAATGAAAATTCATTAATAATAATGAAATAATGAATAATATCCTGAAACACAGCAGCATTTTTTTAGTGACAACGAAACACCAATCTGGATTACTAAAAACAAGCACTACCTCTGTACAGCTGGCATCCAACTTCTTGATCATCTGCTTGAGAATATTCAGGGCGAGACTTTGCTCCTTTTTTGCCCAGAACACTTGTGCTTCCTCCAAATGCCACTCAGAGACTTCACAAATAGCTGAATTGTACTGTTTAATTTGAAAGATTGCCCTTTCAGGGAGCTGAAATCGAAATGACATATGGAAACAAAGAGTTTTACTATTATTGTTACTACCAATAAAAATGAAAAAGGACTAGAAAGGAAGCATTAAAGAGGCCTGGGAGAGAAGGGATTTAAGGGAGGGAGGTGAGCTCAGGTGGCCTGAAGGTAAAAAGGGGAACAGTCTAAATGGGAGGATGATGGAATGAGGATGATGATGGAATAAGGAGGACAGAGGGTAGGAGCAGGATAATTAACACAAAAGATAGATAAAGCAGCACAGAAACCTAATATTTTATTAAAACTTCTTCAAAAATACAATTAGAAGAAAAGTGCCCAGTGGTGCAGTAACATCATGAGTACTAGTGGGATAAGCAACTGCTTTCAGATTGGACTTGACAGCCCGCACCGCTGGAGGAACTCCAGCCCAGTGCATTCCAAATGTGGCTAAAACACATAGACGGGGGGCGCTTCAGACGTTGAAATCTTTGTCTATAAGGAAAAGACCTGAGTTGGATCCCAGATCCCATGTAAAATCCCAGAGTAAAGAAAGAAGGATGTAGAGCAATCCAGTGTCACTCTTGGATCTTCAGACATGCATACTCAAATGCACTCTGATAACACAGACACACACATGCCAATGAGAGAGAGAGAGAGAATTTAGTACTACTGTTTCGCTTTAGGGTCATGGTGTCAGTCTGCCTACTCAAGACTTATGTTTAAACCCAACAGCTTAGAACAGCTCTTGGTCTACGTCAGGGAAGTTTGTTTTTGCAGAGAATACAGAAGATCACAGATAGTATAAGTGCAGAATATGTAATTGTAGAGTGCTCAGCCTTAGACAGGACATCTAAATCATCCCTGCTCCAAGGCTCAGGGAGTATCCAAAAGAGAAAGTACAAGGGTGGGGAAGAGAATCACCAGATTATCTTTTGGACATGACTGGGTCCTTGCCCTCAAGAACTCATTGCACCTGTGTGTCATCTATACAAGACTGGGCTTGTCAGCATTTCCTCAAGGATCAGGCTTATGAGAACTTACTCCTTCACAAGGGACTACTGATGATTCATGATGCTTAGGGGAAGTTACCCACTTGTCTGGTGGTGTAGCGCATATCACCCATGCTCTATCAAGTGCTCAGCGACATTCTGATGTAGGCAAGCCTTATTAAACTCAGTGGGCAACCATACACAAAAATCATAAAAATAGGAGGGAGAATGTTGAGAAGACAGTTTGCAGTGGGAGGAGAGGTGATGATGTAGATAAAATGAAAATGACAAAAATTTATTATATACAGGTACAAAACTGTCAAAGAATAAAAAAAATTAAAGTAAGCAAATTAAAATTGAAAAATTGAAAGTAGAAACTATCATTTATTAACACTACCCTATTTGTCAGAAAGTACATTATCTTTCTGCTTACTTTCTAATCTCTAGTCCACAATATTGCTCCCCTATAGACTCCTTTGTATGTACATGTACAGGTGTGTCAAATAAAGGAACTGTTTTTATTAGCAGTTTAGGTATCTTCTCACCATTAAATTGAGGTTGAAAAAAAGATATCTATCTAGGCCAAGGCTTAAACTCGGGTTTGTCTAATTATAGCCTGGGAAAATCGCTTCTTCTTCCCAGTACTGAACCCAGGACATCAAGCACACAGGGAGAGCACTTTCCCACTGAGCTATATTCTCAGCATTTTGCATTAACATTTGAGACAAACTCTCACTAGACTGTCCAGGTTAGCCTTGAACTAGCTCTCTAGCCTGGAAGGCTTTGCAGCTGTGATTCTCCCAACCTCTTAAGTAACGGATTACAGAAGCCTGAGCTTTAGTTCCATTTCAACATAAAACCTTAATTATAGCATAAGATAGGGACTTCTAGCTCTCAACGACATTTCTTTTTCACCCATCCCTTCTGTTATCTGACAAACAAAAGGAAGGGGTAAGGGGTGAGATGACCTAATTTTACTTTCTCTTTACCTGTGTGTTCTTGAATGCTCGTGCCAGAACAGAAAATTCTACAAGGTGTTTGGTGAGAATGTCCTTAAAACCTTCTCTCTGGGAGCTCTCTACTTCCTTTTGCACGAGGATCTCCAAAATGACTGTGCGCAGAGCCATGATGGGCTCCTGAAAACTGAAGTCACTGTCCTTAAGAAGCTGGGAGTGTTTCTGCCACTTCAGGTAGATTTCAGAGAGCTGTCCATCTGTAACTGGCCTGAAAATCAAGTCATATAACTTACGTGAGCAAGAGAAGTAAAGGAAAAAATAGCCGGTTCTGAACTTAAGATATTGTGTACTATACAAAGGAATTCTTGAATGTGACTAAAACTTATAAAAATTCTAAATATGGATTGAAGTTTGGAAAAGTACAAAATATTGTGTAGTCAGACCCTAAGAGAACAGAGAAGCCACAAACAAGCATTCTAGAAGATTTTGAAACATTCTTTGAAATCACAAAAAATAGCCCTTCTAAATAAATATACTTCTGAAATGAGAATGCATATTCAGAACTATCATAAAAAATGCCTACATGCTGTTGCTTTGCAATAAAAGATGAGATATCTACAAGGGAATAAAGTAAATTCATTAACTACCAAGAAGGATAACCCTGTGCATAGCTGTGGCTGTTGAAGAAATCACAACTCAGTCAAGAAAAGCTGGCATTTAACAAAGACTCATTTGCTAACATGACTTATTAGAGGGACAGCAGATGCAGAGTATACAGTTCACTTATGACACATTGCTTCCCATAAGCATAACTGAGCAATATTTGTCTTAACCTTTGAGACTAATGCACTGAAAATTAAAAAAAAAAAAAAAGATTAAGAAAACGAGGTGAAGACAGGGACATGAACGCATTTTTAATTACTTGACAGAGAAGGACTCAAATTTACAGGACCTAAATTTTACTTCCTCTTTAAATGACCCCAGAGTTATAGATCTCAAATATTGCATCACGGGAACCCCTATAAAACCTTACAAATTATAAGACCCCTCCCCTACTGATGTGCTACTGTTTCATCCCAGGGCCACAGCAATGAAACCAGTTAAACACAGGCTGAAATTTTTGACAATGAGCTAAAATAAACCTTTCCCCCTTAATAAAACAATTATTACTAATCATGAATCATGAACCTTATTAAGTAACTACTAGTAACAAAATAATTGCACTTTAGGATTAGAAACTCCCATGAACTACATACCTTGAGAAAAGCTCCCCAATATTTTCTAGCTCTCCAATCGCCTGCAATCTACTAAGTGTGGGATACAGTGAATACACAGATTCAAGGTTGCCCTTACACAACTCTTCAACTTCTTTCACTCTAGGGGTAGAATTGAAAAGACGATCTGAAAACTAAGAAGAACTTTGCAGACAGAAAAGTTCAAATATGTGATTAAAGAATTTGCTGTTTATCTAATAATAATATACAAACAGTATTAAACTCGAAATACAATGGAAACATTTTAAATACGATTCTTCCACACCCATCCGCCTAACCTTGAACAGTCTATTGAATTTTGATAAAATTCCTCACTACAGGAGACACAATTGAAATTCTCAGGATACTTGTATAGGAGAATAAAGAAGTACAATCAGGACTTTCTTGAAGATTCACAGGAAAGAACTGACTGAAGTTACTAAAGAAAAAACTGGAAAGATAATGACATGAAAACACTTGATGACAGCAACCAAATCTTTATCCTTACATTGAAACTATTCTTCCATATTTTGAGAAAAATAGCCATGACATTAAATATTAAAATGTAGAAGGTTTATAATACCTGGCGTGTCTTAGACTTTCATAAAACATGGTGAATTCTCTGTCTCTTAGAGACTGCAGAGCATTGTATAATGACTCATGGTAACTGGTTCCTTCTAGTTCTTGGCTGTGAGATGTTAAAAAAAAATTAAAAACAGAAACTCCTAAGATTTGCAATTATAAACACCCAAGAAACAAAACTTAAAAAACTAAAATTAAGATTTCTTATTAAAAAAAAACAACAACAAACCAACATTTTGAGAAATGTTAGCAAGAAATACTAAGAACTTTACAGGCCATTTTGGTTTTTAAATAGAAAAAACAGAAGCCTCTCAGAATTCAACTTGTTCTGTGTCCATCTCTTTATCCAGCAAGCATTCATTATGTGCCAGGCACTAGATACCATGAGACACATTAATAAATAGACAAGTCCCTACTCTTGTCAGTCTCATGTTCTGTATTTCTTATTCATTAATAAGAAAAATTCAGACAGTGACAAAGGGTCTGCAGAGAATCAATACAGGTGACAAAACAGCAAGGCAGATGGGATTTGAATACAGTCAAGAAGGGCCTGTGAAGATGAGACATTATTAAATCAGAAAATGAAAGACAAGAAGTTGCCACCCACATGCTCATAGAGAGGAAAACAGAAGGCCCAAGGGCTCTTTGTAGGAACAGCACATCTCATACAAACAAACAGGAGACCCAGACATGAAGGCCAGACATGCTGACAGGAGAAGAGTAGTTTATACTGGTTTAGAGAGCAGGCAGCAGACATGAATCAGTTTATACAAGTACTTCAAGCACGTAAGACCATATCTCTACTCTTAGAGCACTCTTCAGCCAACACAAGCACTTTGAAACTAATTGAAATGTTTGTGGCCTATACTTTGGATACTATTCTTTGGATTCTTCAGTCTAATAAACAGCAAGAGGAATTCTCAAGGGAAAATGCATTTTATATTTCTATTCCCAAAAATGTTTGGAGTAGAGAAAATTGATTTCCCAGTAGAAAAGGAGAATGAAATACAGGATTGTATTAATGACTTACTGGTATCTTACTTATATATTTAATTGTATGTGCAGCTTACAATAATTATTAAAAAAGAAAAAAAAAAACCAAGAACACTCTAAGTTCACAGAAATCCTTGAAGCATAGTAAAAGGCAATTTTTTCAGGTGAGTCTCTTACTTGGAAGAACTCCAGTTGCCCCACTGCATGTTTCTCCATGCTGCCTGGTAATAAAGTTCCTGTAGTTCAGCATGGCACTCTTTATTTTCATGATCTAATCCTTTCAAATACATGGAAAGAATATTACACAGCCCCAAATTTTGCAAGGCCTAAATAGGAGATATTAAAAAAATACATTATCCATCTTGCAACAATAAAGTAGAGAAAAAAAGCAAAAATAAATACTAACTTAAAAAATTTTAATTAACAGTATAATTTCAAATTACAAAATACTGTTTAGTATGTTTCTCCAAACACAAAGGACTCAGATAGCTCTAATACTTGACAGAAAATACCTAAAACACATTAATCAGTAATAGAAATGACGACTTCTAGAGCCAACTCTGAAGTAAATCATGAGCTTCCATGTGCAGCACTGAGTTCATTATCCAGCAGCACACTGCCTACATTCAAGAAATGTCATCTACTGTTACCTAATAAAAACTATCACTAGCAAACCTACACTATCTTTTACATCATTGATTCATATTGACATATCTCAAAATGTTAGGCCAACACTTGAAAAAGGTAAGTTTCTGTCTTCTCTTGCAAGTTTATGTGATTATATAAACACACTACTATACTGAAATATCAGCATTTATACTAATGATAGTTTTTAAAAAAACAGGGAAAAAAAGTACCTGAATTATTCCTGCCTGGCGGGTTGAGGAACAGATTGCCGTCTCTAGGTCATATGTGATTAAGGCTTTTCCCCACATGGCTTCATGTTCATATGTCCGAATTCTGTAAGAAAAGATTATAAAAATATCTTTAGTTCTGCATACATGTAAAGTCCTCACACCTATTATCTAGAAAAATGCAATTTACCTAGTCAAAGGTTGCAACATTTTCCCTCCACCACAGCCATATAAACTGTCTGGCTCTCCTATACTTCTATAGATTTCTAAGAGGAGATCCTGAAAACAGAAATACAACCAAAACAGGAGATATTTTAATTAAAAAAAAATCACTTAATGAATTCAGTAAACTTTAAATTTTATTATCCCCAACAGTGAACTCACAACTTTAAATGTTTTGGTATACAAGGAAAGCATAATGAAATTTAAATATTACTATACATTTGGACCCACACAAAAGACTGACCCCAGACAATATGATTATAATGTACTTTAGAAGAATCACTTACCATTTCATGAGTTAGGCAACCCACAATGCTTTTATCAAATAGGACAATAATCATAAGAACAATCTTGTCAACAAACAAAAACTGCAAATGGGAAAATAAAATTCTGCAATGTCTATACTGAATCCTGAAACTTATAAAAATAAAGGTCATGGACTAAAGAGATGGCTCAGGGGATAAGACTCTGCCTCAAAAGGTCCTGGGTTCAGAACCTGAGTCCCATGCTTAAAAAACAACAAATAAACAAACAAAAAAAACCCCACCAGGCGGCCTATACTTCTGACCCTTGTAGGCAGAGCCTGAGAAATCCCAGAGTGAAGCAAAAAGGAGGTAGAAATCCAGGATGGTTCCTGAAGTCACTCTTGGTCCTCCACAGGAACATACAATGTCCTCTGATATACACACACACACACACACACACACGCGCGCGCGCGCGCACGCACATGCACACACACACAGAGGCAAAATAAATGAAGTTAAAATAGATTTTAAAAAAATAAGTTGTTTTTTTTAAAGAAAACTTTTTCCTGTACACTCTCCATGCACATATATCACATACCCTTATTTGCACAATATGTAAAAATGAATGTCTGCATCATAGCAGGTAAAACATGGTGTATATAAAACAAGGATTTGATTATTCAAATATCTGTTGCAAAATTTACATAGCAAAGATTAATTATTATCGGTAAAACACAAATGAAAATAGAAAAAAAAATAGAAAAAATTAGAAGCGACAGTTTATAGAAATGATTGCTGAGCAAGCAATCATTTTACAGTGCTTGCTATGGAAGCATTCCTAAATATAAACTCACAAAATCAATATAATTCTATATATAATTCTAATTTAAGCATTTCGCCTTATGAACATGAAACCAAACGTTTAAGAGTTAAAACACTTAGTATCTAAGATTCACAAAGTGCCTAGTACACGAAGATATTCCACAAATTCAGTAAAGAAAAGAGGAGACTACATAGAAGAACCAAAGGAGAAAGAAGTCTGAATTTGTCAAAAGGGAGCAGAACAAATTTCATATTAAAACACAGGTGAAGTGCTGGGGGATAGCTCAGCTGTGAAAGTGCTTGGCACAAAAGTAAGACGATCACAGTGCAGACCCCTAGCTCTCGTGTAAAAGCCTGGATACACTTACTTGTACGGGACCATATAACTAGATAGCAAGGGAAGGACTGTAACTCAAGTTCTCTATTCATAAAATAAACAAAAGTTATATATCCATCCAATAAGTAACTTCAATTTTAAAATCAATTATATTATAAAAGAATAAACCAACACAACATATATATAGACCCTGTAATATTTACCTGCAAACTTATTCCAGTTTCTTCTTTACCTTTTTCACTCAAACTTGAAATAGCTGTTCCTTGGCTTCCTTCTTCAAATGTAAGACTTCTGTTTATCATAAGAGTGCTTGTTTTAAAGGGAACTTATTACTTAGATGCTTATGAATATATCTATTCTACACTTACTAGAGTTGCATGGAAAACAAAACAATTTATAGTTTAATACACAGTATTATTTAGGTTAAAGATGGAAAAGAAATTTGCAATGTCAATTTGATGTACGAAAATTACATATTAAT
Source organism: Typhlomys cinereus (assembly GCA_023101885.1). Lineage (NCBI taxonomy): Eukaryota > Metazoa > Chordata > Mammalia > Rodentia > Platacanthomyidae > Typhlomys > Typhlomys cinereus. The sequence continues at coordinate 1,067,135 of JALPQD010000432.1, read as the reverse complement.
AACAATTTTTATGCCCATTCTTTTATTCTTTTTAAACTTTATTTACTTATTTATTTGTGTGTGTGTGTGTGTGTGTGTGTGTGTGTGTGTGTGTGTGTCGGAGCATACTATGTGTCCCTGTGGAGAACAAAAGGTGACGTCAAAAATCATCCTGCATTGCTTCTACCTCCTTTTTGCTTCACTCTGGGAATTACTGGGCTCCGCCCACTAGGGGCAACTTTTCTTAGTGTTTTTATTTGAGACCTTGTATCCAAACTCAGGACCTTCTGCTATCAAGGCAGAGTCTTAACCCCTGAGCCATCTCTCCAGCCCATGCCAAAACATTCTTATTTATATAGAGATGGTCATTTCTATTTTGCTTTGCAATTTCTATGTATAAAGACTGCGTATTTTCCTGATGTGCATATTTATGCGAAAATGTCAATTTGAGGAGAAATTTGAAAAATGGGGGAAGATAACAGTGTAAATCTAAAGCTACAGCTGATCTAGACAATGAATATTAACATAGTGCTGCCTAGACTTCTGTCAAGCATATGACAGGTGGTTGCAGCTGTCACCTTGACACTTCAGAACTGGGTCTTTTATGCACAATTAGGAAGAATTATCTAGCTAAGACAATCCTGTAGGAGCTTTTTATTTATTTATAAGTGTGTGTGTCCCTGTGGAGGACCAAGGGTGACTTTAGGAATCATCCTGGATTGCTTCTACCTCCTTTTTTGCTTAGTTTTGATTTTTCTACTAGGCTCCATCCACCAGAGCTGGAAGTGCAGGCCACCAGAAGTTTACACTTGTCATTTTTTTATGTGGGACCTGGGATCCGAACACGGGACCTTCTGCTTGTAAGGCAGAATCTTAACCCCTGAGCCATCTTTCCAGTCCCAGGAGACTGTCTTAATTGCATTACTGACATGGGAAAAGCACATCAGTGGGTGGCACCATTCCTTGGGTATCTGCATAAAATAAGGAGTGAGTTGATTAGAATTTGGCAGACAGGTAATCCAGCAAGGACGAAGGTATATATCGGTCCTTGTGCTTCTTTCAGCTCTTAATTGTGGATAAGCTGTGGTCAATATTTTGGCTCCTGATATTGGTAATGCCCCTGCCATACTGGACTAGAAAATGTGAGTCAAAAAAAAAAAAAAAAACCCCTTTCTCCTAAAAGGTTTGAGCTAAGTATTATTTATAGCAACCAATTATGTAACTGAGACACACTGTCTTATTATTATATTATCACAGCAGGGGCTGGTAACTAGTATCTCCTACCTAAACTTTGTTTATAAAAGTCCTTATGTATTTAGTTATAAAACAGATTATGGATACTAATGTTGAAATTTGATGCTTTTTGAGAAGCAAGTTAACAAAACTTTCTATACATGTATATCAAATACCTAATATAAAGAACTTACGAAGTTTAAATAAATTTAAGAAAACAATTTCTTTTCTTTACTTACCTTATAGCACAGTGTAAGTTGTTTATCTATGTTTTAATTATAAATACAGTATTGTCTACATGTCTCAGGGATTTGCTATCATTTATAATATATAACAAATATACCTATTTCTTCAGAGCAGAATTACTTTAAAAATTTTATTATTACAAGAATCTACACACACACACACACACACACACACACACACACACACACACACACAACCTAATGAAAACTTTTAAAAATGAAAATTCCATTACCTTTTCTCCTGATCATCCATGCTCTTCTTATCTGCATAGATTTCTGCATAAAGCAATGCTGTAAAGTGAGCGGCACAAGACTGAGCGACCCGTGCAACCTCAAGATAATTCAAATCTAGCCAGAAGGCATCATCAAAAGCCGTTCCTAAAGAAGGTCTAAAGGAAAATTAAACAAGATGTCAAACCATTTTTCAGCATGTAAAGGAAAGCATAATGATAGAATAAAATGAAAACATGTCTTAGCTAAACAGAAAATTACATTCAAATAAAGAAAAATGACAATTCCCTCAATGTAGAACTTTAAAAAGGATTCTAAGATAGCATGGTTAAGGAGCATCTCTGTGCTCTTACTGCAGTTCTTTGGGTTCAGTATTTTCCTTATTCCCTTTCAAGTTTGGCTGACTAAAAAGTTAATAGAAATAAAAACAGTAAAAAAAGAACCTGGATTCTCAATCACCTTTAGATCACAAGCACCTCAAGAAAATCTGATAAAAAGTGAGTTATCACCCTACAAATTTGAGTTCATACCTGCTGGCCACCAAAAAACACATGCATCACTGACTGCAAAAAATAGCTTTCAAAACACACACAGTCTTTTTAATATAGACAAACTAATGAAAACAGTTTTTTCACAAACACAAATGCAATTTGTGAGAGTTATTCTTGTAAATTTGATGTATTAGAATCACCACTGGAAAAACTCTCTGGGCTTGCGTGTAAGGAATTCCTAAACTAGGTGCACTGAGGTGGGAAGACCCATCCTGGCTGTGGACAACACCCTTCCATGGGCTGGAATCTTGGCCTGAAGTACAAGGTAAAAAAGTGAGGTGAGCGCCAGTATTCATCACTCTCTGTTCCGGGTGTGGACAGAAAGGGACTACCAGCCTCTTGTTCTGCCACATGACTTCCTCACCATGATGGAGCACATTCCCAAGACCTGTACGCTAAAATAAAATCTTCTGTCTTCAAAGGTGTTTCTCTTAGGCATTTTGTCATACCAACAAGGAAAGTAATATATGTTTGTTCCATTGCAGTTATTTTCTCCTTAGTTTATTACCAGGCTGAGTTATTTAATAAAAATATTCCATGATAATAGCAGACCCAAAATGAAGAGGATGTAAGTATTTTAAAAACTAACAGTGCAGAGATCAGACGACAGGGTAGTTAGGGCACTGGCTTTGGAGCCTTGTAGATAAACACAACGCCAGCACTTTCACCTACTGCTAGTTATATGCTGCAACAACTGAATTCTTTCAGTCAGTTTTTAGTTTCTTCAAGGTATAAATCCTAGGACAACACACATCAGAAAGTAGTTTCTTCATGTGCAAGTACCACAAAACATACATCAGAGAGTGTTTTCTTCACATGCAAACACTAGAACAACACACATCAAAGATTACTTGCAGATTAAAGGATGCTTCTGAAAGAGATGAATGAAGTACCTTCAACATAGACAGCATTTAAGTAGAGCCCATGGAAAGGAAGTGAGGTATATTATAAACATTTGAAGCTTTAATTACCATAAACTATTTTCTTTTAAAGTAGATCTCATTCTAATTTTTAAGGATGAGAAAAGATTGATGTTCAAAAAACATTACATAATTTGTTCTGCTGGCAAAACTTTTAAAACAACATCAGACTTGAACTCAGGTTCTGTCTCCTTTATATTTTCTTAAAAATATTTTGAAGATTAAGTTATGATTGTATATGAATTTTTATTTATTTATTTATTTTGAGACAAAGTGTTGCTTGGCCTTGGTGTAGGCTTGGCCTTGAACTCACCCAGGGAGGCTTCAAACTCAAAATTCTCTGATTCAGTCTCTTGAATGCTACTGTAGTAAGTGTGTACTGGCTTAAGAATTTTTATCTTATACAAGTGCTATGTGCCAAATAAGAATATAAAGTATTTTTCTTGTCAACGTCAAAATCACACTAATACCTCTGAAACAAACGACTAGGGATCGTGGCTCCCAACACCAAGAACATGTGCTTTCAATGAGCAGCATAGCAAGAGGATCTTGTTTAAAACATTAAGATAAATTAGAAACTGTATCTTCAGAAAGAAAGGGAAAAAAACCCATAAAACCCTTTTTTATGAATAGAATGAAAATTATAAGGGACATATATCTTTTAAAAAGAAATGCACTTAAGATAAAAATGTCTATTTTTCTCTCATCTCTATCTTTACGAACAGCTTTTACTACCACCAAACACACATTAATTCTTATTTCCAAATTACACATGCATCTGAATGTATACCATTCCCTGGATTGCATGGCTGATGGGGAGTTGTGGCCTCTTTCCAGAATCACAAGAAAGGATCATATTATCTTAGCATGAGCCTGCAGTAAGACTAGAATTCAAAACATGGCTTTTTCTGAATGATGTCACTTTTATACCACTAAAGAGTTGAAATTCCTATGGAGAACCATCTAAATCAAGACCACCTTTACAAACCTAGTGAACTATTTCTTCTGAGTTCTGATAACTTTCTGGCAGTCCAGGTAGATACGGTGCTATCAACTCGGTTCCTGCCCTGTGAAAGCCTGGGCAGCAGGATTTGCCTGTAATCCCAGCATTGAAAAAATGGAGGAAGGAATTTGAGGCCAGGGTCGGCTACATAGTAAACTGAAGGCCAACCTGGGCTACATTAGGTTCTGTCATATATATATATATATATATATATATATAAAATGAGAAATAATAGAAAGGAGCATACTTTTACTGTAAAATAAACGTCATGCCACAAAACTACATACTTTAATGATTATGTCACACAGTAAAAAATCTTTTTCCTATAAAATATATAAAAGAGACATCTATTCTGCTCCAATTACGTCTAAGAAATAAAAGCAAAAAAAGATAGTAAACAGGGTATCAAGACAACTAAAGACACCTGGGAAAAATCACTCATTCCTTTCCCATGTCTTTGCTGGTAAAATAAACTAAAACCCCCAAATCCCACATAAGTCATTATACATCTGGGACTAGAACTGAGAGTTTCTGACACTGCTTTAACCCAAGAATCACCTTGTATAAGGCTTTTAAGAAAATATAAGCATCATACCAATTTATTAGAGCACTCTGTAGAAGTTTCGCATTAAAAAAAGTAAATTCTAGTCAGCAGTAACAAGTTACACTTCTAAATCCCTGAACCCAAGAAGCAACTTTTACTGTATAAATATATACATTACCTCTTCTGTCTTCTCATGTAGTCTACAACAGCAAGCATAGTTCTTTGTGATGTTTTATCCGTACAGCATCGGAAAAAGTGTTCCGACTCTACAGAGAAAGAGAGACGTTTCTTCTCTGTCTTACAGTGGCACTTCCTATCTACGTATCTTCTCCCTATACTGTAAGATTCTGATGGGCAGTACTGCTGCTATTACTTTCTGCTGCTATTACTTTCTGCTGCTGTGAGACAACACTCAATCTCAACTGAAGGGCAGAAAGGGAAATTTAGGGAGATATAGTCTATTATCCCAGAAGGTATGATGGGCGACAGGAGCTGAAGAAGTTTTAGGTACTTGATCATGACTGGAAACCATCCTACTCTGCAGTACGCTATTTTCTTATTCTTTTGTAACTGCAACTCCGCAGTCACTAATCTGCCCTCCCTAGTGTCCAGTTACCACCACTGGACTCTTGACTTTGATGAAATCAACCTTTTAACTGCACATGGGCCAGATCATACTTGTCTTTCTTATTTCACTTAAATCTGATTTATTTCACTTATCACCTCTACTTCATTTATTTATTAGACTTTTGATTGCTAGTAGCCAATAAAAAAGAATACACATTAAAGATACATGATAGGAAAATGCAATCTAAATAATTTCAAAGATACTTCAAATGAAGGCTATGGAAGGAAAAGAATAACACTGAAGAGACTGACCAATAACAATCTCTGATGAAATGACAACAACTACACTTAGATCGATCTATCTATGTATCTATCTATCTATGCTGCTTTTGTTAAAATTTACAACATGAGTTTGTATCCTGTTATATCTGAGCTAAAGACAGTAAATTAACAGTGGAGATCTGTATTTTTTAAGTCTTTTAAATTTTTTTATTATTATTATTTATTCAATTGTGCATGTATGCGTGTGTGCACGTGTATATGTATGTGTGTGTATGTATGTGTGTGTAGAACCATGGATGAATTCAGGAACCACCATGGACCCCCTCCACCTCCTCCTTGTTTACTCTGCCTCGGGATTCACAGGCTCCACCCTACCAGGACCAGAAGCGCAGGCTGCCCCCGCTTCCACCCGGGAGTTTATACGTGGGATCTGGGATCCGAACTCAGGAGAACTCAGGACCTTCCGCCTGCAAGGCAGAGGCTTAACCCCTGAGCCACCTCTCTAGCCCATATTCTGAGTTTATAAGAAGACATAAATTCTTTTTATTTTTGAGAAAGAATAAAGAAAAAAGTCATGAGAAAAAAAATTGACCTATGATGAACCTTCAGTCATGTTTTTATGTATTATATATATTATATATAACAAATCCTAGTGTAATTTCTTCTGATAATAAAAAAATTCTTATGAAAATAGGAAGAATAAATAAAAACCAACTGTTATTTGAAAAAAAATTAGGAGGAGGGGGTCTGGGAAGATGGCTCAGGGGTTAAAGCTTTTGCCTCAAAGACAAAAAGACTCCTGGATTTCATGTGAAAATGCTAGACAGATATGGTGGCAGCCATTAATTTTAGTACCGAACAAGAAGCCTGGGAAATCCAAGGGCAGTGCAATAAGGAGGCAGAACAATACGGGATGCCTCCTGATGTAACTTTTAAAGTTTTTTTTTTTTAATTTATTCAACTGTGCGCATGTGTGTGTGTATGTGTGTGCGCGCGTGTGTGTGTGTCTGTGTGTGTGTCTGTGTATGTGTAGAACCACCATGGACGCCTCCACCTCCTTCTGCCCCGGGATTCACAGGCTCCGCCCTACCAGGACCAGAAACGCAGGCCGCCCCTGCTTCCGCCTGGCGTCTATACGTGGGATCTGGGATCTGAACTCAGGACCTTCCGCCTACAAGGCGGAGGCTTAACCCCTGAGCCACCTCTCCAGCCCCTCCTGATGTCACTTTTGACAAACAAGATGGTTCAGCAGGTAACAAACAATTCTTATATGCAAACTTGGAGACTTGAGTTCAATTCCTATAGTGCATGGAAAAAGAAACTCCCTTAAGCTATCTTCTGACTTCTGTGCTTATATGCACATGTGCACACGCACACAATAAAAATGTTATTAAAAAAAAAGAAAAAATTGAAAGGATATAGCCCAAATGTTAAATGTGGTTATCTTGGATTACAGGATTCTCAGTAATTTTTCAAAAATTTGAAGTTTTTTTGTGTGCTCATGTGCATGTGTACATGCTCCTGTGTGTGTTTTTAGTACCAGAGTGTGCTTAAATGTATGTGCCTGTGGAAGCCCAAGGATGACTTCAGGAATCATCCTGTATTGCTTTACCTCTTCGTTTCTTTGTGGGGTTTCTTAGGTTCTTCCTTCTAGGACCTGCATGCGGGACCTGGGCATCTGAATTCGGGACCTTTTTCTTGTGAGGCAAAGGCTTTAACCCAGGCCACTTCCCCAACCCCAGAACTTTTATTGTCTACAAAAACTACAATAACTTTCTAATAAATGAAAGGTTGTTTTTAAAAAATGAGCTTATTGAAGACTTAAATTATGAAAATTTCATCATATTTCTAGTACAGCAGTAAAATATCTGAGTTCAGTTATTGCATCTTTTGTTGATAAAAATGGGAGAAGTATGTTGTTCATATCTGTACTGCCAGCACTTAGCACAATGCTTGATGCACTGAATATAGAATTGGCTACCTCATCATTAATCTCCAAAATTTACAGAAGGCACACTATACGTAAAGTGTATAACTCTATACACTTTATAAACATTCCATTTAACACTTGCTACTTTTATGTCCATTTACTAGTTGAGGAAATGGAAATTTTGAGCTACAGAAGACTTATGAATTGCTCCGATAGTATTCAACCTGGATCCATCTTTCTGTACAACTGGAAAGTTGTAGTGTCACCATTAAAAATATAACAGAATACCTGAGTCCAAATTTGCAGGAGTTGCAGATCGGCTTGTTTGTGAACAATGTTTAAAACAGCTGGCAAAAAACAGCTGCACATGGGTAGACAGCAGATTTCTCCATGATTCATTTGTATCTTGGAGCAAAATATCTTGAATCAAGTATGGAAGCACAATCTGACAAAAGTCAGTTTTCACCTAGAATACAGAACATGCCCACACAACTGCTTGAGTAAAAGTAATCCATTTTACTTAAAATGTTCATTACTTATTAATGACACGAAAAATTTAAAAAATAGATTAATATGCCCTGACCTCAGTATATTGCCAAAAAAAATTAGTGTACTAATTTTTAGCCAATAGTACTAAGCCAATAGTACTAAGTCCTTGTCTATAATCCCAGCACTTGCTAGCAGAAGGATCAGGAGTTCAAAGTCATGCTTGATTTCCTAGTAAGTTCCATGTTTGTCCAGGCTAACTGATCCATGTCACAAACAAGCAAGCAAATAAACCCATATATACATACTTTATTCTAGGCTAGTATGTTGTATCAAAATCTCTATGAATAATTCTGTTTATTCCCTGTTTATAGGATACTGCTTATAAATGAAATTATGTCTCAATTTTAATTAACCTGGCAATGTTTAACAATAGCATTTTTTGTTTGTTTGATGTAAGGGGAAAAACTCATGTGAGTGCAGGTTCACACTGAAGAAAATTCAGTGATGCACACTGAAGAAAATTCAGTGATGTCACTTGCTCTTTCTGTAGAACACAAGGACTGAATTTAAACTACTTTAAATGTAAGTGATTCATAAAACTTCCCCTATTAATTAGTTATAATGGCATAAATTTTGCTTAGTCAGATACTGTTTATTCCCTTTTTTACTGAATCATGTTTGACAGTATTATCAGTAAGGTCAGCTTATATGGATATAATCCTGGCTTTGAACTACACATTTGATTAAAAAGCAAAAAAAAAAAAAAAAAAAAAACAACAACAACAAAAAAAAAAAACCCGTTCTTTTCTTTTCCTGTGCTGGGGATTGAACCCAGTGCCTCATGCATATTAACTAAGCACATACTGTCCAAGTGAGCTACATGCTCAGAACTAAAGGAGCACAAACCTTCTGTCTGACGTTTAAATCAACTGTACAAGACCTTTCAGAGTAAACAACAAAACCACTGCATCATCTTTTCCTTCCTCAAGAAAACTTAGTGGGTCAAGTCAATTGACAATGATTTGATTCTAATAAAGAAAACAGTTGACTTTTGGTTGATATAAAAATTTATAATCACCAATATTTTAACTGCTACTAACAAATTATTAAAGGTATCACCTAGAAATCATGTATTGCCAACCCCAAACTAAAACCTGTTGCATAAAGTTATAGCTAATCAAAGATGTACATTTTACTGTATATATGGGAGCTGAGTGTGGATTACACTTCATGAAAATGCATGGAATACACTTATTTAATACTTTGCTGGAATGAATAGGTAATAATTAGGTATAAAGAAAGCAAATGAGATGGGGGAGAGCAAAGAAAAGATGGGAATTGGGATAAATTAAACCTCTTACATTACACATTGGCTTTAGTAATCGAAGAATTTCACTTTTTATGCCTCCACTGTCCAAAAACGCATATGTCAGAGTCTTTATCCAAGCATCATGATTTTCACTTTGAGGAACCCACAGATTTACATCATCCAGGCCTTCTAGAGGGTTTTCTTTGTCAAGCTGGGGTACTTCTAAAAACTGAATACAGGAAAAAAAACAAAAAAAAAGCAAATAGAAGAATCATAAAATCATTTCCTGCATAAAATGATTATCCAGGCACAAAGTAAAACTACATCTGAAAACAATATTTGCACTTAAAATTAAATGCATTAGGCTGGGACCTCCTTGTGTAACTTAGTGAGACTGTATCTCAGAATAGAAACAAAATAAGGCTAGAGAGTGCAGATTAAAGGTAGAGTGTTTGCCTAATATAAACAAGGCCCCAGATTCGATTCCTACCAAGACAGAGCCAGAGAGGAAGAGAATAGATGTGTAAGAGGGAGTGAAAAGGGAAAAAACAAAACAAAACAAAACAAAAAAACCACAGCTGGAGAGGTGGTCAGAGGTTAAGACTCTGCCTTGCAAGCTGAGATTCAGAGTCTGGATCCCAGTTTCCACATAAAAGTGCCAGGCAGAAATGGCGGTGACCTGCACTTCTGTCCCTGGTAGGCTGAGTCTGGGAAAACCCAGAGTGAAGTAAAAAAAAGTAGAAGCAATCCAGGTTGATTCCCAAAGTCACCTTTGGCCCTCCATAGGGACACACAGAAATTAAAAAAATTAGAGTGCTTAACACCAGGCTATCTTACTAATTTCATTAAGATTGAAAACTACATTTAGGATACATAAATTACTACTTTAATGATTAAAATATGTGCTGAAATTAAATGGTGGAAATAATTATTCACTTTTAATCATCTATAAAAAGAAGAATGCTTAAACTAAATGAGATGCAAGCATTCTTAAACATCCTTTGCAGAAGGTTTTCAATAGAATCACAACACAGAAAACAGAAAATGTCTACAAATCACCTTATATTTTAGTAAAGAGTTAAATGTTTTCTGATTAGTTATAACACCTATATATCACACCCAGGTTCAATGACTAATAGGATCAAAGAGTCTTCTATTTCTTAAAAAAATTAGGCACGTCAGTAACAATTTCCCCCAGCCAAAATCAATCACCACATCCTTAAGTTATCTATCTCAATATTTCCGCACTACTATAATGAAATATAACAAATCTCTTGGATTTTACAAAGTACATCTTAAATTATTTGATATTCATAAACAAATACAACTGTTTTACACAGAGTTGGTATTTGACAAACATTTGCGACTTAAAACCTTTTTTCTTGATGTTCTAAAGGGCTGTAGATAGGTCAGCATGGGATCTGTTGTCTTCTTGTAAACTTCCCAGAAATTATGTCCAGTTCTTGTAGCCAAAATGTTTTTCAAACATGTAGCAGCAGCTGATCGGACTTTGACACTGAAAAATAATACATTTAATTATTATTCTTCAATGTTATGCAAATTCCACTAAAAAATTTGAAACTAAAATTTCAAATGTTAAGAAAGTTTACATCTATAAAATTCTGTTACATCAAAGTAAAAAACATTGAAGACAGTATTTTTAGTAAACCTGAGTAACCAATCACTTCAATAGCAATTCTCATTATATACTGTTTACTTAACAATGATAAGTTAAAATAATATTAATAAATACTTTCAAATAATATAACTTTGTATATATATATTATGGCAAAATATTTTAATCCACCTGAGGAACATTTTTTGATATTTTCTATAGTAATAACTAATTTGAGGTGCAGAAGAATTGACATTTTAACTTAAAAGAATAAAAATTTTTAAGAGTCCATATTTAGGCTGGAGAGATAGCTCAGGGATTAAGACTCTGCCTTGCAAGCAGAAGATCCTGAGTTCAGATCCCAGGTCCCACATAAAAACGCCAGGTGGCTTGCATTTCCACTTCTGGTGGGTGGAGCCTGGGAAATCCCAGAGTAAAGTAAGAAGGAGGTAGAAGCAATCCAGGATGATTCCCTAAGTCACCCTTGGTCCTCCACAGAGACACATATTATCCTGACCGCGCACACACACACACACACACACACAGAGTAAATAAATAAAAAACATATTTAAAAAGTCCATGTTTATTTTGACAAAGCAATCTAGTTGAAAATAATTAAGGTATCTAAAGCCTCTAAAATAGTAGGAAAAAAAATAAAAAAGAAAAGAAAGAATCAAGAGCTACAACAGTCCTGAAAGTATGACAAGTCCCCCCCCCCCCGAAAAATCATCAAGCCCTGGCAAGGAGCAATGATCAGTGACGTACTTGGCTTATACCCAAATGCATACATTTGAACTTCATTACTCAACATCTAATTTGGGGAGAGTGGAAGGGTGGACTGGGGAGAGGTAAAAGGAAGGAGAGGATTGGGGTACCTATTGAGCTTGTATAATTGGGGAAAAAATAAATAAAAAGAAAAACAAAACAAAACCAAAAAAACCATCTAATTCACTAGCAGATCCCATTAGTTATATGTTAAAAAACATACCTTAATTCCAGCCACGTCTCTCATTCCCATAGCATCTCCTAATCCCACTACAACCTTTTCTCCTCTACATCATTGCAGTAATTTCATAACCATTTCCTGGTTCCATTTTGTCTTGTCATCTGTTTGCCCTATAAAGCCAGCTATGTAAGATCCACCATGACCCCTCTACCTAAAACTTTATTGCTCCCTTATATATGTCAATAAAGATAAAAATTCTTAATTAGAATTAGCCTAAATCTTGAATCCATCTTGTACTGTTTACTTCTCATCTAGGCCCTGTCTGGAGCACTCTACCCTCAATCGCTCAGGCTGCTTTCTGATGCCTCAGCCCCTTCAACTTCTTACATGCGGAATGACTTTCCTTCCTACAGTAAACATTTTACCTATTCTCTATGTTTAAATCATACTAACACTTCTGTGCACCTTTGCAAAATAACCAATTTCAAATTACTTACATTAAATGAATCATTCAGTAATTGTAATTTTTCTGTGTGGAAAATTTCTCTTCAAAAACTACCCCAGATATACCCTAAACTAAAAACAGGATGAATTAAAGCTAAAAAGAATGTCACAAAAAAAGAAATGCATTAATAATGGACAGAAAGATGAGGAAAGTGGAGTTCTAGAAAAGGACAGCAGTAAAATCCTAATGGTAGCATCTACACAGGCAAAAGTCTGTAAATAAGCAATGGAAAATGCTCTTATTAGTTTAAGACTTTTGAGGCTACAAAACTTTTGTTTTATGGATTCTTCTGAAAGAATAAAAAATATTGATTAACTTCTGGTTTTGAAAAGTGCTTAAAATACTATTCCTTATAATGTCATATTTTAATTTCTTGTGTAGAATATGAAACATCATTGTCCTATGTTAGATTAAATAACTGTAATCAGGTAAAGGCATTAATAAATACTCACCAATCTTCTACTAGTGTATTATTTAGGAAGGTCAGAATTATTAAGGTCCACTGAAGTTCTTTATCTTCAAATAACTCAAGAGCGTTGGTATAAGATGTATCTTTATTATGCTGTATAGCTATAGTAGAGAAATCCACAGGACCTATTTCTCCCAAACATCTTCCAACAGCCTCTATACATAGAAAGTCCACTTCAGTAGGGTCATAACTAAGATACTACATATACAAGTAAATTCCCATTTATTTTCTATGGGCAGGAAACCACTCAGACTGTATTTTCTGCCTCTGACTGTCCCAGAGGAAGAGAAGAATGATCATCAATGGCAAAAGACAGTTACAGCAAAGCAACACCAAGAGCAAGTCTCATGTTCAGGAATTCCATACTGTCAAAGAGAGATTGCTCTATTAACAAGCTATAGAAATGTTCTCTATATAGTCTTTGCAACTTTAAAAATGTAATGTTTTTTGTCATGCTTTAAAAATTCATTGTTTTTAAAGATTGGGATTAAAGAAAATAGCAGAATTTCTTTTACATACCATCCATGTAGGTATGGCATTTATCCTTATGGTTGACAGAACTAGTTTAATCAATAACAAAACATTAACAGTGAAATTCTTTACATGGCTGGTCACTGTTTAAGAATACAGACTTTAAAATTTAAAAAAGCAATAGAAATATATGTATAAAGTCCCTACCCAATTTTAAACACACAACTCAGTAAAAATTCTTACACATGTATTTTTTTAAGTTGTTATTATTACCCACATGAAATCATTTCTAGAATTCCAAAGGAGTCCTCTTTCTCATTCCAAATTAGTGGAATTCACTAAACCACACATACAAGTTTTTCAACAGCTCATTTTTCATTATTTATTTTTTCGAAGTTTTCATATACAGTACGTATTAATCCCCTACTATCCTTCAACTCCCATGACACTTACTCATTGTCCAGCCTCCCATCCAGTCCCCCGTCCTCCTGCCTGTGAGATTTTTCTGGGCTCACTTTTTAAGAAGTAGAATCTAACTCTCCTCCTTGGGCGTGGACAGTATTTAGTGACCCACAAAAGAAAAAAAAAGTATGCAAATTTTCCACCTCTTTGATTTTATTTATCCCCAGGTATTATTTACTATTGGTTACTATTGGTATATAAAATTATGGCCTTTTTTTTTTTTTTTTTTGGTGGTGGTTGTTCTTTGAGACAGAGTCTCACTAGTATAGGTAAAGCTCAAATTTGCAATTCTGCTTCAACAAAAGCAACTGCTTTTATTATAGGCATGTACCCATTCTCCCAAGCTTTGTATTTTGTGTGTGTGTGTGTGTGTGTGTGTGTGTGTGTGTATGTGTGTGTGAGGGGGGAGTATGTGTAGAAAGCACTGAGGATGTAGAAGGTCTGTGAGATACATAAATAATTTTGGGAATCATGCTAGACTTCTCTACCTCCTTACGGTCTTGCTCTAGGGTTTCCCAGGCTTTGTCAGCCAAGGCCAGAAGTGCAGGAAACCGCTATTTCTGTCTAGTAAATTTTATACTGGATCTGGGATCTGAACTCAGATCCTTTTGCTTGGGAGGTAGAAGTTTAGACCCTCATAACCGAATTTTATGTGTTTATCTTACATCCTGCAATTCTGTGCGTGTTTCCAGTTTGGATATTTTCTTTTCCTTGACTGACAGCTCTGACTGGAACTTCAGTACAATGTAGAATACCTGTGGTGGAAGGGAGTCATCGTTTCTCCTGGATGTAAGAGAAAAGCTTGTAGTCTTCTTCTACTGTGATGTAAACTCTATGTGTATAGCAGCTATCGTTCTACAGCATACAAGAAAGCCACTTACATTTCCTAGAGCAAATCAAGTTTATTCCCAGAAGTAATACTGTGAATAAAAATGTTCATTCCCAAGGCAAAGAAATTCCTAGAGTTCTGGCAAGGTTCTGTTTTACTCTGGGTGGTAGATACACAGGTGGACTTTGTTTCAAATACTGGACGCTATATATGTATGATCTTTATTCTTATTTACATGTAAGATACTGTAAGAACCCGAGACATCAGACTTTTATTCAGAAGTAAAGAACCACCTACAAGCAGCGGTTACTCTTACTATTCTTACTAAAGCAATGCTGTCACGCAGTTTCAGACAAACTTCAATAAATGTGAGTTCTCCATCCCATGATTACCTATCTAAATGCTAATACTAGACATGATGCTAGCTATTTATCTTGTATTAGATTATGCTCCAAATGACGAGACTATCTGAGTTGAGTTTAGTGCTCATAGTCTTCATGCTTATTTCTGTCATATAAAACTGTACATAGTTACAATATGCTTAGAAAATATTTCAGAAGCCACTTATTTGCAACTTACCTCTAAATTAGTATTTATCATTTTCTAAATTAGAACACATTTTTAAATTAATGTTTATTATTAATTACTTTTACTAACTTTATATGAATATTTAAAGACTATGAATGGAGACTGCTTCAGGATACCTTGATTAAACAGATATAATAAGTTAGCAAGAATTTCTTACTTCTCCAGCATCTCAAATGACAAAACTCATTTGTATTTTGAAGATATTATAAAGATAATCATTCAGCTACATAATTTACCCAGAACTTCTTTTTCACCAGTCTGGTTCACTGCCCTCTTGGATAACTGCAACAAGCTAACAACAAGCTTCACCACAATGCCATCTTGTGGGTTATCTAGGAGTAATTTAAAGGAAACTGTTTCAAATTATCATGCGCATAACACATCTTTATAAATACCATGCATGCATGAGTGTGTGTGCATGATAAAGTGTTTTAAGTTAAATATAGATTTAAAAAATATGGTATATGAAATGTGCTTCTTTATGAAATAGAATCATGAAGAAAAGACAGGTAAAATTTGGCAAACAGAGTAAAACAAAGTCTTGAACAAATTGTTGAGAAAGTCATGAATAATCAGAAACACAGAATCTTTCAACACTAAAGCTAGAAGGGACCTTGCTTAATTTAACCTCTAGCATTTAGAATTCAGACCAGCACTATCCAGCAGACATTTTTCATGTTATGACAAAAATAAACTAAATTTACAATTTTCTTTAATTTTAAAACATTTTAATTTAAGTAGTTACACTACTGGTATTATATAATGTGGCCAAAAAAGAGGAGGGAGTTGTTTTACATTTTATTTGTCTCAGAACAAATGGACTAGAAACTCTGAACTCTCACAGTCAAGATCACAATTAGTTTTAAAACACATTGAAGATGACCCAAGATAACTCAGTGAGTAAATGCATTTGCTGCACACGTCCACTCACCTGAGTTCAATGCCCAAACGCATAAGGTAGGAAAGAACTGACAAGTCAACATCTGACAGCCAGCCACATACATACTGTATACATACATGTATTGTATGTAAGACACACACACACACATACACACAAACTCACACGTATGCTCATAGACATGCACAAAATCTAAAATGTTTTTAAAAGTACTGAGGAGAAAAATCTTATAGTAGAAATATGAAAATGAACAAAATCAAAGTCAAACTAAGTACAAAAATTGTATTCCTGAGTACATTAGTAAATCAAATGAAATAAAAAATTTCTTAAATAAAAAAATAAAAAGGCTTAAAATTAAACACATTTCTTTTCATTGAAGGAGGGTGAAATACAAGATCTTACCTTCTATATTTGAATCCAAAGATATTATTTTGTTTTAATCAATATGAAGCTGTTAATCTTTTTAAAATAAACTTAATCATATATTTTTTAAAGCGATCATTCTGATAAATGACTGACAGAATCAGAACAGTCACAATGAGACAATTATGATTGGTATTATACTTTAGATGAAACATGATAAGGCTATACCTAAGCTATGTGACAACTGTACCAAGAAGTTCTAATAAATGTTATTCATATTAAAATTTAGTACCTTGAGATGTTCTCATAAGATCCATCATCTGATCTTTATGTTGTTCTAGTTGTCTTCGAAGATCCCTTAATCCTTCAAGCCTTGTTAATGGAAGTGCATCGTAAACACTCACTGAGAGAAAATGGTTAATTTCCTAAAAAAAAAAATTAGTTAAAATGAGGTGATTACATATTGGACAGTTGATGGAAGGAAAGTTTATATTTCTCGTTACTCAGTAATATAAGGTTAATCTGTATCTTAATGTATTCAAATATTTTCATATTAATGGACAAATGCAGAAATCACTTTAAAATTAAAATTTACATGGAAAATATGAATAACCTTAATTATGAACATCCTAAAGATTAAAATTTGCAATTAAATGTTATATATTATTTATAATACAAGTGTTAAACCTCAAAGAAACAGATGATAATTTTGAAGTATTAATGGACCACAGTAAGGACCTTAATATATGCTATATATTAATATATTGTATTAATATATAACATATATAATATATATTTTTTATATCAGAATTTTTGAAAATTAAAATTCATATCTTATTAGGAAGTTTTTCTATCTACAACTGAAATACAATGAAGGAAGATGCATTAATAGTCATTCTTTAGTTTGAAGAGGATATAGCTAATGCACTACTTTATTTATTACATTAAAAAGTATTAGCTTACAGGACATTATTAGTTAAAAAAAAACACTGATTAGGTACTTTGAAACAAAATAATAAGACAGAATTTTCATTACCTCTAAGAGTGAAAATGATCCTCTACTATATTTTATTTTCTGTTGAGTGATACGCAAATCCTTAAAAACAACATGGTTGGGAAAAGGATCTAGAAGTTTAATTGTTAGGTAGAGATTTTCATTATCCTTGTTATCTATCACTAAGTATTTCAATAAGTCCAATGCCTAAATAATCACAAAAAGAAAAAAATTCTTAATCAAAAACTAAGAGAGCCAAATACTATTATAAGTGATAAAACTCTAACTTAGGTCAGATGAAATCTTCTAAGCATGCATAGTATCCTGTTATTAGAATCTGTACTTTCAAAAATTCTACAGAGATATACAGTGCTATTCAATGTAGCACTGAGGTTTAACAAACCAAATGTTACTAAAATACTTTATGTAACTCTCCAACATCATAATCATAAATCTCTTGACTATTACAACCTCAGTATAGTGGACTACAGATCGAATTACCAACTGCTCTTTAATTAGCTACAAAGATTAATTCATTAAGAATGTATTCCTAATCATTTTTAAAAAGGAGTTTCATTAAAATTAGTTGTCATAGCAAGTAAACATAAAGCATTTATCTCCTCACAGTATCTGAATTTATCTCCAATACCATTTTGAAGATGAACTGGAAAGTTACCTGCTTTTGAACCTCGTGATCATTCACAAGGGGTATAAGTGTGCCAACGATAACATGAAGATGGTTTTCTAGAGCATCCTTACAGTGAGTCACTGCTGTGTGGCAAACTTGACTTAAAAGGTCACAACACAGCGAAAAGCTACGTATTGATACATCCATGATAGGAGATGGTCTAACGGAAAAAAAAATAGATGACAGGTTCTGAGACTACTTTGAAATACTACTTTGAATGATAACTCAACAGTCATTTTTACCTCTACTTTTGCTGTATCTTGACAAAAATATTTCACTTGCATATGTAATACTACATATTTTCATATTGTAATACTTTCTTTAGATTTTTATCTAAAGAAAGGACATCAATGAAATTCAGAACAAGCACCTCTAAGCACTGTTCTCTAATAGAAATACTGGAAAACGAGAAAAGCGTGAACCCTGCAAAATGTCAGGTTTACTCTATAGTGATTTAGACTGTAGCTGAAGGTCCAGCCCCAGCTCCACACCAGTCAGGAAAGAAGCAGGCTAAACCCCCAGCACAAGAACTGGTTTGTGGTGGTTCAAGAAAACAAGAATATCTTACGCAGAAACCCCATGCTACTTGAGGGTCTTATAGGGGCTTGGCTGCTAAAGGACTGACCCCAGAGACACTAGAAAAGGTGAGAACTGGCCACTTTGTACCACAAAGACATGGAGAGCAAATGGTTGTTAAACATAAGATGGCCTGGCTAAAAGCAAGGAACAAATGCAGGGAAAAACTTATTTGGGGAACCCAAAAGCACCCAGCAATCAGGAAAGCCACACAGGGGCAGACTTCTGCTCAGAAAGGACTACTGATCCTGTATTTTACATGGGGCCGATTACAGGGTCAGTGCCAGCCAGCACAGACTGAGGAACAGTCCCGGCACAGAGCCAACTTGTGAACCTAAGAGTTTTGCTCTTTCTCTCATGCTCCTTTTATCCCAGTGCTGACTCTGCCAAGCACAGTCTAAATAAAAGCACAGAAAGGCGGACTAGAGGGACCCACACATAGCAAGAAAAACCCCTGAAAAAATAGTTGGCAACAGTTATAAAACAAACTACTACAGCATTCACTAATAAAAAAAAAGAAAGAAAGGAGGAAGGACAAGAAGGAAGTAAAGGAGGAAGGAAAGGAGAAAAAAATGAAAAAAGCTAAACCATGAAAAAGGGAAACACATGGTTTCCACTTTGACATATTATATATACTGCAATGATCAGTTTTTAACAACAAAATTACATGGTAACAAAAGAGACAGGAAAGCAAGGCCCATGTAAAGGAAAAATATATTGGTAGAAAAAACTTCTGAAGAATTTTAGACACTGGAGAACTCAAAATGCGTTCAAAGAACTTACAGAAGTTACAGAACTTAGTTAACACTTAAGGGATAAACAAACACTGTTACAGGAAGGCAGCACTGAGAAGGAAACCAGTGTCGGTGAGCATCTGAACTTTAAAAGCTTTGAAAGGTCACAATGCCTTCACATTAAGGAAATGGAAAGCAAGAATAAACAGAAGATGAAAGAGTAGAGATAAACAATAAAAGAAAAAATATTAGAGAAAGTATTAACAAAGCCAAACTTATTTGTTGAAAAGTGCCACACAAATATGTGAACTATAAAAACTGATATTATAGTAGTTGAAAATAGAATGCTCGACACCAAAGATGAAAGTCAGTTGGGAATAAGGAAGGATGGGAAAATGTATTTGGTGGAACTGAGTTACAATTAGGAAAAAGACATTCTAGTATGCTATTCAACAGGAAAACTATAGATAATTACATACTATCTATATCACAAAACTGTAAAGCAGTATTTTTCCTATTGTCACCATAGACAATGTTTCTAAAAATTCATTTTTTGAAATGACATGTAAAATTGACAAACCTTTGGAGTTGAGAATATATGCCCATAGGCCCTGCAACTTGAGAGGATAAAGTTGGGAGGAATGGGTAGCCAAGTGTGATTTTGAAGCCAACTTGGGCAACAGAGCATGACACTACCACCTTAAAATAGCAATAGCGATAATAAAAGAACATAAGCTGATTTAAGAAGAATCAGAAATTTTGAACAAATCAACAATCAGTAATGAGATTAAAAAAAAAAAAACAAAGAAAGTCTAGGATTAGATGGCTTCACTAAACTAATACCAATTCCAAACATATTTCAGTAGGTCAGTATTATCTGGATATCAAAATCACATAACACACACATACACACAAACATACACCAAATAAACTATCTACAGTTCAAAACTATCGATAAACATAAATACAAAAATCTTTCATTAGGAAAACAAATTCAACAATATACCCATAACATTACCAGATGAGAATCCAGAGATACCAATATGTTCAACATACACAAATCAATAAATATACACCACACATGAACTGAATGAAAGGCAAAAATCTATAGTTATCTCAACAGACAAGAAAGGCATTTACATCCTTCCACTAAACAAAATAATAATAATCTACAAATAATAATAATCTGAACAAAATAATTCAAGAATATATTTTAGTAAAAACCATAAATGAATCCACAGTTAAGAGAGTCAACAAGAAAAAAAATCAACAGCTTCTCTTTGAGAAAAAAAAAGACAGGAGGCCCTTTTCACCACTTATATTCAAATGCAACAGGTTCTAATTAAAGAAATCAGAGAAAAGAAAGAGCATTCAAGTTGGAATAAAGAAAGTCAAATTGTCACTGAAGGAAAACTCAAAGGCTCCAACAAAAACTATTATAATTAATAAATGAATTTAGTAGTTACAAGATAACACCAATACTATCTTGTGTGTGTGGGTGTGGTATGTGTGCACATACCACATTCTGATCTATCATTCTGTGCCTTATTCCTTTAAGAAAGGGTTTCTCGATGAACCTAGAGCTAGGCAGCTAGCAAACATTAGCAATTGCGTCTGTCTCTGGAGAAAAAGCAGCAGATAGGTAGCCTCTTAAACACAAGTCCTTATGCTTCCTAGCAAGCACTCATACCTACTGAGCTATTTCTTTAACCTCAGAATCAGTAGTACTTCCATGCATCAGAAGTAAATATATGAAAAATATAAAGTAAGCAATCCAATTTATAGTAGCTACAATTTTTCTTACCTAAAAAGTAAACAATCTCAAAAACAAAAACTGTAAAGTATTTTTTTAAACTTTATTCATTCATTCGTTCATTGTGTGTGTGTGTGTGTGTGTGTGTGTGTGTGTATGTATGTATGTACGAGAAGCACTGTGTATCCCTGTGGATGGCCAAAGGTGACTTTGGGAATCATATTGGATTGCTTCTACCTCCTTGCTTCGCTCTGAGATTTCCTAGGCTCCACCCACCAGGGCCAAGAGTACAGGCAGCCACCATTTCCACCTGGGGTTTTTACATGGGACCTAGGATCTGAACTCAGGCCCTTCTGCTTGTGAGGCAGAGTCTTAACCCCTGAGACATCTCTCCAGACTAAACTAAAATATCAATGAAAGAATTTAAAAGGAAAAAAAGCATACTTTATTAATAGATAATCATTATTAAAACACCTACACTACTCAAAGTAATCTGTACATTCAATATATTCCCTATCAAAATTCCAATGAAACTCTTCACTAGGGTTACTAGGGTTCACTAGGGTCTAGAACTAGGGTAAACTATTATAAGATTAAAATAGAACACATACAAAACAATCCCATTTTGTTTAAGAAATTTTGAGCCAAAAGAACAAGAGTTATGAAGTCCTTCTGATGATGAAGCTACAGTAATCAACACAGAATGGAATTAACATAAACATAGACATAGACAGATGAACAGAAGGGAGAACCTAGAAGTACACCTAGTCCTGACAGTCAATTCATATTTGACAAGATAATAATGTGTTTTCAAGAATAGACAATCTCTTTAATAAATGGTGAAAAAAAGAAGAATAAAACTAGCATGAAGAGGATCACTATAGTATATACATGCATAAAATGCAATAATGAAGCATTATTTTATATAGTCATGCAATCATATGATCCACATCAAACTCAGGTTGTTAAGTTTGTGTGGCAGATGCCTTTATTTGCTGAACTATCTCTCCAGCCATAGTACATATAGTTTATTAAAGAGATATTGGCACTTACATATTTATTGTAAGTATATTTACTTCTTACAACAGTAAAGAAATGGAATCAGCTGATAAATGGATAAGGAAAATGTATACATATACAATGGAATATCGTTCAGTTGTACAAAAGTAAAACCCTATCAGTGTGACACTATAGATATAACTGGAAGACAATATGTTAAGTGAAGCAAGGGCACAAAAATAAAAACTAGGCTGTTATGGAATATAAGAAAGATGATATTACACAAGTTGACAGCAAAAAGACATGAAGGAATCTTGACAAGGGGGAAGTAAGTTGCAGTTAAAACAGGAAAAGGTGGGCTGGAGAGGTGGCTCAGGGGTTAAGCCTCCGCCTTGCAGGCGGAAGGTCCTGAGTTCGGATCCCAGATCCCATGTATAGACGCCAGGCGGAAAAGGGGCGGCCTGCGCTTCTGCTCCTGGTAGGGCGGAGCCTGTGAATCCCGGGGCAGAAAGAGGTGGAGGCGTCCATGGTGGTTCGCGAATTCGTCCGTGGTTCTACACACACACAGACACACACACAGACACACACACACACACACACACACACACACACATGCGCACGCGCGCGCGCGCGCGCACATACACACACACATGCACACAGTTGAATAAATAATAAAAAAATTAAAAAAAAACAGGAAAAGGTTTTGATGTTCTACTTTATAGCAGAGTGACTACAAGTAGCAACATGATATTGTATAGTTCAAAAAGCTAGAATTTAAAATGCTTTCATAAGAAACAAATGATAAATATTAGAGGAAAGGAATTTGTTTATTCTGATTTCAACATTACTAAATCACATGCTTTGAAGCCTCACATGGTATTCTATAAATAAGTTTAATTTCATGCATCAATTCAAAAATAAAGTAAACAGTAGGTATAATATACATACTGTGACATACCCTCTTAGAAGCATATAAATTCTTGATTAGAAGAACAGGGTATACAAAGTGCTTACACATTGGTCCAATACATTACTTACCTTTTGTTAATAGAGTGAATCAAAGTATAAATAACATCTCGAAGAACAAAGGCCCAAGCTCCTCCCAAGCCACTTTTTATATCTTTCAATAGTAAACCAACAAACAGGTGATATATTTTAAGAATTCTGTGCTTTTTATAAACATTATTTGTCTCTGATGATTGTTCACAAATGGCCAGAAGAATTTTCTGATAGGAATCCTACAAAAAAGATATACATATAGAAAAAACACTTAGCAAAATTTTGTTTAATCAAATGTAATCAGCTATAACCAATGTATTTTATACTTTACTAATTAACAAGTTAAATTTGAAATTGTTACCAAAGTAAAATGTTACATAAGAAACATTATTTTAGGGATGGGAAAGAGAGGGATAGAAGGAAACGGGGTTAAGAAGTCAATATGCTTGTAAAACTAGAAAAATAAAAAAATTATTTTAATAGTCTATCTCAAATTTTAAAAATTACCAATTTTTTGAGAAAGCAAATGAAAATGAAAAAGCATATTACTATGACAGTAAACATGTTCCATGAACTACTAAATGAACTAGGCCATGAGATCCTGGACTTACATATTAGCTGATACTGATTAATATACCAAAATAAAAACCTACAGATTAATATTTTTATATTACTCAAATCAATGTTTCATGTTTCTTTTTCTCTTTAAGGTGTACTTTGTTTTATGCCTGAAAAAAGAATTCTTTTACTAATTATTACACTAGAAATAAATACTTACTGGGCTTTTGGAAAGAATTTCTAAAATGCTTTTAAGCTTGGTTTTATGACAATTGCTGATGTAGGCAAATGTTGCTTTAATAACATGTGATGGAAAATAAGGTGGATTGGGAGCAGGATCCAAATCCCTAAAAGTTATCAGACAAAAAATATTTCCAAATGAAAAATTAGACCAGTGAATTTTCAAAGTGGAAATTTAGACAATAATCTCAAAACTATAAAACTACTTTTCTACTCAAAAGCTTTACTTTTACAAATCACAAATAATAAAACATAGTTGAATACACTAATCAGAATATCTATGTACATTTCAGTCCCAAAGACACAAATTAATTGTAGAAAATTATTTCCTTAAATAATCTTTTATAAAGTTAACGAAGCTCCACAAATGAGCCTTAGAATATTTCATTTGGATTTGATGGAAAATGATATACTATTGCTATAAAAGAAATATCTGAAATCAATCTATTAGGTTACTAACATCAGAATACAATTAAAGTCCCAGTACTTTATTCAACATTACTATTTTATATGTCTAGTAGTAGGGCATATAAAAAAAACTGAGTACTTTCAAGTAACTTACAATCAAGCCAATAAAATAATTTTAACATTCACATAAAACTAAATAGATTTTACATTCAAATTGGACAGCTAACAAGCAAGATAAGGAAAGGGTGATATAGAAAGGCAAGTCAGGGTAATAACAAAACCAGGAGTGTCATTAAAGGATGCTTCAGAGAGGGGGAGAGGGGGTGCTGGGAGAAAGGGAGGGAGGGGGGAAAGGAAGGGACAAAGCGGGGAGGGAACAGAAAGGTCCAGGGAGGGGGGAGAGGGAGGGGACAGGGGTTCCTATCATGTTTGTTTGAGCAGAAAAAAAAAAAAAAAAAAAAGAAACGAGGGGCTGGAGAGGTGGCTCAGGGGTTAAGCCTCTGCCTTGCAGGTGGAAGGTCCTGAGTTCAGATCCTAGACCCCACGTAGAGACGCCGGGCAGAAGTGGGGGCAACCTGCGTTTCTGGTCCTGGTAGGGCGGAGCCTGTGAATCCCGGGGCAGAGTAAACAAGGAGGAGGTGGAGGCGTCCATGGCGGTTCCCGAATTCATCCGTGGTTCTACATACACACACATACATGCATACACGTGCACAAACGCACAATTTAGAAAAGCTTCAGATGGCAGAATGCTCATGAATTACAGAAAGACTGAAAAGAATAAAAAGATTGGACTCTCCAATAGAATCAACTAGAAAACAGCAAATACAGTTAAGAGACTACAATAAAAGCAGATGCATTATTACTTTCAATCAAAGGTGGCTCTTTTTTAAAAAGAGCATATGTAAACATCTGAGGGTATAGAAGAATCAATGTCTCTAAATTTAAAAACATGCGTACCCTAAAGAGTCACAGAAGTCAGTGCTTTGACTGGCACCAGAATCAGTTGTTTCATGTAATGTCATCAGTAACTCTACCACAATCTCTGGTAAATTACTAATGAATAAATGATCAATCTGCAAGGACAGAAAATTAAGATATATTAAACATCTTTATTATAAATGGGACTTTTGCAATACCACAAAGGATATATATTATCTCCTCACTACCAGGTTTTCAGTGACAATAGAGAAATAAGTCCAAGTTCTCAAAGATACATAACTGATTATCTTTCTTGGAGGTAATCAATCCCCAAAACTATTAGGAAAAAAGAGTGATTTTATTTCCCCTGACTAAAGATAAAAATGAAGAGAAGCAAAAATTGAATCTATCTTTATAGACCAAAGATGTAAGTTCTTCTTAATTTCAATTTAATAAATCATTACATTAATCATTTATAAGCTTCTCAAGATACTTACGGCAACTTGTATCAACAAATTAGCTTTTAAGTTAAAAGAAGGTTGGTCATCCCTTACTGTACAAGTAGGGAATAAGTAAACAATTATTTGCAACTCTATTTTGTTTCTCTAATGTGTACTTGAACTGAATCAGACGCCATCAGTTCTTATTAACAAGGGATTGAAGAAGGTGAAAGTTGGAGATACACCTGTTTTCCCAGGAAGTTTTCTCCTTTCAGTGTGTCATAGACTTTGGTGGCAGTCTCTCTTTTCTGTGCCATGATGCCTCCTGAGTCCTCACAGGCGAAATAAGGAAGAATATTAACAAGAATCTTCGGAAAGCAGTTGATCAGAAGAGTCTTCCAATCTTTTTGAATCTGGATAGCAACTGACTTCACCTCATCAAAATGACTTCTAATCACCAAATGTGGAATCAAAACCTTGTAACAAGATCTAAAAATATACAAGTTTAAAATACAGGATAAGTATCTTCCTAAAGTAAAATTTTATAGTATGGTTCTTAAAGTAATAAAACGATTTATTTGGTTAGCTTCAAAACAAGACTTCGGATCGTTAAATATTTTTATAATTTCTTAATGGAGAAATTTAAAATCTAAATGATGTGTGCATGTTGCCAGTACAGCTCTGCCAGTTGAGCTATACCCTCAAACACCTAAAAATGAATTATTTTACCTCAAGCTTCTAAAGCTCATAGAAATAATGATTAAATCATCTGTCAAATAACAGAAAAAATTAAAGTAGAAATTATCAGCCATTAGTACTTTATCTTTGATTTCTTTTAAATGAAGGAAAGATATCCATGCATAGTTATACAAAAAAAAAAGATGGGAGTCATTTACATGACTTACTTAAAGTTACAAAGGTGGTTATTGATACTTCTACCATCAATCTTAAGAACAGTAACATCCTTGAATGCATTCTTAAACAAATTGTCTTGTTTCTTGTAAGTAACCCTCCTTCCTACCTGTGTCCAGAGAATTGAGAGGCAACAATAGTAATGGTGGTGGGAAACTGTCATGCTATTACTAAAACTATTACTAAAACTGAATATATTTCATATAAATTATACATAAACTCACCTATAGAAATCCTCAATACTTGTGTAGTTCAATAAAATGAAAGGAAAAGAAGATAAACTATATTCAGTAGCTTGAAGATTTAGCCATTCCAAAACCAGGTAATCTAAATGAGAAGCCATGAAGTCTTCTAAATGTCTATATCCGAATGCTTCAGAAACTTTTTCTAAAACCTAAACAAAGAAAAAGAAATAAATAGCCTAATCATATAAATTTTTGTTAATGCTATTTACAGTATGAACATAGAAATAATAAATAATAATAAAAGGGCTGGAGAGATGGCTCAGAGGTTAAGACTCTTCCTCATAAGCAGAAGGCCCTGAGTTTGAGTCACGGGTCCCCCATAAAAATGCCACGTGGAAATGGCAGTGTGCAGCACTTTTGGCCATAATGGCTGGAGCCTGGGAAACCCCAGAGGGAAGCAAAATGGATGTAAGCAATCCAGGATGATTCCTGAAGAGTCATCCTTTGTCCTCCACAGGGATACACACAGAAAAAAAGAAAAAGGAAAAATGAAAAATTACTTACTATTAATGATATAATTATCTGGCACACAAAAACCTTCGTAAATGTTTGATAAAATCATTACAATACAATTTAAGATCTGATTTCATCTCAAAGGAAATCTAAGGTAATATATTATTTTCAGTATGAACACAATTTACCAAAAACCAAATACTACAAACACATAAATAATTAGGCAATGTAATGATACCACTTTTTAAAGAAAAACTCCTATTTTAATATTAAGAGGAAAAAGGTTAATTATTTCATATCAGTTAACTACATATTGGCCTGCAATAAAGGTCTATGGCAGCAACGTTGGTAGAATGTTGTATTGACTAGTGGTCCACACTCACCATATAAAAATCTGAAAGAGGGCTGGAGCAATAGGGCTAACTAAGCCTTTGCCTGACAAACAAAAGGACCTGAGTTTTGATCTCAGATCCCATGTAAAAATGCCTGGCAGAAATGGCAGTAACCTGCACTTCTTGCCCGGGAAACCTGGGAGCAAAGCAAAAATCAATTCAGGATGATTCTGGAGTTACTCTTGAGCCTCCACAGGCACACACAGTGACTTTTGACATAGAGATATAACACACAAACAGGTGTACATACAAGTATGTAAAGAGCAAACTAGTTTCATCTAAAAAAATGTTTCTAATTTTTAAATCTATTTTATTTTATGTAAGATAACGTAAGGAAGAAGCAGATGCAATGTGCAATAGCACAAGTGTGGAGGTCAGAGAACAACTTTCAGAAATTGGTTCTCTTCTATCTTGTGAGCTCCGGAAATCAAATTCAGGTCTCTTTCTAATTCTTAAGTTCCACTTGAAAAAAAAAATCTAACTTTGATTCTTCTTAAATGTTTATAAGGTATTCATGGTGCTGGGAATGCAGTTCAACAGGAGAATCATAGTTAGTATGTATAAGACTCTTGGTTTGATTCTTAGTACCATAAAAGACGAACAAAAACATTACCCAAGTTAGAGAATAAAAAGTACTCACATACCTTTTTCACCAAGTGAGGGTCTAATCCATATTCTTTTACAGATTTGCATAAAGCAAATAAAGCCTGCTTTTCACAGACAGGGCTACAGTGTAAGACCACAGCAATCATCATCAGTAAAACAGATTTTCTATTATAGATCTCATCCACAAGTTCAGAGTTCTCAGCACTGTGGGACTTCAAAATATAAACATTTTAAAATTATAAATGAATCAATCATGTTACAATCAAATTACTCTGAAACATCTAACCAAACTCTGAAAAGCTTAAAATCTTCCAACAATGAAGCTAAGAGTAAAGGCTTAAGAAAAAAAGTTTCTTAGTTGCTTATACTAAGAAAAACTGTATTTCCTAAGATTTTGTGGGAAAAAAATTACTGAAGAAAAAACATTTCAGTGAGGTATTAGTTTTAAAATAGAGAGAAAGAAAACAGAAAAATGGATAGCCAGGTATTAAAAGTTCAACTAAAAATTTTAACTTCTAAGATTATTTTTAACATTAAAATATATCATAACTCTTCCTACTTTAAAAAAAAAACTTTATCTATAGTATCAAAAGAAAAAACTTGGAAGACATAGACTGACATATACACTTAATGATAAATTAATATTAAGTACAATAGGGATTTGTATTTTTACACTAGTTTTATCTGATACAAATTTTTCTACAAATTTAGAAATCTACTCATCTCTTTTGGTACAGAAAGAGTAAAGACCTAATTTTTCAACTGAAAGCAATTACTAGCATGTTTAAAGTAGGTTTGAGCCTTCCATTTAATCAATTCTTTCAATTCTTATAAAGCACAGGTCTGTAAATTAGGCTAGGTTTCCATTAAATCAAGTTGTTCATTCCTTATAAAGCACAGGCCTACATGCTCTATAAAAGACTGCCTATTTTAAAACAGGTAATACAGCTTATTAGTACAATACTTGCCCAGCACATACAAAACCCTCAGTTCAATGCCTAGAATTGCAAAAACAAAGGAACAAGAAAATTCACTTGGAAAAACAAAGTAATAACAAGACAGAATATTCACATTATGCAGAACATTCATTAAGAAGTCCTTTAAAAAGTATAGAAAATTCGAATTGTTTCATTAACTTTGTTTTTGAAACATAACAACTTGCTCTCTTAGATAACTATCACAATGTTTATTTTCACTTTCAAATACAAAATTTTATAGATGAAGAGCTGTGGTATTTTCTATTTTTTCAGATAATAGGCTTATTTAAAATATAATTATAAGTTTTTAAATTTTATTATGTACACTTAATTTCTCCAATCTACTGAAATTTTATCAATTGTCCATTTTAATTTTCTGTGGTCCAGACTTGATAAGAAGTCATTTAATTAAGCCCTTTGTAAAAAGAAATCAGGGTAAAAATTAATATTTGAACATTTGAATACTAAAAATACTCATTATTTAAAAAGCACTATTCCAGAGAGAAATATGAAAATTACAAGTTTCAATTTTTTTTAAAAAAAGATAGTTTTGAGCTAGTGACAGATTATTTTCACTCCTTATAATTTAACCTATTACTATCACATTATTTTCTCAATTAGCTCTCAAACAGATCTTAGACAAATTGAGTTTCTTTTCTACTTGTTTTTCTGAGACAGGGCTCTGTTATTTAACATAGACTGACCTGGTACTCACTGCAAACCCAGGCTGAGCTAAACTGGATTCAGTTTTCCTGCTTCTAAGAGACAGGATTATAAATGTACCTACCACCAAGTACAAGTTGTTTCACATATTTTTGGGTTGTTTCTTTTTTTTTTTTTTTAAGTAAAAACAAAAGCTATTTAAATTTCCATTAAATTAAATTAAATAAGTTGAAGGAAAGAAGCTGCTATTACTTGACATGTTCTGACTTGCAAGTTTCATTTACAACAATTTAATTCAACCCATGTTATTCAGACTGGCTTTACAGTATAAACTGCTAAACACAAACTATCTTATGTTAAAGCAGCACAAAACATATATTCCCAGAAAGCACAGACAGCGACACATAACAGCAGTGCATGTTCCTGGAGTTACCATCTCTCTTATGGCCTCCTGAGCTTTCGAGCAGGCATTTGAAAAAGCTGTGAGTTGGAGCTTCGGGGGAAGTGGTTTCACACATCTTAAAGAATATCCATGCGTTAAATCCTGGAACAATCTTTTTAAAAGGGGGGAAAGAAAACAATTTTTTTATTATGAATATTGATGTATAAAACATATTACAGAATAAAAACAAACAACTCTTTGAGGCAAACATTCTAGCTCTTTTCTCAAAATACCAATGAAATTGGAATCTGTTTTGGTTGTGTAGACCACCTACTAAATATTAGGGTCTTGAATATATTTCCTACTGTAAGAAGACTTCAAAAGGACCTTTAATCCATTGTTCAGAGTTGGTGTTTTTAATGTGGGATGTGGGATCCAAACTCAGGACCTTCTGCTTGTGAGACAGAGTCTTAACCCCTGAGCCACCTCTCCAGCCCATCTTTCATATTTTTAAAGTAGCATGTAATTTCTTTTCCAAATACATAATTTTACTTTTGATAAAGTTGATACTGTCACTGAATATGTACTACAAGCCAAATATTACCTTAGATGCTAAAGACAAAACAACAAACAATCAGCACCAAGTAAAATGAAGTACTGGGACTGAAATGCAGTCCAGTTGGTACGGTATTTCCAGTAATGTATGATCAGTGTGTGTTTCTCCATTTCCAGCACTAGATAACCAAGTACGCTGGAAAAGAAGTACTGCAGCCTGTAATTGCAGGACTTGGGAGGTGAAAAATGGAAGATCAGAAATTCAGTGTCCTTTCAGGTACATAGAAAACTCAAAGCCAGCCTGGATTATGTAAGATTCTGTGTTAGTGAATCAAAGTAAATGAAAAAATTATCATTTGATTAAACCTAAATCATTACCTCATATAAACTCATGGCATTTTACATCTGCAAGTGGCAGGAGACACCTCATTCAATGGCTTGTTAGCTTTATGAATTTACTAAGCAAATTCCCAATCTAAGCCACTAATAAAGTAGAAAGTACACTGTACACTCTCAGCATTCATTACGGCTGATATAGAGCCCTTGTACTGTTGTCTGGCGCATCATGGATCGTCATGAGAACCTGAAAGATTGATTACCTATTGATGGATCCTGCAGCCAGCATTCGAACTTGGTGATGATCATCAGCAAGAAATTGTGGAAAAACTTCATTTACAGGAACTTTTTTTCCCATTACATTAAGAATAGCCCATCTTGAATATGGATCAGCCTGTGGGAAAACAACAGTTAAGGTTAAATACAAAAATTTAAGAGGAAATCCACTTACTAGCATAGAGAAATAGAGTGGTTTATCATATTGCAATGGAAACCTTTCTAATGACATGGCTCAACTCACCTCAAGCAAGGTGTGAAGACATTTTATTAATGCTATTCTTACAGAGAATGTACATTTCTTCTCCTTTGTTAGATGCCTAAAATCAAATAAGATATTTATGCAATTATTATCCTAACAAAATCATAGATAGGGAAAAAAAGCCCAATTGGATAGTAAGGTGGTTTCCAAATATTTTTTAAGCATTTACTCATCATGTATGTGCATGTAAAAATGGCACGTGTGTGGAAGTCAGAAGAGAATTGTAGAGACTGGTTCTCTGCTTTTATCACATGGGCTCTGAGGCCTGAACCACACATTTCATCAGGCTTGGTAGTAAGAATTTTAACCCACTGAGCATCTCTCAGGTCCCAAAGTTTTAAAAAATTTTTGCTGTCTTGTGTATGGGATATGTG
The DNA here is from genome assembly GCA_023101885.1 of Typhlomys cinereus. Taxonomy (NCBI): domain Eukaryota; kingdom Metazoa; phylum Chordata; class Mammalia; order Rodentia; family Platacanthomyidae; genus Typhlomys; species Typhlomys cinereus. The sequence continues at coordinate 1,034,966 of JALPQD010000432.1, read as the reverse complement.
CATGTGTATCTTTTATATATGAACGGATATGCATGTGTAGAGGGGTAGTGAACACTTGAGTGTGTATGCTTAGGAGGCCAAAGAAGTGGTATTGGGAATCATCTTCGATGGCTAGTCTGCCTTTCTATTGTGAGCCTAGGTCTCTAACAGCCCATGAGACAACATAAGAGCTAGTCTGGCTAGCCAGTTTGTCCTCAGGATCCCAGGTGTGACTTCCAGAGCTAGAATTACAGGCCACTGTCACACTAGCCTGCTATTTTCATGTCAGATCTAGGGATTAAACTCAGGTCCTTTTACTTGTGAAGTGAAAGCTTCAACCACTTCGCCATCATCCTAGTCCTTGAAATTGATTCTTTTTGTGTAGAATATGCCAAATTATTTACCTTTCCAACAAGGAATTCATTTTTTTTATTTTTATGTTTTCATTTGTGTGTGTGTGCATGTGTGTGTATTTACACAAGAAGGCACTTGGTGTGCGTGTGCCTGCAGACCCAAAAGTGACTTCAGGAATCATCCTGGATTACTCTACCTTCTTACTGCCTTGCTTTGAGGTTTCCCAGGCTCCACCCTCCAGGAACAGAATTGCAAGCTGCTCCCCAGCATTTTCACATGGCATCTGGGATCCAAACTTAGGTCCTTTTACTTGCACGGCAAAGGCTTTAACTCCTAAGCCATCTTTCCAGTCCCACAAGAAAATAATTTTTAAATAAGTTATATATTGTATATAGTTAAGCCTATACTTGTACCTATCACACTTGGGTTAACCATACTATAGAAATTAATTATAAAATGAATAAAGTTTTGATTGTTATATCAGAGACTTAAAAAAACCCTGAGATAGCTCAGGGGTTAAAACTGTGCCTCCCAAGCAGAAGTTCCTGAATTCGGATCCTAGGTACTATGTAAAAAAAAGTAAGGTGGAAACAGCAGTGACCTGAACTTCCTGCCCAGCCTGGGAAATCCCAAAAAGGTGGCAGAAGCAATCCAGGATGATTTCCAATGTCTCCCTTGATCCTCCACAGGGACACACAATGCCCTCTGCTACATGAGCACGAAACAAGTAAATAAATAAAGTGTTAAAAAAAAAATCTGCATTCTACATTGACTTGGAAGTCCTTACTAATCAAATACTGTGAAGGCTCTGAATTACATGAAAGTCCTGTACTATAAAAATTATCACAATGTTATTGTGACAACATCAATGAATGGGAATAACAGAGTGACAAGGCTAGTTAGTACAATTGGAGAACATAACAATTCAGTTTGTTTAGACTTGCTGCATTTTCTTTATTCACCATACCCATCAAGCTATTACACAAATCAAAATACTACACTGAATGGCTACTAAGTGAAGTCTTATGAAAAAGCAATGGAGCTATTCAAGCAGTGAAGGACAACTAATCATATTCTACTACTCAACAATGAACAAAGTTACACAGAAGAATCAGAAAGAATAGTACTAATGTATGAATGTAAAATTTTATCTGCAATCAAGTGGTGGAAAAAGAAAAAAAAATGAAAAATGATTACACCTACCAAAATGCTCCAATCACTGTAAGAAACTGTCCTTGAGCATCTTTTGCGTTCTCAGTGTCCATATTGCCTTGACCTAAGTTGGTTACTATATGAAGGACATGGTTTAAAATTATTCTACAAACATCTTGGTCACGACGATGCAAAGAGCACACATGGCTACGGTAGAAAAGTTAATAAGTTTAGAGAATACACCAGTAACTTATAAAGTTGAAACAAACATAACATAGCTTTCATTTCTTACGATAGTGGCTTCAGAAGTTCAACAACATCTTCCATTGGCAAGGAATACTCTCCTCCAGGGAGCTCCTTCAGAATCATTAAGTACTAAGATGGTAGAGAAAAAACAAAGATTATCCACAGATTATTTACCTTAAGAAACACATGGAAATGTAAATCCATAATACACATGAAAGCTGTAAACTTTTAAAAGAGGACATATAATAAAAATGCATTTGAAATCTAATGTGAAGACTCAAATTTCAAAACAACAACTTTATATGGCTAAAAATCATGTCCTTTGTAGCCTCAAAAGCAAAATGAGGGTATAAATTACCTAGTCAGATAAAAATGAAGACAAACTAAACATAAAAGTCTGGTCTCTGTTTGGATTCAATATGATCATCACTATCACTATTAAAGTTAAGCTAAAGAATCTGAAACTCTATCATTATATCTACCATCCCAAAACAATGTTTGGTAAAAGTTCGATGGTTGAAAACTATTATACTGATGAATTTTGAGAACGGAAAAAGTAAAATATCCTGATTGCCTTTTTTGCAAAATTTATAAGATCATGGAAAGTTACAACTAGCAATTATAGAGTTTGCTGTAACCAAGCAGTTTTACAAAGTTGTTTTATATAATTTTCTAGAAATAACAGGCAACTCTAATAGAATATTCCCTTCACCTATATGTTAAAAGTATTTCTTCTTCCTTCTCAGATACTAATAAAGAAAACTGTTAAGACCCTTCTCGATATTTAACATGCAAATGCAAGTCTTACATAATGTTACTGAATGTTTGAAGTTACACCAAGGCAGATAATCCTTACCCTTGGCCATGGGTAGAATTGATTACAACTGTGCAGAACTGAAACCAAAGGCTCTGACAAGACACAACCAACCAGTTTCCAGGTTACAGAAAGTCTGTGCATGTTCACCAAGACTGGAATTATAGCCAGCATTACATGAGGGACTCAATCTGCATACTTGTCACAGTTGAGGAGCTCATCAAGCATACCTGGCAGTATATTGGACCTGAAGAGATAACCTTGGACACACTGGGATAGGAACCAGTTCCAAATGTTCACTAGGAATGGATAAAGATGGTCCACAAGTTGGAGAGATGGCTTAGAGGCCAAGACACTGCTTTATAAGCAAAAAAATCTGAGTTTACATCCCAGATCCCATGTAAAACTGCCAGGCAGAAATGGTGGTGGCCTGCATTTCAGGCTCTCAAAGGTAAGAGTTTGGGAAATCCCAGAGCAAAGCAGTAACGAGGTAGAAGCAATCCAGGATGATTCCCAAAATCACCCTTAGGCTTCCACAGGCACATACAATATGTCATACCCACAAAAATTAAAAGTTTTTAAAAAGATGACACACATGAAGAGTAGCATAATTTCATGTAATGTTACTGAATAAATAAATGTATTAACTTATTTGTAGGAAGGAAAGGTTTTGTCTTATTTTATATAGCCAGAAAAAGGAGCTACAAATTTATACAGAGGAAAGAGAAAATAAACCATATAGTGATATACTGGAATTGAAGACACTAAAAATATCAAGCCAAAAGCAAAACTTAGATTTTAAATACCATGCTGGGCAGTATTTTTACAAGTAAAGATATGGCAGTATTTTTACAAGTAACGATATGTGTGTTGTAGCACTTGGGAAACTAAGAAAGGAAGACTGTTTAATGCAGGCCAAGCTGGGCTACATAGTGAGAAACTATCTTAAGAAAAGATGTGTTTCTTAAGCCACTCTGTAATAATTTATAATAGTTACACCTAATAGAAGTCTGTTAGAAGTTCATCCAGCCTGCAATAATTTAAAATAGTTGCACCTAACAGAAATCTGTTCAAACCATATCTAGATTTAACGCTTCCATCATCATTTCATTTCTTTCCCTAGCACATTAACATCATGTACCGGTCATCCCATTTATTCAGGAGAAAAGAGACAGAAGGGATTATTTGAGCCCGGAAATTTGAGTTTATTCTAGACACACACACACACACACACACAGAGTGAACTTTATAATTAGTCTCAGATTCCTTTTTTGACAACACCAGAGAGAATCAAAGGGCTTTTTCATTCCAAGTAACTCACCATATGTAAGTGGAGAGCCTTAGAATAATCTAGTGTGCTACAATCAATTAGCATTAACAATTTTCTTCGAATATCAGCTGCTCTAAAAGACACAGTATTGGTTTGAGATGCAGTTACACACATGCACAGGAACTTGAGCATATCTAGTAGAAGTAAGTCTTGATTTGATAGGTAGTCTTCACTTAAAGAACTCATGGCACCTGAAAATAGAAAGCACTTTCAACACCAAGAGAGGAGTACAACCACTGAACACTAACCTCAACATCCTTTCTACTTTCTGTTATCTACACTGTCTCAAATATTCCTGCTTTCCATTTTTCAAATAATTTAACCTGTAACTTCCCTTAATTATTTTAAATTCCTTCATGAATAATAAAGTAGGAAACTAATAAATTCAGTTTTAAAATGTGAGAAACTTATAATGTATAGTGAGGGAGTAATTCAATTAGATTATACAGAAGAGAAAATGATTAGCATATATATTTTTTCAATGAGCCTTTTTACAATATCATTAACATAAAAGTAAAAGAAATCTGAAATGATGAATGTGTATTTACCAACAGTACTTTGGTTCTCTCCAAAATCATTTGTATCACTCACAGTACTAGCAGAGGAATCACTAAACAAGTTCGTGGATGATGGATCACTGAGATCCATCAGATTCTCCTCAGCATCATCCATTGCTGGTTGCACTTCTCTACAGTCAAATGACTTTCTAATAAGGTATGCCTTCAAGAAGAACAGCAAAGTTGTTTTCAGTTCAGCTTCGCTCAGAAAAATCTTATTCAACATTTATATGAATGTAACCTGAAATGTATCTAGATAACAGAATACTTCAAAAATAATTTCTTATATTAAGAAGTCTTACAATCATTCCATATTGTATACCTAAATATCACCGTGTAGCCCTTAAGAATGTAAGTATAATTTGTCAATGTATACTATACTTTTAAAGTTTTGTAATAAAAATGACATACTAAAAAAAATGGTGGCAATTTTGGTGGCAATACAGTCACTCATCAAATTCAAGCTGAGACATGTGCCTGTGACCCCTGTCTACAGATAATCACTTGAGCCTGAAGTTCAAAGTCCGCCTGGGAAATAAACTAAGATTTTATCTCAAAACAGCAAAATCAACTTGTACTTCTGTTGAACAAACAAGTCCCTTAGAATTTCTTCTCATCCTTTGTGTGTACAAGTATAAGCAGACAAAGTAAAAATATCAGAGTCTCTAGAGCAGAACTCTTTGCTATAAAAAAATAAATAGATAAAATATTAATTAAGAGCAGAGAAGCAAACCAAATAAGGAGGAGCAAGTCTATAGTCTAGGACTTGGGATTGAGGCAGTAGGATTGTTGGAAGTTCAAGTTAGCTGGGCTGCATAATGAATCCCAGCCAGGGATGCACGACAACATTTTGTCTCCAAACAAAACAACACACAAAAAAAGCAAGAACACCCTCTGGAACCGTAAGCTGAATAAATCAACATAAAAAAATAAGCAACAGGCAGGCTTAAATGTATACATGATAACTACCATACAAGTTGAAATATAAACATATGTGTGCACCATTCTTATATAACTGAATACAACATACATGATCAAATACAATGTAGCAGAACATAGTTTAAACAATCATACACTGAGAAACTAAAGTGTGGAATAATGACATCATGAGGAAATCAAATAAGTCCAGCTTATTCAAGTAAGTTTAATTTCAAAATTGCAAAAATATAAGATACTACACATTGTGAGAAACATTTCGATTTCAACAAAACTTGCATCATAGAATCAAAGAAATATAGTAATAAAAGAGAATACTTACTAAAGTTTTACAAATATCTGTAATGTCATTCATAAATTTTGATGTTAACAATCGAAGGAAAAAGCCAGATGCAATCTTATTTGGACTCTGCTGCAATTAAGACAGAAATGGAGCAGTAACTACTTTGGCTATGTATGTAATGTTAACTTTCAACAAGGGAGGTAACTTTCTAAGGGAGGTAGAGGCAATAAAGATAGAAGATAAGAAAGGACGGGAAGTAAAATAATCAGATTATATACATGTATAAAACTGCCAAAGAACAAACCAAAAAAAGATGTGTGTAATTCTTAGCATATTTTAGCTTGGATCAGCTATTCCTCAGGCCTATTAAAAATCTGAACAAAGGGCTAGAGAAATGTCTTGCAAGCAGAAGGTATTGAGTTCAGATCCCAAGTCCCACATAAAAACACCAAGCAGAAATGGCAGCGACCTGCACTTCTGGCCCTGGTGGGTAGAGCCTGGGAAATCCCAGAGCAATGCAGAAAGGAGGTAGAAGCAATCCAGGATGATGCCCGAAGTCACCCTTGCTTCCCCACAGGGACATAAAGTGCTCTCTGATACACACACACCACACACACACACTCACACACACACACACACTCACAAAATTTGAACAAAGAATATACACAGTATCACTCTTTACCAAAAGTTGTATAAGATGTAAACAAAAGAAAGTAATGCTTGTACTGTATTATTTATCTTTGTGATATTTACTACCCATGGCATAGTGAAATGCAAATACAAATTAGCTAACTATTCATTATACAAACTAGCTAAATACTCATTATTAAAAAGATGCAATTACAGATTCATCCATGTGATTGCACAAAAAAGGAGTAAGATAATAAAATTATGAAATTAGTTTCAAGAGAAACTACGATTATTTATTTCTTCACCAATTTTATTTCTCACTTATCATAGATCAGCATATAAACTTATAAATAGATCAGAAACAAACAACCCCACCATCAAGTAATATACCCCATGCATAGTCTACACCCCAAAACAACCATCTTACCTTGGCACACTTACACAAGCATCTTGCACACAGATGCACCACATTTCTCAATGAGCCAATGCTGGAGTCATCATTTGTCTTATGTTTAAACAGAGAGATACTTTCTCCTGCACACTGCATTAGAGACTATGTAAAGCAAAAGAAGAAAAAAAATTCACAAATTCTAGTCAAAATAATATTTTGTAGTGTGCCTTTTAAAATTTTCGTTACAGCCAAAATTAAGTACTTTTACAACACGAAACTTAGATTAATGGCTGATATCTGTCATCCCAACACTTGAGAGGCTGAGGCAGAGGAATTATGAGGTCAACATGGACTATGTTCTAGACCAGTCTGGAATTTAAAAAAAAAAATGAGACCTTGATCGTCCACCGAAACACACACATTAAAAAAAAAAAAAGGAGCTGGAGACATAGCTGAAGAGTTAAGGCTTTGCCTCAATAGCAGAAAGATCTGAGTTCAGATCTGTGATACTACATTAAAAAAAAAAATGTGGGCTGGAGAGATGGCTCAGGGGTTAAGACTCTGCTTGCCAAGCAGAAGGCCCTGAGTTCAGATCCCAGGTCCCACACACAAAAAAAAAACACCAGGTGGAAATGGCAGAGGCCTGCACTTCTGAGCTTGGGAGATTCCAGAAGGAAGCAAGAAGGAGATAGAAGCAATCCAGGACAATTCCTAAAGTCACCCTTGGCCCTCCACAGGGACACACACTCATACAAACAAAATCAATCAATAAATAAATTTAAAAAAAAATGCCAGGTGGAAATGGCAGTGGCCTGAGAAACCCCAGAGCTAAGCAAAAAGGAGGTAGACGCAATCTAGGATAATGCCTGAAGTCACCCTTGGTCCTCCACAAGGGACACACAGTACCCTCTGATACACACACACACACACACACACACACACACACATACACACACACAAAGAAAAAAGAAAAAAAAAAGAAGCTGCACACGGTCATACAATAAAATAAAAATTATGAAATTTCTTATTTCATAAATCAAAGTCTTACTTCAAAAGTCAAAAAAAACTTTAAAAGATAAGTATGAATCAAATATGGCATTGTACACCTGTAATCCCCACAATCATAAAGTATAGGCAGAGGGATCTCAAGATCCGGGCCTAGTCAGGCTACAAAGTGAGACCCTATCTTAAAAACAAACCAACCCCCCCAACTCGAAAAAAGACTACAGATCTTATACCTTATTCCCTTTATGTCACCATTAAGCAGCACCAAGTCGACAGTTGCACCCAGAGATGAAGAAACTTTTAAATTCAGAATCTACTTAATGAAAACCCTCAATTGAGACCTCTTCATTATAGAACACTGTAGGGAAAACTTCTCAAAGATAAAATCAGCATGTATGTCAGTGAGATTTCATCATGTTTTGTTATCTTTTCCTTTACCATATTTATAAATGGTCTATAATAATTTCTAATTTTAAAGGAGACATATTTCTTTTCAGCTATGTAAATGAAAGAGAAGTATCAACCTATATAGGTTCAATATCTCTTATCCAAAATGCTTGGGACAAAAATTGTTACAGATGAAGATTGTTAAAATTTTTGGAATATTTGCACATATACAATAAAATATCTTTGGAATGAGACCCAAGTCCAACACAAAACTCACTTTGTTTCATATATACCTTATACACATTTGAAAGTAACCTGTGAGTGGTGTCTATGTTTGAACAGTGTTCTGGTATATAAGTCAGCAGTGGAATTTTTCATGTATTTTGTTATGCTGGACTCATCAAGTTTTCTAGTTTTAAAGTGTTTCAGATTACATATGTTCAGATTAGGGTTGCTCAATCTATACCAAAGTTTGTTCTCAGGATGGAGAGATGGTTCAAGAGTTAAGATTCTGCCTCACAAGCAGAAGGTCCTGAGTTTGGATCTCAGGTTCCATGTAAAAATGCCACATGGATATGGCAGCGCTTGCACTTCTGGACCTGGTGGCGGAGCCTGCGAAATCCCAGAGTGAAGCAAAAATGAGGCAGAAGCAATACAGGATGATTCCCAAAGTTATTCTTGGTCCTCCACAAGGACACTCTCACACACACACATACACACACACACACACACACACACACACACAATAAATAAAGTTCAAAAGTTTGTTGTATATAATTTCTCCAAGAATACATTTCATTTGAATTTGTGTGAAGTTTATTATTACAAATTTTCCTACCTTGGCCTTCAGGAATAATTCTGATTTATATGCTTCATCTTCACTTACTACACCCATGTAACAGTAGCAGCCAAGAATGCCCACCAAAAGGCTTGAACACCGGACAAGTACTTCTGAATTTGTAATCTTAAAATAAATCATGCATTTAAAAAATAGTTCATAAATAGTTCTTTATACTTTGGAAGTATCTTCTGTAAGTTTATACAATTAAAATGAAATGCTCTGAATACTCTTTGCAGATAATTGCTGAGTTACCATAATAGTCTCAAGAGAAATGGTGTATGTATCTCCTAAAGGACAGATAAGGTATCTCTTTTCAAAGTAGTGAGAAGACAAGACAGGCCCTGAAGTATTTGAGGGAGGAGTGAAAGAAAAAGTGTATGACAGACAGGTAAATAAATGTTTACAAGTCTCAGAACGTAAGCACAGGGCCAAGTATGTGGCTCAGTGGTAGAGAGCTTGCCTAGCATGGATGCTTGCATATTGAATTTTGATCCTCAGCACTGAAGTAGAGAGCCCAAATGAAGGACAGAACTGACGTCTGATTTACATATGCACAATGAGGAAGGCATGTGTCTATTTATGCTTTTATCTGTTTTCCTCCTTATTACCTCCTTCATTTTTGTCAAATAAAATAAAAATATATAAAGAGAATATGAATAAAAAAATGAGACTCACATAAAAGATATTAAAATAACATTCTGAGGTTCTGAAAGGCAGAATCTTTATTGGCTAGTCAGCCTTGTAGACTTGAAACTTTTTTGGTAGTAGACATTTTTAGGTAGTTTTATAGAATTATGCAATAATCTGCAAAGAATACATCAGAATCAAGAGTATCAGAATTTATGCTTTAATGATATAGAAAATGGAATTCTAGGAGGCAACTAAAATTACTTTGTTATAAAATTAGAGATAATCCATCATACAGAAAAATATGACTAATAATAAGATGGAAGAAACTGGCACATTGCTCCTACTTAGTTCACTGGGTCATTTTTCTTGGCTACTGAATTCACTTCTTTGGGTAGGGTACCTTACAAGCTTTATTTTGTTCAACTATTTCCTCATTTATATATCAAAGACATTAGGAGAATATAAAACTTAATAAAATATACATCCTTTAATCAGATTATGACAAAGATTGAAATATGTGCATATAAAACATAACTATCCTTGACATAAACAATATACTAAATGATATTTTAAATGAAATATTAAATTCCATGAAATATGTTTTCACAAAATAGCACACATAAACCTCTAAAACATAGGTAATGTCATGTCTATTTCTCATATTTTAAAATCATTCCACCTACTTCAAACTTCACCACAATCCACTAGATTTAAGTTGCTTTTCTCCGACTATACTATAACATCTACCTTTGTACTAGTAAGTTCATTTCATCACGTGAGTGTTACGCCTCATACCTGTACAATTTTCTACTCAACTACCAAAATAATTCTTTTGTGTACCAAAAGTCCTGATAAAAGAGACTCAAAATTATTCTTTGGTTTTCCTTTGTGTTGGTTGTTGTTGACTTGACACAATCTACAATTGCCCAAGGATCTGTGAGCATGCCTGTGAGCCCTGTCTGAATGCCACTTACTGGCACTGCCATGGCGGACCACATTTTCAACTATGAGTAGAATAAATCCTTTCTCACGTACATGGTTTCTGAAAGAGGAATGTGTCACACCACAGAAAGAAAAATGAACACATTCCTCCTCCATGCTAAGTTTACCCCATTTATTGTGATGTACTTTGCTTTTCAAACCAGACTTCTCATCATCTTTAAAGCCTTTCACACTCCTTTCTAAAAGTTTACCAAAGTTGAATGAAAAAATTCTTAATTCTCTTGTAAAATCTCACCTCAGATGAATAATTACTTAGAAGATGCTCTGATAATTTTAGAAGGTAACGATCTAAGGATTCCTTCAGATTTGGGTGGGCAGAAAAGCCAACACTAGATTGATACTTTTCTACAACACAATCTTTCACAGTAGTTAAAAAATCCATCTTGTCAAAAGTTGTCTGAAGAAACAGTTCTTCTACTTCTGAAAATGAAGGTTCTTCTTTATCTTGGTAATGATGTTCACTTCAACAGAGAGATCTTTGATTTAATAACTACTAATACTTTTCTATTCCACAGATAACCAATATTTTACATATAAAAACATCAAGAAACATGTACTGCATTCAAAGATTAAATAATGGAATATGATTTTAAATTTTTCTTTTAGAGCTTTATTAACTACTTACGTCATATTTCATTATTTGGTAGCAATTTACTAATAAATAAAAAGACAGAAATTATGATTTCAAACGCAAAGCCAGAGGAATATTAAAAACCAAACAGAAAACTAGAGAACTGAGAATAACTACTAACTACTAACGGTGCTTTTCTTCACTTATGATATCCAAAATATAAGAACGTCCTTTCATTTTATGCCTTCTTGAAAGACTGGGAACCTTCATGCCAATGAGTTATTATTTACTTAGTGACAAACCCAAGTCTCTGTATACTTTTAACTAAAGCCAAGTTTTTAGATCTATTTTTAATTAGTTTTTTTCATATGTACATGGAATACATGCATGTGTGTATGCATATTTTCATGTGGGTGTGTACACACTGGCAAACGCGTATGTGTGCACGTAGGTGCATGCACATGTGAGTGCATGGTTGCCTAGAGGGGTAAGGGTGATATCAGGAAACATCCCTAATGGCTCTACTACCTTACTTTTTTCAAGAGTGGGTCCTAATTAAAACCAGAATCCACCTACAAGGCTAATCTGGCTAGACAGCTTGCTCTAGGAATTTCCAAGCTCCATTCTCCTAGATTGGAATTACAAGTAAGAAAAGTCATGCCTGCCCTAACATTTTTATATAGAATCTGCAGTGGAGCCCTTGTGTTTGTTTGATTGCTTTTGATATTAGTGTTGCTCAGATGGTCTCAAAATCTTGAACACAAATGATTCGTCGGTATCAGTGCCTCAATGCTGGAATTATAGGAACAGTTATCAACTCTCACAAGTTTTTAAAGCTAACAAAATTCAGTAGATATATGAAAACAAGACCATTTCTGAGAACACACATTAATTTTATTTCTTAATTTCCCATCTTATTAAGTTTTTCCATTGACACCTGCAACATTATAATACAGATTAAAAATAACTATAATCTTGATCCAAAGTTACAGAAACAGATTATAACCACTGATTTGTAAGAAACTTTTCCCTGCAAAAGTTAGGATGTTTTTAACCTGATCATTTTATATCATAATTGTTATTAAGATGAACTATCATCCTAAAACTATCTTTGCAATTAATGTCATCTTAAAAGATCACATAATTCTCTTGCATAACACATACCAATCGGACACACGTTGGAAAATATTCATTGCAGCTTTGCAGTTTTTCATAGTGAGACTCACAAGAACTTTCTCGAGTACAAGATGAGGAAAATTACTATAAGAAAAACAAAAAGCTTCATATAAAAGGCCATCTACCAATTTAAAAAAATTCTTATGTAGCTATAAACCCTGACCTCTAAAATTTGTACCTCCAATCAAAATCCCTTTGATTTGCGGTGAGTCTTTAGTATTTGAGAGGAAAAGTCAAAGAAAGATATGTGCTATGCTATTAGTTACCAATACTGTTTGGAAGCTGAATTATGAATCATGTTTCAAAATATTAGTTCTGAAATAAAATGTTAAAAGTTAAAGCAAAAGCACTAGCCCTATCTTTTAGTCATTAGTTCCAGTTATCCTCTGTGGAAAGACTAAGTGGGTGTATCCTAGGGCTTAAGTCCTATTTTGCTTCTTCTATTTCCTTATCCCATTAACATAACAAGTTTCACTCAGAAGATACTCTTTCATTATGATCAAAGAATAAGGACAGGGTAATGGACTGATTTACCGAAGAATCACAAAAGAATACCTAAATAGAGAATCATACATATTAACAAAGGTTGATTAACAAGTAATAAATTATATGGAGGAAAAACATCCTGATGGTCTGTTACATAGTAAGGTGATCATAAATCAAAAGGTACTCTTTTTTTTTTAATTTATTCAATTGTGTGTGTGTGTGTGTGTGTGTGTGTGTGTGTGTGTGTGTAGAATCACTAGGTGAATTCGGGAACCACCATGGACGCCTCCACCTCCTCCTTGTTTACTCTGCCCCGGGATTCACAGGATCCGCCCTACCAGGACCAGAAATGCAGCCCCCCCCTCCGCCTGGCGTCTATACGTGTGGTCTAGGATCCAAACTCGGGACCTTCTGCCTGCAAGGCAGAGGTTTAACCCCTGAGCCACCTCTCCAGCCCCTCTTTTTTTTTTAAAGAAGGAATGATTTTGAATGTGCTTGCCACACAAAATAACTGATAAAATATACATGTTTACTCAGATTTAAACATTCTGGAATGCATTTGTGAATTAAAATATTACATGATATCCCATAAATGTGTACAATTTTAAAGTATTAACAAAATTAAAAAATAATTATGCATATCCTTCATGAAGATCCCTGTATATCTCACAACAAGGTAGCTTTTTATTTCAGAAATAATTCAGGCACAAAACACAGATTACTGCTGTTCAATATTTAAGGACCAATTCTAGGAAAGCTTGCATCACTATTAATAAATAAAGCCATCTTATATCAAATATATGGAGGGAACCTTATAAAATTACAATGAAAACTGAAATTACCTCTGAAGAACTGGAAGCAATTCTGCACTGTCTTCTAAGTCATCCTCTAACTGATAGAATAAGAGCCATCTCATTATTGACTCCTTTAAGGAAAAACTTCTATTTACTTCACATATGTTTTGCTCTGTTCCTATTTTTTTTGTATCTGGAACTACACAGTTGGTCAGTGCCAAAGTCAAACAGCATACTGAAGGACTATAAAAAAAAAAATAAATAAATGAAAGAACACTGTTTAAAACCAATTCTTTGAAAAAAGAGGCCTGATCTATTTGCTTACCACTGTGTCCACAATGTTCAGCATAGTATGAGGCACATATATATTGTGTTAACAAATGTTAGGGGTGAAAAAACTGCTCAGTGGTTAAGGTGCTTGCTGAGCAAACAAAAGAGACGTATGTTCAGATACCCAGATCCAACATAAATTAATTGATGGTGTCTGGCTTAATAACAACACACAGTACTAAAAAACAAAACAAAACAAAACAAAACCCATAATTTGAATACTGAATGGCTATACATTATAGATGAAAGAAATTTAAACTGTCTACTTCTATAAATATTTACATATTTATTATCTTCTTGGAAAAGAATAAAAGCACCTAAAATAGAATTTAATCAATACACTATTAATAATAAACTTATGAAAATGATCAAGGACATAAATGTATCTATAAATCAGATAAAGCAACCTACCTTGAAGGTTTACAGGCTGAGCCAGTAAATAACTTCCAGAATTCTTTGTCAAGTTCGACTAAATTACCTTGAATAATGGCTCCAAGCAAACCAAAGTTTTCAGTTTGTATTTGTTCAGAACTTATACCACGAAAGGTAATAGACCAAATTTTAATCCAGAGTTTCAATAAGTCTGACTTTTGAGAGTTTTCTAGATTTGACTTCTTGCCTTGACACAAGGCAACTTCCATGAGACATTTTAACACATATGGTGTGCGTTCCCCACAGCGTTGCTGGGGAAGAAGTTGATACAGTACCAACAGCAACGGTAACAGCTCACAGTTAGGTAGACTTACAGGATACTTAGATATTAATTGGGTTGTAATTTGTAGCCTAAAAGAAAAAAAAAGGTTATCTTGAATTTTTTCAATCTTATTAACAACATAAAAGAAAATAAATATATAAACATATACATACGTATCTTTGCAATATCACAATTAAAGCACTACCTTCAGTATTTTACATAACATTTTCAAAATAAAGTAGCAGTTAATTTTATTAAGCCCTACTTTATAAAATGACAGAATAATGACTTTTTGGCTGGCTGGAGAAGCTATGTTATTTCCTTTACACAAAAATGTAAAAACAACTAAAATTCTGACTTTTTGTCATCAAAAATATTATTCTATAATAGGAAAAAAAAAAAAGAAAAGCTAAAAACTTGATATGTTTCAGAAGGAAAGGAAGCCTGTGTTAATCACTGCTGTATCTCTAAATGTGGGCACACAAAACATGTTCAGTAAATAATTCTTGACTAAATGGACAAATTATAGGGCTTGAAATACAGCCTTCAATTTCATAAAATACAAGCTTAAACAACAAGCCACAAAATATATAACTACCCCCACAACTCAATTATATTTACATTTACAGAGTAAAAACTGAAATGAAATGATCAATAATTTTCTAAATATCCTTAAAGCAGGCTGTTCGACAATTTCTGGTTTTGTTCCTTTTTCACCAAAGTTGAGTTGGATATAGACTAAAGATCCATTTCATATCTAATACTGTGTGATTCCACATAGTTCCACATTGAATTCAAATGTTTAAATACAAATAAATAAAAATACAGAAACTAGAGAGGAAAAATAGCCTATCATGACAAAAGATCAAATTATTCTGTAATTCTTGTAATTCTTTAATTCTTTATTTCTATAAGAAGGTACTATGAATCTAAAAAAACCTTTTTCTGTTCAGGTGTTTGACTTAGAAACTGATATTTGTCTATCAGAGAGCTAGCTTCTTTCTTCCTGTTGCATGCACATGTTTAAGAAATAGTTCTATCCTAATGATGAACCATGGCAATCAAATTGTACTTTGCTGCTACTTGGAAGCAGAAAAAGGTCAGCTCTAGACAGATGGAATTATTCTAAAATAAGATTTCTGATGGGAAAGATATGATTAAGAATGACAATGAATAAAAAAAATAAATTTTACCAAGGCACAAGATCAAAATCATTCTGGGACTTCTGAAGATAGTCTTTTATTACTTCCCAGCCTAATTCTATTTTTCTTCTTTTACAAGATGCGCTGAATTCAGTAGATTCTCTTTGTGTAGTAGCATAACACTGAGAAATATCCAAAGATCTTGTATTTTCATTAAAAAGCTGTAAAATAAAAATAGACCTATACTGTTACTGCTGTAGTTTTCTAATAGGTCATTGTGGAGAAAATGTCCTCTCAAATGAGAACAGTGAACACATAATAAATAGTAAGTACAGGGAACTCATGATAAGAAGTACGGAGAACTCATAATAAACAGTAAGCTACAGAAATATATAACATATATTTCAGAACAACACACTAAGAGAATTTTACATGACAATACTGATGTTCTTAGAAAGTAAAGATTAACAAAACTAGCAAAGATACCAATTTTTGATGTTGACCAAAATTAAAAAGAAATCTAAAATGTAAAAAGCCTATACTATCTATCAAAGAGATTGCATTTTTGATTTACCATTAATATTTAAGAAAGTAAAATTACTACTTAGACTGTTAACCTAATTTTAAGAAAGTCAGTAATCCATGAACTGATAAGTAAAATATCCCAATAATTAAATATTGTTCACTCATAAAAATGAAATATAGATTTAAAGTACCCTACAGAGAGCATTACTCTAAGTAAAGGAAACCATGCACAAAAACCATGTATGAATGATTCCATTATATAAAATGTTGGAAGAGGCAAATCATTCCATAGATAACTGAATAGTGGTTGGCTGCTAGAGGGTTTTTTTGGGGGGGGGTCTTATTTAATACCGAGAGAGGAATATTGACATTTACAATATGATCATGGATTTGTATATTTCCCCTTTCAGGTTTTTTTTTAATTATTTATTATTTATTCAATTGTGCGTGTGTGTGTATGTGTGTGTCTGTGTGTGTGTGTGTAGAACCACGGGTGAATTCGGGAACCACCATGGACCACCTCCACCTCCTCGTTTACTCTGCCCTCCGATTCACAGGCTCCGCCCTACCAGGACCAGAAACAAAGGCTGCCCCTGCTTCCGCCTGGCGTCTAGGATCCGAACTCAGGACCTTCCGCCTGCAAGGCAGAGGCATAACCCCTGAGCCATCTCTCCAGCCCTGGCTGCCAGAGGTTAAGAGAAACAAACAATTGGGGCTGAATAGGTCTGAGGTTTCTTTTTTAGATGAAAGAAAATGCTGAGGAATTGGCTAGTATTGATAACTTTAGAACCAATGAACTGTAAATGTTAAAAGAGAACTTTATGTTATATGAATTCTAATAAATTTAAAAAAGAAACATTAGGGTTAGAATCATTTTTAACAATGAAAAAAACTCTATTACTCATTTTTAATAAGTCTGTAATTACAAAAGTTCTCTCTTCAATTAAATATTCTTAAATGCAAATATAAAGAGAACAGTTATATGTATAGAGAAATTAAAAGGCTTCATACGATAAAACATATGCTTTAAAAGCTCAGTAAGGACTGGAGAGATGGCTAAGGTGTTAAGACTCTGACTTGCAAGCAGAAAATCCTGAGTTCTGATCCCAGGTCCCATGATACCACAGGCTTGCACTTCTGGCCCTAGTGGGCGGAGCCTGGGAAATCCCAGAGTGAAGCTAAAAGAAGGTAGCTACAATCCGGAATGATTCCTGAAGTGACCCTTGGTCCTCCAGGGGAACAAACAATGCTCTCTAATACACACAGAACCAGAACCAGAAACACATACATACATACACACGCGCGCGCATGCGTGCGCGAAGTAAATAAAGTTTTTTTCTTTTATTAATAAAGTTTTTTTAAAAAAAAAAAGCCTAAAAAATAAAAGCTTAGCAAAAAAGAAAATTAACAGGAAATTTTAAAATGTGACAAAAGTTTCTATACCTGGTGACAAACATCTGCCATCAAGTCAATCAAATTGTCCTTGACGGCAATATTACGGGATCCTGAAGAATATTTCCCTCTACTTCCTATATGACTGATTTCATTCACTAGCAAGTCATATAAGTTATATAAAATACTTTTCCATTTTGTTGATTCATAAGCACCTGTAATCCAAAAACAATTAAAATGCAATTTGTACACATTCTCTATCAGTACTACCAACTCTATAAAATTATGCAACTATTCAGGAAGGTACATCACATTAGTTGCCCAACCTTGTGCATATTACTAATGCCTCTTCTGACACTCTTGTCCCAAATTCTACTTCTTCATGGTGTTCACTTTACAATAAAGTAACTATGCTTATAAATTTCCTCCACATTCTAATTTAAAATACTCACTTTTCTAACATTTTGTCACCTAAGGAATAAAATAATAAAATGTTCTTCTTTTACATGAGGAAAAAGTATCAGCAATTTAATTTTCCTGTTGTTTAAAATAAAGACATTACTAGTTCCTTCAACTACTACATAAATGCTACTCTCAGTTTACAGTGGCTATTTCCTCACCCAATCATCTTTTCCAAGATGCACTCCAGCCAACTTGTCTCTCTTAGAAAGCTTAGGATCTGCAGGGTTTGAAGAACATAAAACTCCCACTGTCTGACCAGTTTGGAAAAGAACAGGATTATTAATTCCACCAAACAAGGTACCATAAAAATTAATTACTGTATGCTGAAGCAGTATGAAATCTTCTGGTAGCCCAATCATATTTCAATTCCTTCTAAATGTGAAGTTAATGCAATCCTCAAACATGTTGTTCTAGCATTTCTTCATAAGCCTGATCATCTTACTGAAAGCTCGGTAAAAGAAAGTCATCATTTTTGACTTAACAATAGTTTCATAGTGTTGCAGTTCATCTGCATAGTTGCTAATAAATGACCATCACAAAGCTTAAGGGAACAAGGGGTTTATTCTCTCTTACGATTACTGGTTACAGTTCTTAGTCCAGCTTGACGGGAGAACATGTACTAACACCAGGGCCAAGGGAACTGGCCACACCATCACCACCTAACAGCTGAGAGACGGAAAATCCTTACTTGCCAGACCAGCATGTCTGGCCAAGTATACAGAAGGATGCCAACTCTCTCAACCAGCTCTCTGTGATTTATCCACGGTCTAATCCCACCCACCATGAGTTGGGTCTTCCCCATCAGCTAGACAATGTCCTTCAGGTTTGCTCTGGGCTTAACTCAACCATCAACTGTCTAAAACTGTGCCCAAAGCTCAAACCCTTCAAGAGTCAAGTTAACTATGTGCTTAACTATGACACATAGACTACATATATAACCTAATTTTGTGTACTAGGAGGGCTCATGAAATATATATACTGACTTTTTAGAAGTGGTACAACAGTTTTTCTCTATTTTATCATCTGTTCATTGTAGCAAACCATCCTAATATTCCTTAGGTGACAAAACACATAAAAACAAAAAACTCAATTCTTCCATAATACAGTGGTCCCTTGTGGAAAACCGAAGAGAACCATGCCCTCTGAGCAACACTCTTGGCAGCAAATGCATGCAATGAGCCAGGAGAACAGTGAGTTTATTCTTTTTTTCCCCTCCCAGAAAACAGGCCTGGAGTAACTTTGAGGGAAAAGGTGATAACTGTCCCTCCTACCTCACACTCTTATGAACATAATTTCTACATATCTTCCTTAGAATCTAAATAATTAGACTGATTGCTTTCTATTTTACTTCCTAAGAAGCAGCAATATATAAACTTATTTCCCCCTAAATTATTTTGCCTTTGCAGTCTGTATTATTGCTTTGTACCTAATAGTATTGCATAAGCAGCTTTTTATAAGGAATAAGCAATGTTTTGTATTAGTTTGCTTTCATCATATATCTATGGAAAGGTAGTAATACCAAATATAAAGGTACAATTTAACGTACTACCATTAATTTAAATTTTAAAAATGCACCCAAAAAATCTTGTAACATAAAGCAGGGAAAAGGGCATAATCTACAGAATATGAATGTCATACTTAAGCATCCATATTTTAATGAACCAGCAAATTCAGAACAGTGAGAAAAAAAAGTTCTCCTCAATACCTTTATCATGGGTTTTGGCTCCTTGTGGGTGATGAATATAAATTTGAAGTTGAAACAACTCAATAATTACTTCTTTTAAGGAATCGTTAAGTCTATGTTGAGTCCAAATATACAGTAAGGTAGGAAGAATCTCATCTCCTAATTGACACACACGGTTTCGACAGTTGACAGCCAACGCTTTAAGAAAGATGATAAGGGCTGCTAAGACATGACTGAGGCCTGCAGAGCTCTTATCCAGCCTGCAAGAGAAAACAAAAGTAAACTTGCTGTGACAGGAATGTGGTTGAGGAAAAAAACAAACGAAAAGAAAAGAAAAAAAAAAAAAAAACTCATTTCAAAAAGCATCCTTAAGCTGAAAACCATCCAAAGGAAAAAAAAAAACACATAAAAACAAAAAACTCAATTCTTTGGAATTGATACTAAACTTATTAGTTCTCCCTCCTGCCAAATTACTGTCTAAAATAATATACAAATGACTTGCAATTCCTACAATTATAAAATGTTAATCATAAACTGTCACACAAATATGTATCAATGCTTCCAAAATATTTTACCTTTAATAAACTATATCCTTAAAATGGGGATACAACAGCTTATATATTTAACTGTCAGTGGAAGAGCAAAACAAATTTATCATCATTTTTAATGTGTTCTGCATACCAATTTAGATTTAGACAATTGTGATTCTTTGGGAAATTACAGGTTCTGCTGCAATGAGCCAATGTTCCTTTAAAAGTTAATATTGTACAATCCCACCAAAACTGGATTGTGAGTTACGTTACTCCAAATCTTGGCCATCATTTACTGTTTTTATGCTATTAGGAAAGCTGTTTTAGCTAGATTGAGATATTACCTCACCTTATTATGGTTTTGAATTTAATTTCCCGCACAGCTAATGAAGATGAGTATTTTTTAATAAATTTGCTGATAGAATTTCTTCTTTTCAGAGTATCTACAACTTTTGCTCAACTGTTTACCTTCTTTTGAGATGGTAACTTCTTATGCAGACCAGGGTTGTCATGATTTTGCAGCCCTCCTGTCTCAACCTGTTAAATGCTAGAATTATAGGTGTACATCACCTTACTGAGCACTTCACCCATTTTTTTTTAATAATTTGATTTGTTACAGAGTTTTTAAAATTCCTCTGTATTCTGGATGTCAGTCTGTGGTCAGGTCAGGAATGTGTAAAAACTTTTTCTTACCTCCTTACTCTGTTTATCATTTCCTTTGCTGTGCAGAAGGTTCTTTTTGTTTAGGCCATCCAGAATAGCTATTTCTGGTTTTGATAATTGTACTTCAGGGTTTCAGGTTTTATCAAAATAGATCACTGCTTATATTGGTATTTTGTATGTGTGTGTATCAGAGGGCACTGTGTCCCTGGTGGGGGACCAAGGGTGACTTCGAGAATCATACTGCATTGCTTCTACCTCTTTGCTTCACTCTGGGATTTCACAGGCTCTACCCAGGGTGCCTTTTCCGACTGGTGTTTTTGCTTGAGCCCGCAGATCCACTCAGGACCTTCTACTTGAGAGCAGAGTCTTAACCCCCTCTCTCCAGCCCTTATATCAGTACTTTAAAGTGCTTGTCTTATTTTCTTTTATGTTTCACAGATTGAGCACTTACACTTTTAATTACTGTATAGAGTACATATATGTAACAAAATACCACAATGAAAACCAGGAATATTTATGATTACTGTGTATTAATCAAAAAATATTAATATTCAAATAAACTATTATCTACTTTGATTTGATTGTCACACAACACACAGTCTTACACAGTGTATTACCAAATTAACAGCACCAATTTCAGCACTTAAAATAAGTACTGTTTAACAGGTAGTATTTTTTAGTTCCTGAATCTAAAACATGATCTTGACAAGATGTAACATATTTTCTGTTCAACATAGAACAAAGAAATTAGATTACCTTGCACACTGAATAGCTTTGGAAAAAAAATCCAAAAACTTTGAATTTAATCCATCAGTCTGTGAACAGCACCCTCTGGTGACAGCATGAATTATTCTTGCAACTAAAACTCTATTAATATCTTGTGGTGGTTTAAGATACAGCTTGAAGTACACAGAGAACAATTCTAAAAGTCAAAAAAAAAGGCTAATTAAAAAAATATCAAATACTATTGATGCCAAAATTCATCTTAAATATTCCCTAATCCCACAGAGGCAGAAAGGTTTGAAATTATCTAAAGTATACTTAACGAAGTACTCCATCAATGTTTCATTTTACATGACCTGCACAATGACTGATATGTCAAGGACCCCCCAAAGTCTAGCAAGCATCACAGGCATTAGGTTCTTAGCGGCAAGGGATTAACAGTCATAAAAGAGTTCCCATACTAAAGGGGAGCCCAAGAAAGGGCTCTGGGCAATGCTACTGAGTCCTTACACCTCACTAGAGTAGAGTAGGGAAGTTTGACATTCACACAAAAGGATGATCCAGGAATCGGAGGGGGAAGAGGGAGGCATTGGGAGAAGGGGAGGGAGGGGGAGTGAAAGGAAGGGGAAAAGGAGGGGAGGGTTCAAGAGGGACTGGGGAAGGGTGGAGGAAGGGAGGGGACTGGAGTACCTATGATTAGGAAAAAATATAAATTTTCATTGTATATAAACTGTCTCTAAAATAAGAACTATTTATTATATGAGCAGTAAAGCATTTTAAAAGTCAGACATCAGTTAGCTTCTCTGTGTTCCTTTATTTATACTTAAAGTCTTTGACAAAAATGTACACTCGCTTTGCAAATAACCTGCCAAGCAGTGTGAAATCTCATGGGTGCCAGCAGAGATTCCTGCTCAAAGAAAGGGAATTTTCTCCTCCCAGCAATGATAGCAGATTAGAACGTTCTCTTCTGCATCGAGTCCCCAATTCCAGCAGAGATATAAAAACAGTGGGTGGCATAGACAGTCTGTTTCCAAATGAATGAAATGGAAACAAAGCTGAACTTTGGACTTTTCTCCAGGGCCTGATTATCATCATCTCAGAAGATCCTGACTCAGCAAGATGCTTAGCAGATAAAAGCTCTCCTGACAACCTGAGTTTGACACCTGGAGTCCACATTCAAAGAAAAAAACTGACTCCTAAAATTTGTCCACTGACTGCCACACAAGCAGCCATAGTTATTCATTGTTTCAACATTCACATATCTTATTTTGAAATGATAATGTCATTAAAGAAGATAAATATCTTTTAGTTTACTTGGCAAAGTTGGCTTATATTTTCTAAAGAAAAAAGCTCTATTTTTTACAGCTGGTTCATTACTTCATTTTGACATCTATCTTAAAAATACCTCATTAATACCAAATCCCATTATCATCCTTTCAATCTTCTCAGAATTGCTCAACTTTTTAAATCAATAAATTGAACACTTCAATCTCCAACCATAATTTCCTTCTTTTGTAGTCCCCTCAGTACCTTTCAGTAATGAAATGACAATACTAGATTTCTCCCACACTCTCCCCTGCATATTAGTAAGTCAACAGGAAATATATATTCTATTCTATTTGATTTTTGCATCCTTTATTAGAGTCCGAGTTCTCTGCTGTCTAATCAAATAGACTCTTCCTGTGACTTTTAAGATATCCACCTCATTCCTTTAAATTTAAAACTTTTGTTTTCAATTTTATGACACCTATCTCTTTCGGTATTCTACTTTACTCATGATTCAGTTCACTACTTTGAGTATCTGCTATATATAAATTATCTATGTATTTTTCTATATATTTAGAGATACATATATATCATTTGACATGGTAATTTTTAGCTGAGTATATTTTTTTCCCTGCCAGTGAAAACTCTATAGGTGAAGATAGAGAAATAATCTCTCGAATCTGTAATTCCAGTTCCAATGGCAAGCACTGGCATGTATTAATGACTTGATAATTTAGAAGGCACAGGAAAAAAATAAAAATGAAGTCATGGAAATGCCTATAAATCCTAGTACTTAGGAAACTGAAGCAGGAAGACTGAAAATTCTAGATGTTCCTAGGATAGACAGCAAGGCATCATATTGAAGAAAGACTGAAATTAGAAAGTCATATTCCATAATTATAAAATTTTACTAATGTTAAATACTGAGGTCATTAATAGGATACAAAAAGACCACTTTGATTGATAAAATTTTATTTTACAAGAAAAAAATGACAACCTTCACAACATACCTAACCACTGTTGCTGAGGGATTTCGCACCAGTATTTTCTCACTGAAAGAATGTCTTTGAGTAGTATGTTGCTACAATCAGCTCCATAAGTAGGACCATTAGAAGCATCTTTCACTGTATCTATAACATAATTCAAAAGTTCTTGACATTTTAGCCTGGGTGCTCCTATTAAAATGAAAAAAATAAAAACATAAATTGTAACAAAAATAAAGAATTCTTAGAGAAACAACTTGTTTAAATAATTCCATTTTGGAAATTACTCTTAACATATCCTATTGGAGCAGGGATCAGCAAACTCTATGGTACCACAGAAAAATTCTTTTTATGAAATTATCAATGCTTGGGATTACTAGTAAGATGGCTCAAAATGTAAAAGTACTTGTGTACAAACCTGGTGACCTGAGTTCAATCCCTGAAACCCATATATAAGGAGAGAACTAACTTCTAAAAGATGTCTTCTGTCCTACACAAGTGCACTTGGGGGCTGGAGAGATGGCTCAGGGGTTGTGACTCTGTCTCACAAGCAGAAGGTTCTGAGTTCGGATCCCAGGTCCCACATAAATCAAAAAAAAAAAAAAAAAAAAAAAACAAAAAAAAACAAGTGCACTTGGTCTCACACAGGCCTGTGCATATGCACACACACACTCTCTCTCTCTGACATCTTTTTAAAAAACATTCTTCAAAATATCAATGGCAGAGATTAAGGTGTCATTCGGTAATGCAAATGTGTATATACTCACAAACATATTTAATCAACTGTGTAAGTTCAAGATGGGGTATGTGGCTTATCAATAATAAAAAAGAGCTTAGACTTTGGTGTTTTTCTTAAATGATAGCATAACATACATAGCAGTATGCAACTGACTGCAGGAAAGCCAATATGATCTCGGAATATATAAAGAATAAAGAACAGAAGTGATACCTAACCAAAATGTCTGCCTTGAAGGCAAGAACAACTAAGTTCAATCTCTAAAACGCCTATAAAATAAAAAGAGCACAGAAGCTAGCATATGTGTAATCCCAGCTCTGGGAAGGCAAAGCATTTAAACCCCACATGCTTACTAGCCATTCGAGCCTACTAGGCAAGCTCTAAGCCAATATCAGATCCTGTCTCAAAACAATAAAGGTGCATAGCACCTGAGGAACAACAGCTGAACTATCCTCCAGCCTCATTCATATGTGTGCTAATCTCCACACATAAACATGCACACCTACACAAACATGCATACACACATCTATATACATTAGTAAACAATTTGCATAATCAGGCACAATCTATCTATACATTTTCAGCAGAGATAAAGGGAGACAGGCTTTAATACTTTCAAAACTGTTTAAATAAATAAACGGAAGCCTCAAAAGGTACATTCGTCTTTTTAAGAACTAGGGATGTACAGAAAGAATACAACATACACTGGGAAGTTCAAACAAATTTTAATATTTTCATGTCTGAGAATCTAACATTATGCTACACAATCTTCCTCAAATTTTGAACCTGTAGTATTAAAAGTCATTAAACATGCTAGCAATTAGAACTGACTTTCATGTTACTACATTCATATTGAACTTTTGCTGTGGTAAGCTGTACAACACTGATTTAAATTACAGTGTTGCTTACTTTTATTTGCACATTTGATGAAGTATCTGACCAAACTGCTGATCTCTTGCATCTTCTTTTGTCTGGAGGTTTGTGTTGAGGTTGAGACACTGGGTTTTGCTGTTCTCAAACATTCTGTTTCTTTTTGAATATATTTTTGTAAAAACCTTCAAGAAAACAAAACAGAATTTCAGGAAATCAATGCTTGAATTTTATCATTTCAAAAAGTACTTCATGGCTTACAAACAATCAAGTCACACTTTTTTGTTCAACTGTACCAGCTAAATGAAACCATTCTTTTTCAGATTCTTACAGTATCAACATAAAGTCTAGCCTGCAAAACTCCTAACTTATACCATGCACAACTTTCTGCTGCTTTACTTTCACTCTTATTTTGTCATTAAATGCTTACAATGCTGTTAAGGACTCTGTCCACCTACATTATAAACAACCCATCATATGTCTGGCCTTTCAATGAAGCCTGTCTAGAAGGTATGTACCATTATCCAAGAATGTCAGACACAAACTGGCCTTCCTAATCAGCTTATATAAATAACATAGTGCTCATCCTAGACAACAATGGTATTTATATTATCTAAAATAATCAAGAAACCAGAAGAATCTTGTATTTTTTCCATGTGCACATTCAGAATATGAAGAACTAAAAAAAATTTCATCTGTTCTAAATTCTTTTATTTATTTATTCAATTGTGTGTGTGTGTGTGTGTGTGTGTGTGTGTGTGTGTAGAACCACCATGGACCGCCTCCACCTCCCCGCTTACTCCCCCCCCCCCCGCCCCATTCACAGGCTCCGCCCTACCAGGACCAGAAACACAGGCCACCCCCGCTTCTGCGGCATCTATATGCGGGGTCTAGGATCCGAACTCAGGACCTTCCACCTGCAAGGCAGAGCCTTAACCCCTGATCCACTTCTCCAGCCCCCTGTTCTAAATTCTTAAAGACAACTAATTATTGTATGTACAGTAACTATATACATTTTAGTTACTGCACTTATTTGTTTGTGTCGGGTTGAACTCATGATCCTGCTGTCTCAGCTTTCTAAGTGCTCGGATTATAGGCAATTGCCATGAGCACAGCTTTCATCAACTTTAAATGATATATATCTAAGGCATTTGCTGAAGAACTGATTTAAAATTTTAAATATTTCATATAAAAGCTTTTAAAAGTAGCTTTCTTGGGCAACTTCCTATATAAGATAGAATAATATAAAGTGAGCAAAGTTAAAGACTCACAACACAAAAGAAATAAAATGAAAGAAAAAAGTTTAAAATTTCACATGATACCTGAAAACAGCATCCCAATTCAAATATTTTCCTTGTTTAGAATCTGAATGCCTGTCTAACTGTTGAACTGTTTCGGGATCTCGAATCAGGCGCTTAAATTTCTCAACTTCTTTCTGAAAATGAACAATGAACATAATAACAAAATTTCATGTTACCTGTCACATAACTGTTTTAACAAAAAATCAAATTTAAGTAATTTACTACCCTTCGTTCAGTAGCTCTATCATTTTCCAGCTGCCGACAACAAATAAGTAGATCATTAAGTGCTAGACTCATGGTTTAGGATTTCAGAAGGTACATCCTTATCTGTAAGAAAGAAACATTTTATTTATTTATTGCTGCTAAAGATTAGACAAGGCTTTAAGCATGCTAAACATGACCACTAGGCTACACCCCAAACCTGTATGTAATTACCTTAAACTACAGTATTGATGCATATTCAAATTATATACTCACAGGCAGACTATGATTAAAAGTATAGTATTTTTTAAAACATTTTTTGCATGCAAGTGTGTGTGTGTCTGTGTGTGTGTGTGTGTGTGTGTGTGCATCAGAAGGCCCCTGTGGAAGACCAAGGATAACTTCAGGATTGCTTCTATTGCCTTTTTTTCTTTGCTCTGGGATTTCCTAGGCTCTGCCCACCAGACTCAGAAGGGCAGACGACTGCCATTTCCACCTGGCATTTTTTTCCAAACTTGAGACCTTCTGTTTGCAAGGCAGAGTCTTAACCCGAGTCATCTTTCCAGCCCTTTTTTTTAAACACTGTCATATGATAGTTTCTTAGAAAATATCAAAACAAGGTCCCAACCTTCTAATCTGTTCTTTGTATTAGCAGGATTAAGAAAAAGCATTTTTTTGAGAAAACAAAAGTTTAGTTTTATCTATATGAAGAGAACATGCTCATTCACTGAAATAAACAAATTTCTTTCCCACCTGTGTTTGAGATACTATGTTGGATTTCAACTGGAAAAACATGAACTACATTGACATAATTCCTACCCTCTTGTAGACCTGTCTTTGGAGGATGGTGACAATAAACAAATGATATAATGATGTCTAACTCCAAATTGTAATTTATACCTCAAGTGAAACAAAAAAGTACAATAGAAAACAACAGTAGAGAGGCTGCAGAGATGGCTCAGCAATTAAGCCCTTTGTCTTGCAAGCAGAAGGACCTGAATTAGGATCCCACCTAAAAACATGGGTGAATATGGCAGCAGCCTGAACTTCTGATCCTGGAAGATAGAGCTAGGAAACCCCAGAGCAGGACAAGTGGGAAGCAGAGCAATCCAGGATGATTTCTGAAATTACCTGTGAGGCTCCATGGGCACACACAGGTTCCTGATAAGTGCGCTGCGCTTGCACGTGAGCAATCACACACACAAAAATAGTAGAGTGGCAGTATGTTGGCACAAGCCTGCAATTTTGTGTAATGCAGGGTACAAAGAAATGAGGATGTTGAGAGATACAGACCTCTGTGTGATAAAGACCTGCCTGGACAAAAGAAACCTTGTTTTAAAAACAAATAAAAAGATTTTTAAAAAGAAAACAGAGGACTGGAGAAATGGCTCAGGGGTTAAGACTGTGTCCTGAAAGCAGAAGGTCCAGAGTTTGGAACCCAGATGGCACATAAAAATGCCAGGCATAAACTGCTTGCACTTCTGGCCCCTAGTGGGCGGAGCCTGGGAAATCCCAGAGCAAAGCAAGGATGATTCCCAAAGTCACCCTTGGCCTTCCACAGGGACACGTGTGCTCTCTGATACACACACACACGCACGCACACAATGAATGAAGTTTTTAAAAAATTAGAAAATGATTAAAAAATAAAGGTAGAAAGGATCATTTTAGATAAACTGTTAGGGAAATACATCAAAGGTCAAGATCTGAATCAAACTGTGCTAATTCTAGGAGGAACTAAAAAAACCAATAGGGAAGACTAAAAGTTAAAGGGCTCTAAAATGTGTGGTATGCCAGAGGAACTGAAAGGCCAGAAATGAAAATTACTCAATTTGGGTAGAACTACAGATAAATTCACTAATAATGAACACAGCACATATTCAAAGCCAGAGTAGGGTACATATTAGTAAAATGTTAGGTGCTATCCAGCTCACTAAAAAGCTCTGGAAGAAGGCACTTTCCTTCCTCCAAAGCATGTTTTAAAGTGTTTCCTAAGATTCCTGGCCCTAGGATAGGCTGGCCCTCTGCCCTGAGGGAAGGAGGATAGCAAAAGAATAAAAACATTGAACTCAGCTGGGCAATACTCAGGATGTCTTTTCAATACTAAAGATTCAGCTACTGTTTCATCATCTAAAAGTGCCTATAAGTGGGAAGAGCTAGCTAGATGGGGAGAATGCTCTGTTCTGGCTGGATTTCTCCACAACAAAGTGCAGCTGACTGATTCCTTGGGGCTTTTCCTATTGATTTCTTATGAATATTTAATATGCTGTATTTGTCCTTTCACTTGGAAGCCTCTCTGGAGGGGACACTGCTCTCAATGGAGGGGACACCTCTTAATGGGAACTCCAGCTAAAGGACTTTCAGTCATTTCTGCTGAATGGCTACAAGTCCCTAAGTTTGATGTTTTGCTACCTATTTGCTATTTCTGTTATTTGCAATGTAACCTCTTTTGCTTGCTATCTACTACAAACTAGTGTAAAAAAAAAAAAAAAAAACCACAGCTCAGAGATCATCCTACAAAAAAGCTAGCCATTATGAGATTCCCTTCACTTATGACTATGCTTAAAAGATGGTTCTTTCTGTCACCTCACATCCCAAACAGCCTCTCCTTGGTCACATCCATTCTTATGATTTCAACAAGCTGGAAACTTCCAAAATCACTACCATTTCAAGGCCAGAGCTTAGCTGTGGGCTTCAGGAACCGTCTACTGTTGTCTCTGCATGCACACCCTGTTGTCTGCAAGGTCTGCGCCCATTCTGCAATAATTTACACCTGGCAGTTCTTCCAGACTCGATTTACCACAGAACCACTCAGCGCTCTACTAACAGTGCTCCTCCATCACCTCAAAAAGTCTAACTACTGTTGGTGGAAAAAAGAAATCAGCAATTAAGACCCAAAAGGCTGTTGAGTCTTTATCTTCGGAACGAAAACCCCCCTACAAGTCACGCAGCATTGAGGATATTGATTTTTTTGAGTTCTTCATTGCAAATCCAGAGTTTAGATCTACATAAAAGTTCTGTTAGAAAAAAAGAGGGGCGGGAGTGGGGAGGGAGCCAGAACAAGGAACCCAAATTTCTTCCAGGAAGACTCAAGTTTGTTCGAGAAGGGCCTCCCACACTCCAGCGAGGGAGCAGCGATTTCCCCGTGAGATGGAAATGTCTTGGGGTCATCTGACTCGGAGTCAGGGGTGCAGGCTGTGAACAGCTGGCGTGCAGGAGGAAGGATTTCGGTCTGACTGACTGGCTCCTTTCCAGAATAGCTAGGAGCCGGTCGCGTGATCTGTTTTTCTTGTATCAGACCCCGTTAACATTCTTGGTAGGGCGAGATCTGTTTCCCATCTCAGCGCTACCAAGTGGGGTACCCGGTTTTGAGGTCTTGCTCCGGATCTCCCAGTCAGAGGCCAGAGTTACAGACCACGAGAGGAAAAGTTGACTTACGTCAAGGCGCCTCCATGAGGACCGTAAGGGGAGAGGGGAAAAAGAGGGGGGGCGGCGAAGGTAAGGGAGGGTTCGTTCAGCTCAGGTTCAGAATTCAGGTCTCCCCCGAGGTCAGGAGGAAGGTGGGGGAGAGAAGACCGCCGAGACGGCCGCGCTTCCCTCCCAGAGACCGCCGCCGCGCGCCTACCGCTGCACGTGCCCGGCCCGACGTTCCCCGGGGCCTCCGCGGCCGCCCCGCAGCTCTCGGCGCTTCCGGTTCCAACGCGGCGCAGCCCCGCAGCGGGCGGGAGAAAGAGAGAGAGACACACACACAGAGACCGAGAGAGAAGGAGCGAGGACGCCGGCGTCACGCCGCCCGCCCGCGCCGCGGACGAAAACACTGGCCGCGCTCCCAGGACACGCGCATGAGCCAGGCGCACCAATGGGCGCCGTGCTCCGCCGGCGCCCCCGCCCCCTCGGGCTCCGGCGCCAGCGCCCCCGCTGGCCCGTCCTCCCGGGGCCACACCCCCTCCCACAGCGGAGGCCGGAAGTGACGTCGGCCGCGCGGCGGACGGAGGCGGGTTTCATTTCGGCGCCTATTCTTTGTCCCGCCGAGGCGATTGGCTGGCGCGGGGCGAAAGGGGCGGGACAAGGTGCCGCGATTTCAGGACCGCCAGCGGACCCGGGAGATGCGGCGGCGCCGGAGCTGGCGCCGGCTGTGCTCGTGCCCGAGCCTCGTCCGTGCTCGCGGGTCCTTCGTGCGGCTTGGATCATGCTGTTGCCCTCGGACGTGGCCAGGCTGGTGTTGGGTGAGCGGGGGTCCCGGAGGATGGGGCGTGGGGGGTTCTGGCCCCCGGGCCAAGCGGGACGGGGAGACCTTAAGGGCCCGAAGGTCTCTCCTGAGGGGGGAGAAGCTCTGGGGGTCGCCCCTCGTCCCCGAGTTCTCTGACCGGCGGCGAGTCCGCGTCGCTCGCAGGCTGCGGCCTGGTCCCAGCGTCCGGCGGGCGGACGCCCCCCTCGGGGGCCGCGGGGAGCTGGGCGCGGACCCTCCGCGGCCTGGAGGCGCAGTCGGGCCTGCAGCCGTCGTCGGGACCCCAGGAAGAGTTGTCTACGTGACGGACGCGGCTGCGTGGCCCTGAGCCTTTTCCCTTGTCAGAGCCGGGACCAAAAAAGGAAAAAAAATAACCTCGCCCCTCCCGGGCCGCGCCGCCGCGGGGGGACTCGTGGACCCCTTCTCGACAGCCGGCGCTCCTCGCGAGCAGCGGGGACCGGGGCAGGATCGGCCCGCACCCGCCGCCGCGAAGGCGTCGCGCCCGCAGCGCTGCGAGGCTGGTGCGTCTTCAGGCGCCGCGCCGGCCGCGGTCCCGTCCGCAGCCCTCGAGCGGAGCGAAGGCCTTGCGCCCGCGCCGTCCACGGCGGCCTTCTCCATTTTCGAAGAGCGATAGTGTGTAGATCGCTGGGTGGGGTGTATTGTCTGTGGGAAACACGGGTGGGGGTGTTTGTCCCCCCCGAAAGAAGAGAAGGGATTGTACTGGTGAAAGCAAGTGCCTTGTGAAGCCCCCAAATCCTAGACTTACCGACATATCCAGCACCTCTCAAACGAGGTGATAAATGTCTTGTGAAAACTCCCATCATATCCACAATCGTTACTACCATTTTTGTTGTGGAGAAATGCATTTCCTTTGTGTTTTAAAACAGCCAACCCTTTTCTCCCAAAAAACTGTACAGACCTTTTCATAAGCACATTTTGCAAAAAATTTTAGAAGACTCCAAATGACTTTCCCAGCCTTTTTTTGTTTTTTGGGGGTTTTTTTTGGAAAAATTTATGACTACAGACATTAATATTTTGTTAACGTTTAATTTTTCTTTATTTTATCAGTTCCGTATCTGTACTTAACCTACATATATCTGTTATTCAAAAGCTGGTGTCTTTCTTGTATATATTTATTATTATAACTATATAACCAATGAAAGGTAGGTTTACATAATGTGTTGTCATATCTTATTCCCTCCCCACCCCCACTGTACATATTGCTTGCATAAGAAATGTGTCTTTTAGTAGTTTGTTGACCTACATGAATTTCAGTACTCATAATCCTAAAAATGGTTTATCAGGCTTTGCACTACTAACATTGTGAAGTAGTCTTTAGACCCTATGGAGTGTTTTACAGCATCCAAGATCTGTATCTGCTGGGTGCTAGTCTGACTTCCTTCCTCAAATGATCTCAGCTGTGCAGAAGGGAACAGCATGTCCACATGTTGGTGATATGTCTTATGAAGTTTCTCACTCCTTGTTTGGAAAACTTAAGAACGATGTGATTTTTCTAATTGAAATAAATCATGCAAAATTATATTTCCCCCTACCTAAGCTGTATTCTTTCATTGAGTAGGAACTCAAGTTGTTTTCTTCACTATTCAGATTCCAGCAGTATTACTGCTGCTTGTCTATTTTGTAATTGTGATGTCTTCTCATGTACTCTTGATTCCATCATTTAATATTGTTTACCTTTTGTACATATGTACTTATCTCAACAGTTTTATTGTTTGTGCAGGATTCTTTTATTGTGTCTTAGCCTTTAACATCTTTAGTCCATGTCTTGACTTCCTTTTAGTGTGTATGGTAGGATTTAATGAGAATAGGTTACACTGGTATTATAAAGCTAAGAGCCCAAACAGCTTATGTGAGACAACTAGGGGATTAGCACTGCAGGAAGCTATGCTAATCTAGAAAACAAGAGGATATAAAATAACACAGAAACAACTGTGTGGATGATGGAACTAGCCCCTTGTCTGGTAAGAGAGCTATAGTCAGAAACAAAAACCATTCTATTGAGATCTTGAAGGAATATGTATTGTTCCTCTTGCCCTCCAGTGTGTTGTCAGTTCTTTCCACCTAGCAAGCTTAGCCAGAAGCTAGCTTACAGGTGAGCCTGGGTAACTTTGCCTTTCATACAGTGGAGAATGGTGCAAGAGTGAAGAGTGTTTGAAGGTGACCAGAAGTGGAATGTAACCCAACAGATCTAGAACCATTGGTTTTATTCACTTTTATATCAAAGACATTAGAGATCCCAGCCCACTTCAGAATCCCTATAATCATTGATGATATTTATACTCTTTCGTAGTTGTTACCATTTTGTTATTTCTTTTTTCATTTTGTTATTTCTGTGTAACTTTTTCATCATGTCTTTTGTCCTGCATCCATTCTGGGCATGCTCCCCAAATAAGTTTTGTGTATATACTTTCCATGAACATCTTTGGGATCCCCAACAGTAGTATTTCAGCATACCTCCTTAAAGGATTACATGATTTCTCCCAAGCCCGTAAATTCTTGAGACCTTTATCTTTCCGTGAAATAAGTTTTTCCTATTTTCTTACCACTTTCACTTTATAGAAGTTGTGTGTGTTATATCAGCTAATACTTTGCAGGTCATCTTTTTTTTTTTTTAAGAATTTTTTTATTACTTATTCAATTGTGCATGTATGCGTGTGTGCGTGTGTGTGTGTGTGTGTGTGTGTGTGTACGTGTGTGTGTGTATGTGTGTGTAGAACCACGGACGAATTCGGGAACCACCATGGACGCCTCCACCTCCTTCTTGTTTACTCTGCCCGGGGATTCACAGGCTCTGCCCTACCAGGACCAGAAACGCAGGCCGCCCCCGCTTCCGCCGGCGTCTATACGTGGGGTCTAGGATCCGAACTCAGGACCTTCTGCTTGCAAGGCAGAGACTTAAGTAACCCTGAGCCACCTCTCCAGCCCCACAGGTCATCTTTTTATAGATGACCTTGCCTGTTACTTGTAAATCTAGTGCTAAAAGGCAATTTAAGTCTTCCTAAGAATTCACATTTTCCCTAAGGAATTAGTAGAATATATGAATGAGATATTTTTCATAACGAGAGCTTTATACCTCTTGGTTTTTTATTAGTTTTCTTCATTCGTTCCTCTTTGCAAATAGGAAAATAAAAAGTCAAACTCCTGAAAGCACAACTCCTAAAATGTAAGTAATCTTAACATAATTGAGATTTTATTTTTTACCTGATTGAAAAATCAGTTGTGGTCAGGGGGTTAATGATGAGTTTAAGCATTTTCGTGGCACATAACTTGTATTCATGTAAACAGTGAATATGAAATTTTCAATGGTGTGTTGTGTTATTTTGTACCTCTAGGTCAAAAATAAAGCACAATACATAAAATTCAACATTTTAATCTAAAGTGAAAGCTCAATTGACTGAAATTAAGCAGTTTTTAATAGCAGAACATAGTGCATCTCAGCTATCTTACTGGTTATTGTAACATCAACAGTTGTTGTAGAAGCAGTATCTTTTTTAAAAATAACTTTTTATAGTTTTTTTTTGTGTGTGTGTGTGCCTGTGTGTATCAGAGAGTACTATATGTGCCTGTGATTTCAGATATTACCCTGAATTGCTTCTACCTCCTACTTGCTTTTCTCAAGCTCTGTCTTCCAGGGCCAGAAGTGCAGCCGCTGCTGCCATTTCTGCCTGGTATTTTTACCCTGGATTTGGGATCTGAATTCAAGACCTTCTGCTTGTAAGGCAGAGGCTTAATCCCCAAGCCATCTCTCTAGCCCCTAGAAGCAGTATCTTTTAACAGAGTCTTTTCTTAAGTCTGTCATACAAGCATGTACTTTCTTTAAACATGCCATGAACTATCTAATCTATGATAATGTTTTCCCAAGTATAGTAGCACAAATGGCCATATTTTTCTTAAGTTAACTATTGTCTAGAACTTTGCTTTTCAATTTTCAATCTTCATTTAACTGTCTTATTACCTCTTAAGGATTCTTTTTAAATATTTTTTCCTATCTGTTCCCATGAAACTTTTATATATGTGTGTTTATATATATGACAAATTACTGTATAACTATCTGTAATAATATGCATTATATGTATATATCTTTAGTGTATGCATATAAATGAGGGTTTTTTTTCCCCTCAGAACCAAATTTTACCCCTAAAATGATACCACTTTTAGATGATATGTTTTCAAAGAATGAAAATCTTTGAGTTGAAATTTTTATGACCACCTCTCAGTAGTCCCAGATAACTGAATACATCTAGATGACTTTAGAACTTTCCTACACACATATACACAAAAGATTTTTTGATGGGTCTAATCTAAATTTGAATCATGAAGGGAAAGGTATATTATTTCCAGGCGATTTCAGTGTTTTGTTTTTTGTTTTTATTTTTACATATTTTAAATTTTTGTGTTCATAAAATTCCAGTAGCACTTAACTCATCTATTAATGTCAGAATACCACATATATTGTTTTTTCAAGCTGACTGTTTCACAAATAGTACAAAGAGCAGTTTCTTAAGCTTATGTATTTACATCTGCACTTTGAACTTCAGCGATGAAGAGGTTCAGGTTGCAATAGCTAAGATCAAGGTTTCTTGGGTTTCTGAATGTATTTTCCTACTCCAAAATATAAAGTTTTGGATCTTTATTTGTTTATTTGTTTCTCTTAGTAGCATTCTTAGAAGTTTGCAGACTAATTCATCAGCTACAAGTAGAAAGTGGATGGATTCCTAAGTCATAGTTAAGACAGTACCTAAAAAGGGATGACCTTTTCCATGCTTTATGCTTTTTGCTTTTTAAAACCCTCACGTACAATGACTGTGTAGGCCTTCTAGCTTAGCAGTTTTTTCACTATTAGCACTTAGATAAAAGTATAGTTCCAGGTGACCTTAGAAATAATTTATTGGCTAATGAAACTTTTTTTGACTATTTTGGCAGCGTTGAGATAAGTATACTGCATAGGGAAGTATAAGAGAATACTAAGCTATTTTATTAATGTCTGTAAGAAGTGTAGGCAAAAGTATGGTGTGTAGAGTATTAGTAAACAAAAGTTTTCTAAGGACTTCTGAGAGTTTTGTGTTTTAGTTTTACAAGTAAGAGCATTGATACTTTTCAGTTAAGTTTTAAATATAGTATGATTAAGAGTTGTCTTGGTTTCACAGCAACTCCCCACTTCTCTGATTCCAAATTTGTCTTAGTCTCATTTTCATTGGTGTAATGAATACATGATCTAAACAGGGGGGTTTTATTCCATTTTACAATTTCAGGTTGCAGTCTGTTATGGCAGAAAAGTGCCACCAATATCGGACTGAGGGAATTGGCCATACCATATCCATAGGAAGAACTGAGAGGTGGGCAAAGACTGAAGGATACCTTCTATCTTGCCAGCTTGCTACCAGTTCTGTCTTACTCAACAGAAAGGGATTGGAGGATAGTCTCACCCACTTCAGCTAGGTCTTCCTGTATCAATTAAGCAATTAGACAAAATTCTACAGATGTGCCCAGAGTTCTACCTTAATTAAATTATTCACAATTGTTCCTAAAGGCTTAGTTCTCAGTCTTCAAGTTGCAACCTTAAAGCTAACTGCCACAGGGTCTACCCTCATTCTTTTGCAAGTGAGCATCCTGTGTTCCAGCATCAGCTGTTGAAAGAGTATTCTGTCATCTAAGGAACTGTTTGATGGTCTTCAAAAATGAATGGTTGGTTAATGTCTGTTTTTTTAATTCTATTTAGGTAATCTCTATTTAGGTGTTTTCTATCCCTGTGCCATTACATTTTCTTGATTACTTTTGTCTGTAATAAGTTTTGAAATGGTTAAGTGTGAATGCCTCAATGTTTTCTTAGTTTGCAAGATCATGGAAATGGCAGATTTAAAATTATTTTTTCTTACAGATTTTTGGATATTGTCATCAGTTTTTGCACAAGGAGTTTGAAGTTTTTGTGTTGAATATGCAGATAAATTTGTGAATATTAGCTTTTTTAAAAAAATACTATCTTCCAGTCCATGAATACTTATCTTTCCATTGGTTTATCTTCGATTGCTTTCAGTTGCTTTTTCCTGTCAAATTTTAAGAATAAAAATCTTGGGGGACGTGGCTCAGGGGTTAAGCCTCTGTCTTGTAGGCAGAAGGTCCTGAGTTCGGATCCTAGACCCCACGTACAGATGCCAGGCGGAAGCAGGGGCGGCCTGCGTTTCTGGTCCTGGTAGGGCGGAGCCTCTGAATGCAGGGGCAGAATAAAGGAGGTGGAGGCGTCCACGGTGGTTCCCGAATTCGTACGTGGGTCTACACACACATACATATGCACACACGCATACATGCACAATTGAATAAATAATAAAAAAAAATTAAAAAAAAAGAATAAAAATCTTGGGACTGGAGAGATCATTCAGAGGTTAAGTCTCTGCTTCACAAATAGAAGGTCCTGAATTCAGATTTCAGACTACATAAAATCACCAGGCAGAAATGGTGGTGACCTGTACTTCAAGTACTGGAAGTCAGAGTACTGGGAAAGTCAGAGCAAAACAGATAAAGAGGTGTATGCACAATCCAGGATGATTCCCAGAGTCACCCTTGGGCCTCTACAAGCACACACAGTGCCCTCTGGCACATACATAATTGATTAAATAAAATAAAACATCACATAAAAGTAAAAATCTTTTCTATTTCTTTTGTTCAACATATTCCTAAATACAGTATTCTTTTGGTACCAATGTAAATTCTCAATTGTATGCATTGCCAGTATAGAGGAACACAGTTGGTTTTCATTTGGTCTGGTATCTTGCAACCTTGTTCAAGTCTTTGTATCTAGCAGTTGTGAATTCCTTAGGATTTTCTATGTTCATGATACTGTGTAATCTGCAAATTAAGGTAGTTTGACTTTTTTTTCTAGCAGAATGCTTATAGAATTTAAAAAAATGAGGTTTTCCCTTAAGACATAGTGGAGAGAAAAATGCCTGTTTGTGCTACTTCTAGCCAACATTATACTAAATGTTCTATTTAGGATGACTATGAAAGAAACTGAAATAATAAGCATTTTGTGCATGCCTGAGTGTGGGGTATGTGTATGTGTGCACACTTTTATATACGACTGCATGTGTGCCATAGCACATGTATGTAGAGCAGAGAACAATTTTCAATAGTTAATTCTCTCCATTCACTTTGTGGGTCTCAGGATTGAGCTCAGGCTATTGGATCAAATACATTTACCCACTGAGCCAGCTTGTCTGCCCAGCTTTGCATCTTTGCCACTGAATGTGTTAGCTGAGATTTCGTGAAAAATAAGTTTATTTAATTGTGAAAATTGCATTCCTATTGCTTTTATTAGGAAGGATTAAGAGTGTTAGATTTTGTCAAAATTTTTTTTCTGTAAATATTGAAAGGATAATGTGGTTTTGAGCCCTATTAACAAAATGTGTTATTTATAAAAAATTTTCTGCCAGTTGTGGTGTAGGATATACTGAAGAGGCCAGCCTGGGCTATTAAAACAAAACAAAAAAAAAGAATTTGTAGAATTTACCAAGGAAGCCATTTGAATACTGGTCTTTTCTCTGTATACAAATTCCTGTTTTACTTGTTATAGGTCTTTTGAGCTTTTCTGTTTCATCTTAGATCAGTTCTGGTAGCTTGCGAATGTCTAAGAGGCCATTTCACATAAATTCAGTAGACAGGGGCTTCTTCAACTGTTTCCATTGATGAAGGCTTTTTGCCACAATTTTATGCGATCTCAGATACATAGGTATTTAAATAGATAAGTATGCAAATCAGCATGCAGAATACTCATGTTGTACAAATAGAACCAAATTTATATGAAGTCATGTGATGCAACATACCTATGAATTTAAAACACATTTGATTTTGAATTAATTTTTGATCACTGAATATTCAGAAGTCCGTGGTTGCCAAATATTTTACAACCTCTACATTAAGTTACACAATCCTGTATAGGGACAGACCCACAATCTAAGAAGCTGGGCTCTTAAGATTTTTGGCAAACCACTATTTATGTAGTAAACTGTAGAGTCCTATGTAGTTCTAAAGGATTTCCTTAATGCCAGGTCAAATACACTTCCCACTGTTTACCTTACATTCTATAGGTATTTTGGGTTCAATATATTGCCAAGTATTTGACAACATTTTAGCCTTATTATATTAAGGTTGAAGTACTTATTGGACTTACTTATATAAAGATATATATTGAAAATCACATACATAGGTGTTCACTTTTCCTTGTATAAATTATGAGACAGATAGTGCAATGTAAAAGAAGTACTACTAAGAGAATGTCGTTTTTGATAATCCAGGAAGTAAGTTCATGCTATATTCTCCCTACCTAGTTATTGTGGAGAAGAGAAATGTACTTATTACTCCTTTATTGGTTTCCCTGTAAACAGTTGACTGTGCAATAACTATATTTTTGTCAGACACCTCATTTGATAATAAGCTTAACTGGAATTGAATCCTATAGAGAAACTGATTATTAATTACACTTTGTATGGGGCTAGGGAGGTGGCTCATCAGGTGAAGTGCTTGTCATGTCATGTTAAGCATGAAAAGTGACATTCTGATCCCTAGGACCCACACACATGATAAATGTGCATGATAATACTCTGTAATCCAGCATTCAGAAAGCAAGTGGTTAGGGGTTGGGGATTTAGCTCAGTGGTAGAGCGCGTGCCTGGCAAGCACGAGGCCCTGGGTTCGGTCCCCAGCACCGGGGAAAAAAAAAAAAAGAAAGCAAGTGGTTAGTTCTAGCCAGACTAACCAGAAGCAGCCAGAGCTAATTCAACAAGAGATCCTACCTCAATGAATAAACTGGAGAGTGCTTAAGAAAGACACTCAACATTTAACCTTGGGCCTCCATACATGCCCCCCCCCAAAAAAAGATATGCTTTGTACTACAGCCCAAGCTAATACCGGCTGCAAAATGCCAACCTGCACATTTGGTTCAATACAGCATATATGACGTTGATATTTATTGTAGTACTGTATCCTAAACACACTCAAACTTTTGTTTTTTCATTTAGGTTACTTACAGCAAGAAAACCTCATTTCTACCTGCCAGACTTTTATTTTAGAAAGTTCAAATTTAAAGGAATATGCAGAACACTGTACTGACGAAGGTTTTATCCCAGCCTGTTTACTGGTGAGTTACTCGTTTCTTTAAGAAAAAAGTCATCATTGATCAATGTGAGTAGACTGTCAGCCTGAAATATTCATCACTGAACAACATGAAAGACTAAATGACCTTAAAATCAGCTCATTAAAGACAGCAGACAACAGCAGAAGCTGAGGGGATTATGCTGCACTTCAGCAGGAGCACCTGTGAAAGGGGTGGTGTGGCTGCCTACCTAGGCAGGACAGAAATGACTTAGTAGGTATGGACACTTGCTGTGCAAGTATGAGGACCTCAATTCAGATTCCTAGAGCCCACCCAAGAAACTGGACCTGACCAGATGGGCTGTAACCTCACTGCAGTGGACACAGGAACAGCAGGACTCCAGGGGCTTATCGGCTGCCAGCCTGACTCCAGGTTGGGTGAGAGACCCTGTCTTAAGGGAGTGAGGCAGGAAGACCAACCAGGACACCAGGTGGATCTCTGGCTCCTACACAGTCAATGCATATGTACACCTATACCACATGCACAGATCACATAAATACATATACACACCTCATATTCAAGAAGAAGAAAAACAGAACACCTGCCCGGTCAGCCACACACTCCGTAGCAGTCTGGGAAATTGCTGTTCAGACCAAGAAATCAGAAAGTTTCCATTTCCAACCTCTGAAGCTTTGTTCACCTCTGCATGATGCTCCAACTCATCCTCCCCACTCCCAAAGCTGTCTGTTCTATTGAAGGTCTTGGTTGTGTGGTTAGATAATTAAAAGCTGGATTACTTTGCCACTACCAAGCTGAATGTAATGGCTCATGAGTATAATTGCAGCACTTGGGAAGTTGAAACAGACAGGTTGCTAAGAGTACAAAGTCAGCCTGAGCTAGAGTGAGGCTTTGTCTCCAAAACAAACAAACACAAAAAGCCCCAAAAAACTGGTAATGGCATATACCTGTTGTCCATTCTAATCAGGAAGTTAAGGCAGAACAATCTCTAGAGTCCAGGAGTTTATGGCCAACCTTGACAAAGCAAAATATTTCTCTAAATGAATAATAAGTTTATCAGTCAAGGTAGAATTGGCAAATTAACTAGGTGACCTCTCATGTATTTCCTAAGCTCATAAATATAGGTAT
The DNA here is from genome assembly GCA_023101885.1 of Typhlomys cinereus. Classification (NCBI taxonomy): domain Eukaryota; kingdom Metazoa; phylum Chordata; class Mammalia; order Rodentia; family Platacanthomyidae; genus Typhlomys; species Typhlomys cinereus. Next base: position 993,423 of record JALPQD010000432.1, on the reverse strand, counting down.
TTAACCTGACATGCTGAGGCAGAACTATTACTACAAGCTTGAGGTAATTCTTGGCTATATACACCAAGACTCTGTCTCCCAAGTTTTTGATTTTTTGCGGGGGGTTTGTTTTGTTTTTGTCACCTCCTTTATAGGTAACCACTTGACCAACTACGTCAGCATCCAATGCATAATGCATACATGATTTCATGTAGCATATGCAATTCTGTCTTAAAAGTATCCTTAGTGAGATTTTAATTGTACATTTTTAATAAGAAAAGATCTATAGTTTATCAAGTTAAAGGACACAATACACAAAAATTCATTGTGTTTCTTCATAACTGTAGTGAGTTGAATAGCTATGATTTGGGATTTTTTTTAAATATCCACTTAGAATAATAATAATCAGAATGCTTGAATAATCTAACAATACATGTGTATGATGTGTTTGCTTAGAGCTACATAAATCTAAAAAGTGGATGTAAAGTGGTTATGATAATATATTTGAAAATTGTGAATTAAAGCTTTGGTATTATTGACTTCTCCCTAATTTGATTTGTAGGTTAGTCACAGAATCTCCACTGATAGTTTTATAGATAGTAGTTTTCTAAATTCTAAATTTTATTGCAATTTTGAAAAATTTGAACCAGTTAAAGGAACTAACATTTCAAGATACCAATGTCAATAAAAGAAAACCTGAGAAACTAGACATACTGGAAGAAACTAAGAAAACATGTTTAATATAACCTAGTATTCTAGATTGGATTTTGAAAAAGGAACATCAGTGAAAAATAGGCATGTTGATGTGTCTCTATAATTGCAGTATCACAAGGTGAAGATAAGGGGATCAGGAGTTCAAGGTTAGGCTCAGCCAGGTTCATCTCATAAAAAGAAATTGGTGAAAAATTTGCAAGACCATAATATAGTTATTTAGTGTGGTAGCTCATATTATGCTGAAGTTATTTTTAACGTTGATAAAAGTACAATAGTTATATAAGAAGTTAACATTGTGGGCTAGAGAGATGATTTAAGGGTTAAGACTCTGCCTTGTAAGGACCTGAGTTCAGTTCCCAGGTCCCATGTAAAAATGCCAGGTGGAAACAGCAGCAGCCTGCATTTCCAGCTCTGGTGGGTAGAGCCTGGAAAATTCCAGAGGGAAGCAAAAATGATGTAGAAGCAATCCAGGTTGATTCCCAATTTAAATAATTTTTCATCTCAAATTAATTTAAAATATTAAAATTCAAAGATGCAAAGAGAAGTTTACAAAGTATGTAGAATAGTCACTCACGTCCCATGCTTAAGAAAAGAAAGCAAGTTCAAGAATATGAAATGGCATGTACAACAGTCTTAAAAGTAAATAGCAGTAGATTTTTTATTACTTGTTACTTTTCTGTTACTAAGTGTTCTAAGTGATGGGATCTCATAATAGTAGCCAAGAAGAGAAATTTAAAAAACAAAATGGTAAACAAAAAGGGAAAGATAAGAAAAGGATAATGGCTTTGAGTTCATCCTTTTGCCTGTGAGGCCAAAGAGAAGAAACTCTTCAGTTTGGGACTTTTCTATATATATATAACTGAGGTTATATAAGTATAGATCATTAAGGGTTACTATGTAGTAAAGAACCACTTCTTTAGTCAAGCTTTTGGCAATCATTAGTTAATTAGTTATTTGTTGCAATTGATTATTAGGGAAAATAACCCAAGATATAATGACCCGGGCAAATACTCAATTACAGAGCTGTATTCCTAAGACAGTGTGCCTTTTATTTTGAGATGGACTGTCCTACATTGCCCAAGCTGACCTTTGAACTCATTCTACCTCAGACAGGATTTGAACTTAGCATCCTCCTACTTTACACTTCCAACTGGCAGGACAAGGCAGGACTGCAAGTTCAAGTCCAGTCTGGGCTACTACAGTAAGACCCCATCTCAAAAAAAAAAGTCAAGAGTTCAAAGTTCAGAAGGAAAAGAGGAACTAATTGCCTGCTATGTATCAAACATTGTCTTAAGGTAATGCCAAGTGGCAATGCAGAGAGGAAGCCACACTGGTCTGCTCAGCAGCTTCTACTACCAGCTCTGTGCTCAAGCAATCATTGTGGATGACAGAGTGACTATTGATGTTATAATCATATTAAATTAATGCTAATCATTTGAATATTTTATTTGCTTTTGGCTGCTGGGATAACTTAGCCCTTAACCAAGCATATAGGAAGATTTTTGTTTTTCTTTTTGGGGGTACAGCTCTTAATGAAATATTTGGATATAGAAAATGTTATCCTTACAGACTTGATAAGGGTGGATTGTAAAAATGTACATTTTTTGAGATTTCAAAAATTAATATTATTTTGATGGTAGTATTTATATAGATTTAAAAGATGAGGTTATCACAAGTCTGTTGAGGGGAAAAACTACATAAAATAACTTGGAATAAATATTTTGCATCAGTTTGGATTGTCTTGTGTAAGAAATATATTTTCTTTAAAATTAAAAATGTCTTTAGCATATTATGTATGTCTTCATTCTCACTAAGATTCTATGAATTGATATTTTATACATGAGAAAGTTAACCACAGACATCTACATATGAAATCAGAACTGTTGGCTCTAAAATTATTACTTTTCACTGTTCCTTTGATCTGAAACTTGTTGTAAAAGTCTTCCTTAGTTGTTGTAAAAATATGGTAGCAGTATATGAGATGACAGGAATGGAAGCAGGAAGGTACTGTTCCATAGGGAAATAATTACACTTACAGTAAACTTTTTTTCATTTTTTCGCTATTCTTTTGTCAGGGTTACATGGCTTTCAAGATAGCCAAAGCAGATTAGATCCACGTCCTTCCTAATTAAATAGTGTTCCTCTCGACTTCCTTGTTGAAAATTGTTTTTCTGACCTTGTTCTCTCCTTTACCCAGCTAGTGACACTTTAAGCAAGCAGAGTTCTTTAATCCCAGAAGGTTTGGACACAAGTAGCTTCAGAGGATATTTCCACTGTTGATGACCTCTCTCTTTACCTTTTCTTCATTGACACTTCTGAGATCTCAGTCGTTCATTAACTTTTGAATGTTTTGTGCTTTGAAATTGGTATTTTATGATTTGGGTAATGCTTGCTCTTTCTGTTTTCAGTCCTTATTTGGAAAAAACTTGACAACAATTTTGAATGAATATGTAGCAATGAAAGCAAAAGGTATGAACTTAAGTTTTTTTCAAAAATATTTTTTCATAAGAACGTCGGAACAATTTTGTTGTAGTTGTAATGAAGTACATTTCTCTGCGAAACAGATTATATTTGTATTGAGTGGTTCAGAAATTTTAAAACTCCAATAGTCAAATCAGATTCCAACTTTAAAATAAAACTCTGTTATTTGTTCTGATGAAACAAGTATTGCTAAAATGTTTCAAACTAAGGTTTTTAATTTTAATTTCTGTATAATCGAAGACTAGAGAGAACTCAGTCATGAAATTCTGGTCATAGTAATAACGGTAGTATAAACTAGCAATTGTTTAAATTTCTGATAATTCAGGGAGGAAGCACTCTTTATGTTCTAACATTGTTTCTGTGACTTAAATGTCATCGAAATTATTAAGGTAAGTTAATTAATATAAAGGAATAAAAAGAAAAGTAACTTTATCTTTGATATTTGCTGAAAACATAACATTACCTGTCTTATCTCATTTATTCTTTAACCCAGTGAAAAGTATCATTTACATCTATTTTTAATAAGGATATTGAGTATCGAATTTCCACTTAGTTATTTGCATAAGCTTCATGATAATCATTTGTTAACGAAAGTTATTTTAATTAAAATTCAGATTTCATTTGCTATTAATAAAATAAAGTTTGCTTTTATAATACAGAGAAGGTATAAAATCATTGACTTACATTCCATGTTTATATGATTAACTTTTCTACCTATATTGTGCCTGATTTCCTGTGGTTTAAGAAACAAAGCAGCCTGGTTAATATCTTGTGGCCATTTTTAAAAAGTCTGATTTTTCCACTTCTAAAATAATGTCTAGTAAGGGCTTTTTAAAAATCTTTATGTCTTTGTTGAAGTTGAATAAGTTTTCTTCAACTATGTTTATTTCCTCTTATGATTTAGAAACATCAAATGATGTCCCAACAATAATGTCTTCTCTATGGAAGAAGTTAGACCATACGCTTTCACAGATCAGGTACTAAGTTTATTAAAATTGGCCTAATGATTTTCAAATGCAAGCATACTTTAGATATAAAACTTCTTAAGATCTACAAGTACACTTATGTAGCTCTTTTGTAATTTTGAAGTTGTTCTAGAAGTTACTGGTGTTTCTTTAGTTTTAGTTGGAATAATTTAAAATATATTTCATACTTTCAATAAAATGTTTACAAATGAGAAAATTGTGATATGTAAAAATTTAATTACATCCCCAGGTTACATCGCAACTTAAAGACAAGAAGTTAGGTTAAATGGACATTTCCTACTATCTATCTTGTTAATTCCCTTCTATAACTACTACTTTTTATATAACGTAGAAGTAATATGTTGAGTCCATTACCAATTGATTCTTTTCCTTCTGGAGTTTTCTGCTTCTAGAATTTCATCATGGTACTGCTGTCTCCCTTCTACCTGTTCCTTAGTGTTGGAGTGCTTGTGTCCGCATTGCAGAATATTCTAGTAAGGTGATTCATTCTTGTCAGGAGATTTATTCTTAAGCACATTTTTGAAAAGCAGTTCAGTGTTTTATTAAAATGCTTTATTCAGTTTAGTAATTTTTGTGGCTATTGTTGAAGATTTGACATATCTCAGAGGACAAGATCAAATTAATCAGTGGGGAACTGCAATGCACAGTGAAAGAATTAGTTTGTACTGCGAGTTTTCTTGCCTTTCTTTATCTTCGGAGGTTTGATAAAATAATTTCATGATCATAATCTTAGTATAAGCAAGATACTCTAACATGATTTTTGGGATTCTGAAATATTGCTCATATTTAATTCCAGATTTCCTTTCAGAAAAGCACCTCTTAAAATTACAAATTCTTAAAAAAAAAAAAAATGTTGTTTTATATGTAGCTTACCTAAATGTATGGACATCCTGACATTACATGGAACTATACTGGAGCTGCCCTCTAGGACAGGTTGACTTGATAGAATCTTGATCTAGATCATATCATGTGAGTGTATTTATAGGCCACAGCTTTACTTCTGAAACAAATCATTGTTGTTTCTACTCACCCTCAAATGTGTAGAGTATTTGAGAGGTGTCCTTCAGGTCTGACTATAACTAAGCCAGAATATGTCTTAGTCTATAAAACACATCTATATATTTAATGAAACTTTGTTTTATTTGTTAGGAGCATGCAACGTTCCCCAGGGTTTGCTGCCCATCAGAGAGGTTGGTATTCAGGTTAAGCAATGTTGAGTACTACCTCAAACTCTTGTCTTAATGGATATTTTAACTAGAAAAAGAATTTGTATTAGTTATATATTTTGTTTAAACTACCTTTTTTTTTTCTAAGTACAATCACTACAGATTTTCATTTATCACTACATGCGTATGTTTGTGTGTGAGAGAGAGAAGTTATGGGTCTAACCTAGTTATGGAGTGCTTTTTCAGCTTGTACAAGGCATGACGCAGGGTTTGATTTTCAACAATGTGAAATAAAACCCATACATAGATTTATGTATGCACACGTTTGCCTATACATTTGTATATGTATATATTTAATACACCCAGTGTTTTCCTTTGATTGTAGTAACATCTTTTTTCATTCTATAATTTTGATTATCTTGAGGGAAATTTTTTGAAACATGTTTAACAAAATTATTAGATTACTTTTATTCAAGCCAATGATCTCTTATTAATGAGCAAAGATGTAACTATTCTACCGTTGTCAGTTATATTCTGTAGTTATTTATTTAAATAGCCTGATTTTAAGGAAATTTAATATACTTTCGGTTTATTTTGAATTCTTTAACAGAGCTACACATTATTTTGATTGTTCAGATTTTTCCCCCACTGTTAAATTTCTTTTTTTATTCTTTTAGCATTCCATACATGAATATAATAAATTTATAATATTTTCATACCTCAGTCCCATTCCCCCCTCCTTTTCCTATCACCAATCCTTTTTCTCCCCTGCCAGTCTCCCCACTATTTTCATGTCTTTTTGTTTATATGGTCCATTGGTTTCACTTGGATTACCTTTCATGCTATGTGTACATGAGCACATGCTGGAGCTCAAGTATCAGTGGGAACACCATTAAGGGAAGCCTCTTCCCTAGGGGAGTATTTGTAAAGGTTCTTTCCATTTATTTAGTATATGTACTCATGCATTTGTACAGACTGTCAGACACTGTGCAGGGATCACTTCTCTCTACTATGGGGACTCCATTGATTGAACTCATGTCATCTGACTTTGTATCAGGCGAGTTTATCACCTGAGCCATCTTGCTGGTCTATTTTGGAAGAAATATTATCAGTATGAATTGTTGCAAAACAAAAGTACTTTTGGATTTATAGTTTTAATTTATTCATTTTAGTTGTTTAGTTGGTATTTTTAAGGTCTGTCTTTTAATCTATAGATTAACTGGTTACATAATATTTGGGCAGTATATTTTAATGAATTATCAGTTTCCCAGGATATTCTGACACTGAGTTACTTCTGTATTCCAGCCCGAACAAGAAATGGAATTGCAGAAATCAAGCGACAGAGAAGGCTCGCATCTCAAGCACCTCCCATCAGTTCAGAGTTACTGGTTTTACCTTATGCTTCAGGACAATTTGCCACTTCACCTTTGATAACTACACAGGCTGTTAAACCACCTGGCCAAATTTCAAGTCCAATGAGGTCAAATATTGTAGTGGTCAACCAGTCACAGTCTCAAAGTACTGTAGCTAGTAAGTTAAAGCTTTGTTCTCTGAAGTTTTTTAAATCAAAATATGTAAATGAGATGTCTTTATATTAATATATATAATATATAGACTTTAAATTAACAGTGTTATAAAATAAGCCCTGTGTTTGATCTCATTGTGGTCTAAAAAAAAAAAATGCAGGTAGTAATGTATACCTGTCATGATTCAACAATCATCCAGCATCAGCAGCTACCTGAGACTGTACCTCAAAAAAAAAGCAAAACAAAACTCATAGTGCAGTACAAAACTTAGATCTGAAGTTACCAGTTCATCCTATTCTAATTTAACTAAGACCCAACCTTGAGCTTCTGATTTTCAATGTGAGATGTTAATTTATAAAGCTCCTGTTGTGTTTTAAGCTGAGTGCATGTTGTATTTCACTTACTCTGTTCACAACTCTTTTTTCTTGGAAGCCTTTCTCTTACACCACTACAAATAACCATAGGTTCCATCATGTTGCTCATTGTGTGTTCATTGCATAGTGGGATAATAAAAGGCAGTTAGCTAGTTAATAGCAGAACAGGGATTAGAACTCAAGGACCATCTTTCTAAATCCCTATTCCAGTCTTCCATGTAACTAACATCTTGTGTTCCCATCTATTAAGAACTCCCTTTTTTCTATCTTTTCTCCAAAGCCATTGACGAATGAATTTAGGACCCAAATAATTTAGGGAAGCAATAGGCTTATTTTTGACTGAGTTTCTGTTACAGTTCATCATGGAAAGAGAGTTCATATCAAGAACTGAGACAGCTAGCCATGGAATAGCTGAGAGACAAGCATATTTTCTCACAGTTGACATCCTGCCAGTTATCTCTCTGTCTTTATCTTACTCATCTGTTCAGGGAGTGGTTCTATCCACTATAGGCTGGGTATCATGACTTATCTTGACCAAATTTTTTATAGGTTTACCTAAAGGCTCAATTCCCAATTGTCAGGTTGACAACTGTATCTAACTGGTACCCTTTCCTTCACTGAAACAATTTAATTTATACATTGTTGTTATTTGACTGCTTTATTTTGTATTTTAATGTAAAACTTTAGATCATAGGCACTATACTACATTAATATGAATGCCTTGGACATAGTAGACTTGCAGTAAATGTTTACATATTTTAAAAGTATTATTCAGCATCTTAATACTTCTTAGTACATTAAGAAACGTTTTAGTTTCTTTGGCTCACTGTTGTTTTATTTTCTTAAAATACAGCTGGGGAGCCTTTAAATGTCATTCCTGGTCCTCAGGAAAGGAAAACTCATACCAGTTTAATGTCTCCTGGTAGGCGCAAAAGGTAACCGCTTTTTCTGATGGATACATTGCCAGAAGCCCTGTAAAACAAGCAAATAACATTTAGTTTGCAAGTAAAGTAGTAAAAATAGCTTTTCTAAACACATTATGTTTTCTGACATTATTCATTCAGTGAAATATCGTTGTCTAACTTAAAAGTTATTTGGAAGTGATATGCCAAATAGAAATGGATGTTACAGGTGATCTCTCATATTTCATTTTTCAAAGGAACAAATGATACCAGCGTGTTTTATGGCCAACATGCACACATTGATTTTAAATAATATACCAGATTGTAATCAGGTACAATTTTCTAAAAAAGTTCTTTCTTGTCCCACGTAGTATCTATTTCTTGGAAAATAGATTTTAATTTTTAATCCAGTTTTTTCATCTGCAAACCAACTTTTATTAGAGTTGTTAATTGTGTTTTCTAATTCAAGTCTAACTTTCTTACAAAAATCCTGATATAAAATAATAAAAGATCAGTATCAACATCTAGCATTTTTGTTATAAAGTCTATACAGTTTTATTTCATTTTACTTTTCTGTAAACCCTTTGTGCAGTTGGTCATACTGTGATGTATAAGGGACAGAAGTCTTAACTCAATGGTAGCACGCTTCCCCTGAACACGTATGCAGCTGGGTTCAGTTTCTGTTGTGACTGAGGGGCAGTAATAGGGCTTACTGGGGCTCGCATACTTAAGAGCAAACCAAACTCTAGGAAGTGAAATAAGTAAGGCCTCACATTCATTTCTTCTGAACCCTAGTACTTTGTCTGTTGCTCTGACTTTTGTTCTTAAAACAAAATTTTCTTAAAAATATATATATATATTCATTTTATCATGATGTCTTAAAATTTATAATAATCTGTAATTATTAGTCTGATAGAGTAATTAAAGACAAGCTTTTAAAATGTATTTCAGTGAATCACAAAAGAAAAGTTTTACTCTGTCTGGACCTCATTCAACAATAAGGAATTTGCAAGATCCAAATGCATTTGCAGTAGAAAAAGTAAGTGAACTTTCTAAATTTTCCAGCTTGAAATATTCCCAAATTTAAAAATTCTGATGCCTATAAGGATGTTGTGTGTTTCAATAGGAGAGCAACAGAATTGCCTAGAGTAGGGGAATATGACTGTTGGAATAAATGCATGAAAAAAATGCACCAACTAAATAAAAAACATTCGTAGTTCTAGAAAACTTTTTTTTTTTCTTGCATTTTCCTGTGGGGTAGGTGAGTATGAGTGTGCCATGTGCATGTGTGCGCATGTTAATGTATTTATGTAGTAAATATGCACATCTGTGTGCCTGGGTGGCAACCCAATATTAATAATAGGGAATCATCCTCAATCATCCCCTTATTCTTTTGAAGAAGTATCTGTAATGACACCCAGCATCACCTATAAGGCCAGTCCAGCTAGGTAGATTGCTCTGGGAGTCTCTGCTTTCCACGGTTGGAATTTCAGGCAAGCTGTCACACCTACCTTTTTTTTTTTAATCAAGAATTCAGATCTGGTTTTCTTGCTTGCACAGCAGGTACTTTAACCACTGAACCTCCTCTCTATTTCTGAAACTTAATTCTGTGATTGCTGAATTTTGCAGTATAAATGCACTTTTTCCCAAGATCACATTATTAAAAATCTTATATATAATAAATTGAAAAGTAAAGAACAATTTTATAAATGATGAAGAGTTAGTGAAAAATCTGTGAAAACACTTTGGAATTTCCAAATGCTGTGTTCAGTTATTAATATGGAAGAAGATACCAGAACTTTTAATTTTCCAAGTAGCTAGGAATTACAGGCACACACCATTGTGCCTAGTTCAGTTGATTCAAGTTTAATTTGGTTTGTTTGGTTTAGTTTGGGTTTGAGATCTTTATAAATAATGTAATTTTCTTTCCTATACCTGTTCATTGTAATCTTGACTTTCTTTTTCAGCAAATGGTTATTGAAAATGCACGGGAAAAAATATTAAGCAACAAGTCTCTTCAAGAAAAACTGGCAGAAAACATTAATAAGTTTTTGACTAGGTAAGCCATATGTTTAAAATACCTAATTTTGTGTGCCTGATCACCTAATTATTCTAAATATTTTCTTTCTCGGTTACAGTGATAACAGTATTGCTCAAATACCCAAACAAACTGATAGCAACCCCACAGAGCCAGAGACATCCATCGATGAACTCCTGGGACTTCCGGTATGGGTGGATATGTATAGGTGGGTGTGGGTGTGGGTAGAGTTATGTGTATAATTCAGACTAGGGGTATTTTGATTTCATTTTTTTATTATTTATTCAATTGTGCGTGTGTGCGTATGTATGTGTGCGCGCGCGTGTCTGTGTGTGTAGAACCACGGACGAATTCGGGAACCACCATGGACACCTCCACTTCCTCCACCCCGGGATTCACAGGCTCCGCCCTACCAGGACCAGAAGCGCAGGCCGCCCCCACTTCCGCCTGGCGTCTATACGTGGGATCTGGATCCGAACTCAGGACCTTCCGCCTGCAAGGCAGAAGCTTAACCCCTGAGCCACCTCTCCAGCCCTCATTTTAAAATTATTACCAAAATTTAGATGTATAAAATCTAGCATAATTAAAACATAATGTTCCTTCATTACTTAAATATAATCTATTTTGGAACACAGTTATAAATAGTAATATTTCAGTGACTCAGTTTATAGTTTATTTAAATAGTAAAATTAAGCATTTCTTTTTTTCATTAAATTTTGTGTGTGTGTGTACACAAAAGGGCACTTGAGTGTGTGTGCTGTGGCAGCCCCAAGGGTGACATTGGGAATTATCCTGCTCTTCCTCCTAATTGCTTTTCTCTGGGTTTCCCTGCCTCTGTCTTCCAGGTTGTCACCATTTCCTCCTGGTATTCTCACTTGGAATCTAGGATTCCAAACTCAAGTCCTTTTGCTTATCAGGCAAAGGTTTTAACTAAGCCATCTCTCCAGCTCACATATTTCTAACCCTCTTAGTAACTACCAACCTTTACTATGAGGAAAAACCCTTTTGTTCAAATACATGGATTTCTAAGTAGGTATCTTAATGTATTCTATGGAGCAAATGTGCAGTATTATTTTTTTTGCATTGCTACAAAATCATGTAAAGATCCTGTTAAATAGTGTGTTAAAGATACATTTTTAATCTGAAAGTATGAACAAGGTATTTTTTACAAAGAAAGTTGCTAGCATAATTATGTAAAACTTGAGAGTGATCAAAATATAAGGACCAGTCAATCAATGTTCAGTTTTTGATAGTACAAGGAGAAAAGAATGCACTGATAGAGGAAGAATTTGTGTCTTAAATTTTGTCCATATACAAATGGATTTTCTGAGCAGAACCTAAGTTTGTGACTAATACATTCTGCTTACAACATTGAGCAATCTAAATGTTTTAATTGGTTCTTGTGTAAGCTCATTATAGCAGGTTTTCTTTCAGTTGATGAATTCTTGGTAAGGTATTGATGTGCTACTTTTAAATAAAAGCACGGATTGTTAACATTTCATGAAAGCATTTGACATGAAGAAAATAAAACCAATACATAAAAGGGATGACATGACAGTATTACAGTATAATGTTATTTTAGGAGAAAATTTTATTCTGTATCCAGGCTGCCTTGAACTTGTAATCTTCCTGCCTCAGTCTCCCAAATGCTGAGGTTACTATCTTACCCTGCTGTCCGTGTTTTCTCTCTTGAAATACATTTATTGTTGTCAATCTTATTATTCTTTATAGATTTGTTTAAGCTATTTATATCCTCCTGATTTGTTTTTGGTAATCATACGTGCCAAGAACTTTATTCATTTCTCTAAAATTTTTACATCTTTTTCGCATTTTATTTCTCAAAGTATTTCCTAATGATCCTGTAGATTTGTTTTATATTTATTGTATTTTCTCCTTATTCATTTCATTTTTCTTTCAGTTAATTTTGCTAAAGTTTTGTCAATCTTATTTTTCCAAACAACAAACTTTATTTTAGTGGTTCTTTGTGTTGTTCTTTTTCTTCTCATTTTAGTAATTGTTTATTATTAATTTTATTAATTTTTTCTACCCTGATCCTTATTCTTTCTGGTAAGTGATGCAGGATTTTGCTTGATCCTGTTTGTCTAAGATTATGTTATATAAGCACCATAGCTATGAACTTTTCTTTGAGAATTGCCTTTGCTGAATCCCATAGGTACTGGTAAATTGTGTTTTCTATATTATTTATTTTTAGGAATTTTTAAATTTTTTCCTTTTTTTTTTTAATGGCCTGTTCATCATTTTTGTGAGAATTTCATCCCCATGGATATGTAAGCAAACGTCTATCATGTTTAGGTTTCCAGCAACAAACCAAAGTAAAATCCAGTTTGGGAAGGCCAGTGAATTCACTGGGTTCCTTACAGAGCAGGAGTGTGGGTGACCTAGAGTAACCAAAGCACTGGGAAGTTACCCCAACATGGAAAAAACTTCCATATTACTCTCTAGATAGAGCCCCCTCCTTCAGTTAGCCCTCTACCATCTTTGCACTTCCCGAGATTGCTTGTTGTTAGGGCAGAATTGCATGTCAATGTCCCAGAGATGCAGGAGGGAACAGCTAGGATCTCCTGTGAAGGGTTTTAGGACATATCCATGACTGTCAACAGTCAGGCCCAGTAGGGTCTCTGGCAAGTAGGCACAGCCACTCGGAGGATGATGGCTGGTTTGCCACTTGTACTTGAAAGTTCTTTATCTAGATTTGGAGAATTTTTATTTCATTTGCTCCTTTTACTCCATGGATTCTTAGGTTTGGTCTGTTCAATGTTTTAGTCAATAGTTTTTTTCTTTGTTGTTGTCCAAATATAGCATTTTTAACCCTAATTTCCTTGATGCTTATCATGTTTGATCCTAGTGTATTGGTGATGCTTTCTACTGTACCCCAGGGACTTGTCCTTGTCCTCCCCACATCTCAGACATAGAGATGCAGGGTGAGTTTGTACAGCACTTGTGTTTCCTGCAATAGGCTGACCCCAGTCTATACGGAGCAAATATAAGATGTATAGCAGAGCTGTCTTTAGTGCCTTCTCAGCTTTACAGCCTGCTGATTAAGTTCTTCCATTCTCTAAAAACCTCTCTTTCATGTACCCTGAGGTAGCCAGTGTTCTAACCAGTTAGGAGTTTCTGAGTCTGTTTTAAGTGGAGAAGCAAACACAACTCTGAGATCTTCGCATGTCTTAACAAATCTCCAACTGGTTTTGAAGCTTACAAGAACTATGAGTGTGTATTGTGGATAGGACTGCCAGTCACTGTCACTTTTGGCATCCAGCTTGTCTTTTTAAGTGAGGCTTCTAGGGGATATGTGACTGGAACTGCTTATTCCTTTTTGCTGCATTTCCCTTCCGTTCCATTGTTCTTTTCAGCTGTTTTGTCATGTACTTGGTGATCTCAGAATCTGTTCTACTTCTCCTTTTGGATAGAGTATGGTCTTTGTTATCCTGGTGCTCTTCTGTTACCATGTTACTTACACAGAGGCAGCTTTATCATCTTTGTCCAGAAGTCTTGTTTTTTTTTTTTAAATAAGCATATTGTTGTAATAAGAATTTGTCTTACAAGCAAATATTTAAACATAAGATGTCAAATACCCAATGCTCATTGTTTGTGTGGTACTAAGCCATATTAATTCAACTAGTATCATGTCTTGTCTTTACTCTCATTTTGCAGAGTGAAATCCACATGTCTGAAGAAGCAATACAAGATATATTGGAGCAGACAGAGTCAGACCCAGCATTTCAGGCACTTTTTGATCTCTTTGACTATGGTAAGCAGACCATTTATTCAAAGAAACTTTTCTTTCATATCTTTTGTAGCCCAGAATAAAGTAACAATACCTACAACAATATATTAAGATGACAACTGTTTCATTAAAACAAACATTGTATGAACATATGCTAGAGGGAGGAGAGTTAGCTTTGTTCTTTTTTTACTTAGTAAGGTTTAGCTATAAAAATGGAGAACTGATTTTATTTATTTGTTCATTTATTTTTGCTTTTGTAGACATTTCATTCAGTCAACATGGGCTGTGTTGAGAGGTCTTTTACAACATAGATAAATGTAATTGAATCATGTAGAATGGATACAAAATACTCAGGATAGCCTTCTATCCTGTGATCTCATTTAGCAGTCCTCAAAGTACAGTCTAGCAGTCTCAGTATTATTTGAGAGCTTGTTGAATGTGCATATCCTTGGACCTTGCAGAATATCTTTGTAATTGTTAATCATTGATGCATCCACATGCCTTACCCTGCTTTCAAAATGCTGAAGAGGAATTGCTTAAGCCAAGGAGTTCATAACTCACCAGGTTAACAAGATAGTAAAACCTAATCTCAGAACAGAAGTCTGGGGTCAGGTGTTTTGCCACACAGTTGTAATCCCAGCACTAGAGAGCAGAGATAGGAACTCTGTAAGTTTGATGTTACAACAGCCAAGGCGACCCTGTGTTTAAAAAAAGAAAAAGAAAAAAGTTTGAAGAATTACTTGTTTTTGTGCTTATAAATGACGAAAATAGCATGTTAAAAAATAAAGAGAAAAAAAAAAAGAAGCCAAACACTGCCTGGAATCCCCAGCAATTGGAAGGTACAAGTGAAGGAAGGATAAGAGATTTTCAGCTATGTACCAGAGCTCATGATACCTTGTTGCTTTAAAAAAAAAAAAAGCCGAATGATTAAAGCCAAAAGTTTAATAACATTTGCTTGCATGTGGCAGTGTTAATTCATTCTTATTTCTATTTTGGTCATTTAATTATTTCCCTATTCTTTAACAGGTAAGACAAAGAATAATAAAAATATATCACAGAGCTTTTCTAATCAACATATGGAAAACCCTGCTAATATAGTCTTAGCTGAAGAAGCTAATCTAGCTATTAAAAGTTCCTTTGAAACAGAAGAATCTGGTAAGAATTTGATACTGCTAATGTCATTAGACAAAATATTAATCTCAAAGTCCAAAGCAGACAATATTGCATAAATTGAAGGTTATTGGAGTTACTGCATTGTATAATTTTTATATTCATAATTTTCTCCCAAGTAAGAAAAATTAGACCTGGGGCTGGAGAGGTAGCTCAGGGGTTAAGCCTCCGCCTTGCAGGTGGAAGGTCCTGAGTTCGGATCCCAGATCCCACATATAGACGCCAGGCGGAAGCGGGGGCGACCTGCGTTTCTGGTCCTGGTAGGGCGGAGCCTGTGAATCCCGGGGCAGAAGGAGGTGGAAGCGTCCATGGTGGTTCGCGAATTCGTTCGTGGTTCTACACATACAGACACACAGACACACACACGCGCGTGCACACATACACACGCACATGCGCACAGTTGAATAAATAATAATAATAATAAAAAAATTAAAAAAAAGAAAAAAGAAAAATTAGACCTAAGTTTTCTGTACTTCGTTTAATGGATGATTTTTTTAATACTCATTCCTCTATAGAGCAGTACTTAACAGTTTAGTATATTGTTGATCAGATGGAAAAGTCTGTAACAGGATAATTTTATTAAGTCCTAAATTCAAATCCTTAATCTATAACCTATGTATGTTACATTAGTCAGTTGGTCTAGAGTTTGGCTGACAGTTCACCATATGTATCTCCTTTGTGGAGGAAATTATTTAGCATATGCTGATAATTAAATTTGGTTATTTGTGAGGTTTTAGTTTATATTCCTGCTGTCTCTTTTTAGTCAGTTCTTTCATAGAGTGCCCATGTAGCATAATTAGTCCACAGTAAGTAACACATTAGAGTAAAATGTGTAAACCTCACTCAACTTTGAAATCCACTCAGTCAGGTCAGTACCCATGTAATCATTTCTCAAGTAATTTAAAACACAAAGCCCTCTTCATAGCTTTTCCTGCCTCTGCTTCCAGCATTGTTGTTCTTGAGAGATTGACCATCTTTGTGGCTGCTTTCACTTCTATTGTACTGTGTGCATTTCAGTTCTGCTTCCATTACTTTGGTCCTCAAGCTGTGTCAGATTATGTTTTCTCCTTACCTATTCGTAAATATAGTCACCTCTTCCTACCCTATTTAAAAAGCTTAATAAAACAAATAAATAGAAAAGCTGAATGGCTTCATATTTCTCAAGCCTTGTTTTCAAAAACTAGTTTTGGAACATGTCTAGAAGATGAATTTCTACTTTGGATATTATATATACCAAAGCTCAGTCCTTCATTTCTTAGACTGAACTACAATGACAGTTTTTTGGTTTTTGGTGGTTGTTGGGTTTTTTTTGTTTTTTTTTTTTTTTTGTCAGGGGGTTGTTTGTTTGGGAGGGCGTGTATATTTTGGCCTGGAAAATAAAAACAAAAATACTTCCCCTGAACTTAGGTAGACTTAAACATAATTTCCTGTATTTTCAGATATGAATTTGGTGGGCTTTATATCCAAAATGATTTTACCACTTTTGTTAATTGACAGCTACTTTTTAGTGATTTTCCTCTATAATTTTTCATTTTTGTGCTAAGTGTGTAAATACTGAATGTGGTAAAACATTGTTGTGAAACATCCTTTCTTCTTAATTTTTCTTTTCTTTTATTACAATTTTAACTATAGTTTACTATAGTTTCTTGTTCTTTATATGTTTCTTTAGATATCTTAATCTCCACAATCAGAGATTTAGTCACTTCTGTCTGCATTCCAGAATCATGCATGTGGTTGATTTTTAGCATATACATGTTAAGTGTTAAAAAGTATACAAATCAAAAACATTCAAAGTTATCTTGATCTTATTTCACTTTTCAAAATATCTCAGGCTCCCTTACCCCTCACGGGACTCTATCTCTGGCGTCCATGAGTTCCTTTCTGTCTCCCTTGCCTCAGAGTTCATGTCTAAAATCCATAAGTTCCTTTTCTGGCTTTCTCTCACTGACCCCTCACAGTTTGCATGTCTGAGTTCTTGGCTCCCTTGCTCCCATGAATTCCATATCTGGAGTCTGAGTTCTTTTCTTTCCCTCCTCTAATCCTCTTAGACTCCTCCTCTGCTTCAATCCGTGGACAAAAAAGGCAACATTTTGGAGCAGCCATCATTAGATACTCTTTTGCCCCTCATGGAATTCATGTCCATAAGTTTCATTTGTTCTCTCCTCTAATAAACTCTGCCTTAATCTTGAAATATATATATATATATATATATCAAGTGAAATAAATCAGTAGAAATGGAAGAAATGTGTGTTTTAAGAAAATTAGACTAAACACTTAGTTTACAAAGACCTCAGTAATGAAAAATAAATGATTTTTTAATACCTAAAGAGTGATGATAATGGTGTATGATACTTACTGCCTATGCCAAACACTGATACTTTTTGCTAGAATATGTTGTACTATCAAAATGATTACAAAACTAAGTATTTTTATCTTATCATATCTTTCTATCATACTGATTTCTTTGCAGGTGGTCAGTCTGGTCAGCCGTCATTTTGTACACACTATCAAAATGAAGATGTTTCAAATGATTTGAAGAACGACCACAACCACGATCTGCTTAGACAAGAATCCCAAGAAACGCAGGAAAGTTTTTCCCAAATAAGTTCTGTTATTCAGAAAAAGACCTTTAAAACCTGTGTACCTACTGAACAGAAGTGTAATCTTGACGTGACCTTTGAATCTGTGTCTCATTTTAATAATTTTAACCAAAGAGAAAACTCTGATGCAGAATGTAATCAGCATTGTGATGAATTGTGCACTAGTCAGATGTCCGCTGAAACTGAAATGACTGTGGAAGTTGAAAAGAATTCTTCGTCTCCTAAAGTCCTGACTGAATCTCAGTTACAGCCTGACCAACCTGATATATCAGTAACTTCATTTGTTTCACCCAGTATCAAAACTAACAATGAAAACACAATTCAAAGTTTATCGCAGAGTAGTCCTTTAACTGAAAAGCCATGTAAAACTCAATTTTGTGAAAATTCTAGCAACATTTTAAGGTTTAAGACTGATTCCCAAGTCTGCAAGTCACCAGATATTAGTGAAATTAATAACGTGTCATCAATTGTAACACAACAGCTACCAGATTGCCAAAGTAATTCTTCACTGCAAAATAAAACATTACCTATGACTGTTGAAAGTTTAGGTTTAAATGCATCCAAACAAGTAGAAATTCATCTAGAAAGTTCAGTCTCTTCAGTTCAAGAGCCATCTAATGATTTCATATCTATCGACTTAAATCATATGGAAAACAAAACTGAGCCACCTAAGTCTGAGAAACTGATAGTGAATTCACAGGAGCCCTCATCATCTGTGAGAGAAGACAGAGATGCTGTTTTCCTCTCTTTAAGTGGGAATACTCCCTGCAAGGAAGTTTCACTGGCACCTCCAGAAGGTAAAAATCACTCGCTTCCCTTAGAGTCTGGCTATTCAAAGGGAAGTCTTCCTCCTGAGTCTCAAAATACTGATAATAAACCTAACAAAAGTTCACCAGAGGTAGATTCATCAAGTATTGTCTCTCTCAAAATTATTATTAGTGATGATCCATTTGTTTCCTCAGATGCGGAACTTAACAGTGCTGTATCTAGTATAAGTGGAGAAAACTTACCAACAATAATTCTGTCATCTCCTAAATCTCCTGCCAAAAATGCTGAATTAGTTAAATGTCTATCTTCAGAAGAAACTGCAAGTGCTGTTGTATCTGTTGAAGTTGGGGATTCAGCCTCTTCAGACCAGAGCCTTTTAGTACTGAAACCTGAGGAACCTATAGTAAACAACACTCAGAATGAAGATGCTATTACTTTTTCTGCCAGTGTCACACCACATCTTTCCAAGGATGGAGGATACATACAGTTGATGCCAGCCACAAGCACAACTTTTGGCAGTTCAAACAACATTCTGATAGCTACTTGTGTGACTGATCCAACCACACTGGGAACAACTGTCAGTCAGTCTAATGTAGTAGTGTTGCCTGGAAATTCTGCACCTGTAACTGCACAGCCTCCTCCACCACAGTTACAGACACCGCCAAGGTCTAACAGTGTGTTTGCTGTCAATCAAGGTGTGTCACCAAATTTTTCACAAGGTAACCTTTACAGAATCATTGGAGATGAACTGGGGCTATATGACTCACTGAAAGAAAACTAATAGCATGTGCAAAGCCCTGAATTCTATCTCCAATACTAAAGTACATGTGTGCATGCATGTGTGTGTGCATTTTGGAATTCATGGTTCTGAATTCTATTCTAATTAGCTTGAGTATGATGATGCATCATGATTTACATGAGAAAATACTCTTGATTTCAGTACAACAATAAGGCTACTAAATGAATGAAAATATACTAGTATCTTACCCTTTTGACTAGTATTGAGATACATTGGGCAAATACTTTTGAATTTTAAGTTTTCATTCAAACTTGAAACAAGGTTTGCTCAGTTTCTGATTATTTTCACAGTTCTGTGTTAAAGCAGTCAGCACATAATATGATCTTGTAGCTTTGGAACCTTGTTCTTTTTTGTCATGTTTTATGGCTAAGTGCCTTAACACCTTAGTATTGTCGTTTATCTCATCTCATTTGTTAACATTGTTGCTGTACTTTGGTGTTTATTTTATTTTTGCTATTTTTATGAGAAAAAGCCAAGCAAGTACAAGCATGCATACCACAGCCCATATGTGGAGGTCTGAGTACAATTTTCATGTGTTTCTACCACAAGAGCTCCTGCATTACACGTAGGCACCATCACCTACTGAGCCATCCCTCTATGCCAAATCAATTTTTTCTTAAAGGAGAATAGATTTTTCAGAAAGAAGGGTTTGGTCATACATTGAATTTATTTCAAAGTGTTAGTTACTCTTAACATTTCATGCCAAGAGATTTGAGAGGAAATCTGATTTTAACAAGAATTGTTTTTTAGGCTCTGCCATCATAATTGCTTCTCCAGTCCAGCCTGTTCTCCAAGGAATGGTGGGAATGATCCCTGTATCTGTAGTTGGACAGAATGGAAATACATTTTCTACTCCCCCTCAGCAGGTAGCTTTTATTCACTCAAATTAGTGTGGGGAAGCTTTTCAAACATAGTACAATTAATGGCTTTTTCCCTTCTAGGTCCTTCATATGCCTTTAGCAGCACCTGTATGCAATAGAAGTATCCCTCAGTTCTCGATTCCTCAAAAATCTCAGAAAACTCAAGGATTCAGAAACAAGCCATGTACAGGTAACTTTTTTTACGTTACCATCAACTACTTTGTTTAAAGCACACTGGATTATCTACTATTTGGATGCCTATAATATTCCTAATAAGCCTCAATTATATTCATTTGGGAGTGTTTCTGTTTTCTAATGAATTCATTTATAATTTCAGGAAAACAGGTTAATAACTTGGTAGATTCAACAAGTCTTTCAGTTATATGTCCTGTGCAAAGGTGAGCATAATGTAATTTGTAGCATATCTTATTTGAATGTTCAAACTAGAAGCATAATGGATTTCTTGATTTTGCTAAATAAAATGTTTTCATTTTGGTAGAACTGATGATGCTGGTAAGAATACAGCTTCTGAACTTGGGAAAAGATTGGAAGAAATCACAGTTCCTTTCTCAGTAACAAGTACTGTTGCTGCTAGCAAGCCATCTGAAAGCCACAGACGTGTTCTCTGTTTTGATAGCACTGCTTCTTTAACAAATACACAAGGACCAAAGCAGAAGACGTCTCAAAGCAAAGAAAGGAGTGAAATTTCCTTTCCTCAACTCGATTCACCCACTGTGTCCTCCACTGTAAAACCCTCTTCTAATGCTACTAAAAGAGAAAGAGAGAAAACTCCTTTGCCCAAGATCTTATGTAAATCAGAAAGTTCCAATAGTAGGCACACCACCACCACAAGAGAAATTCAGTCAGAAAAGAAAGCTTCACCTGCAGAGCTAGCACTAGAATCTTTCCATAAAGCAACAGCCAACAAAGAGAATGAATTGTGTGGCGATGGGGAAAGGCAAAGAAATCCAGACACTTCAAAACTGTCTCTTGGCCAGCAAAATGGGAGTTCGCGGACTGAAAAAACTATAGCTTCACTCCAAGAATTGACCAAAAAGCAAGCCACATCCTCAAACAGTAAAAATGTTACTTTAACTGGTGGAGCTGGGAAGGATCTAAAACAAGAACAAATTAAATCTGCCAGTGCTTTAAATGCAGAAATACTGCAGGATGTTCAGTTACATAGCCCAATAAATAGGGTCGCTGACAGTGATTTATCTATATCCCGGGCGCCTTCCTCAGGCACAGGAGAAAAGCATAAAGAAGAAGCTGCAGATGGTATCAAGGCCCCTTCTCGTAGGCGTTCCGGTGATGACAGTAGCACATCTAAAGTGATGATCCCTCCTGTCACTCCAGACCTCCCTGCTTGTAGCCCTGCCAGTGAGACAGGCAGTGAAAATAGTGTCAGCATGGCTGCCCATACATTAATGATTCTCTCTAGAGCAGCAATCTCCAGGACTACTTCCACAACTCCTCTGAAAGATAATACACAGCAATTTAGAGCAACTTCAAGGAGTGCCACAAAAAAGCGGAAAATTGAAGAGTTAGATGAATGTGAGAGAAACTCCCGTGTCTCTAATAAAAATCTTGCAAATTCATCAATATCAATGAAAAAGAAGAAAATCAAGGCAAGTTTCAAATTTTACATTTCATTTCCATACCTAACTTCCTTCAGTGTTGAAGCTACAGAATTAGTGTGGTGTGTGTGTGTGTGTGCACGCGTGCGCACGTGTGTATGCGTATCCCTGTGGAGGCCCAAGGATGACTTCAGAAATCCTCCTGGATCATTTCTACCTCCTTGTTCCTTCTTTCTGGGATCTCTTCAGCCCTGACCCAGAAGTTTTTAAGCTAGTGACATAAAGCATGAAAGGTTGGAAATCCACTATTATGGAATTAACAAATAAAAACTGCTATTTGGAGGCTTTCTATATGTCTTCCCATTTCATCTGTGGACCTAAAAGATGGTTTACCTGGTAGGCCTGTAGGAAAATAAGTCTTTTTTTTTAATCGTGATTGTCTATAGAAAAACAAATACGGAATAAGTGAATAGTTAATTATATTTTATTAGGTATATTGAGTAATTAGGTAAATTGAGTAATTAAAACATCTTCAAGGTCTTGGATATCAGGCTGGGAAATTATATTGGTTTGTTGCTCTTCAAGCCTGGCTTGGAATACTATATCAACTGCTTATTGGCCATGTAACTGGCCATGGCTAGTCTAGGGTCTCTTACTCTCAGCCTCACCATTTGACACAAAGCACTGCATCTTACCCTGTGAACTCAGTCTAATGATACTCTGTGTAAAGAACTTTGGGTATTTTCAGTGTTTGGAATTTTGTAAGTTCTGATACTCAGTATCTTTTAGTAAAGCTTTCTAAGGTTATTTACACTCTGTGTTTTTGTATGTTTTTTGCCCTAAACTGTTAAACTTGTCTCTATTTACCTGTAACTAAAATTCTCATCAGAAAAAGTTAAGAATTTTAATTGTATGTAGAAGGACTCAATATAATGTTCTAGATGATTTATTAAGAAAACTCTCTGGCCTAGAATTTATTTTTTCTTCTCTCTCTTTTTTTTTTTTTTTTTTTTTTTGACAGAAAAAGAAGCTACCTAGTTCATTTCCGGCAGGAATGGATGTGGACAAATTTTTGTTATCATTGCATTATGATGAGTAAACCTCCTAAACATATATAAACAGTAACTATTTAAAACTTGTATCCCTTAAGCTGTGAGTGTAGGGAATGGATGGGATATTAACAAAATCTGAAAACATGACCTGCACTTTCATTGTACTGAAATTTCACTTTATAACTAAATCATGCTGTTTCTGAAGCAGCTTCCTAGTTTGTAAATAAAGTTTCTTGGTATATTTTTGTTTTAGAAAAAAAAAAGTGCAGAAATGTAAGTAAAGCCAGTCTACAAAATCGTATAGCTTTGACAATTGCATATTGTACATGTTGTGAATATATTATTGAAATAGAAGTTAAATCACCCTAATGTTCTTATGCTGTTTTTTGACTTCCTATGATGCCTGAAAACTTAACTCATCTGGATTAGTTTCTCATTTCCTTTGGAGGAAAATGATGCTTATCCTTATGAATGCTCAATAAAACCTTTAAAATATATAGCCACTAGGTACGAAAGAATGATACCACCTCAGCTGGTTAGTAACATGTCTAATCAGAAAGTAAAAGTTTGGTGGATTTCTTTTTTCTAGAGTCAGTCTTTTATCACCTTTTCTCATAAATTCCAGTAAAAACTGTATTTCTGAAATTTTATACTTCATTTCCTCTTGTCATTTGATTCTCTTTGCTTTAAAGAGAGTTTTATAAACCATTTGTCAAATGTTCTAATCTTTCATTTGTAATTTTCTAAAATCTTTTACCGAATGTTAAGTGAATAGACTATTGAGCCATAAAAAATTTGAGCTATGTAATAGAGTTCTTGATATGTATAAACTCCCCCTAAGCATGGGGGATGTGAAGAATTGCACTAATTCTTAGAACTTTTCAGATACTAGTGACCAATGCACATTTAATTTAAATTTTGTATGTGAACGCTTGTGTGGAGGATTATCTTGTGTCCTTTTAGAAAGTCATATCCATCATAAGATGTAAAAAAGGAAAAAAAATCATAGTTATATTTTAATTTCGTTTCTCCAAACATGGGATGTGTAATGAGTACATCTATACCTAGGTATGTAGCACATTGTACGTCCCTTAAAAGTATTACAAAGAATTACTCTCAAAAGGTCCTTAAGGGAAACGAGAGGTGCCTTCTCTGTATTGGACTCATTCCCAACAGTCAAGTTGAAAAGCTGCTTTAAACTTGTAAGTAATAACAGAAATTATCATTAATACTTGACCAATTGTGCCTAGATATTAAAGTATGTTTTCTTAAGTGCTTTCTGTTTAGCTAAATATCAATATGTTAGGATTTTTTCTACAGGTGTATATTTTATTAAGTCACTAAAATCATTTTTTTGTTTTTTGTACTGGGCCTTTAAAAAATAAATTGTCCTACTCTAACAGTTCAGTATAGAAATTATGTCTTAATTGCTGAACTTTGCTACAAGAATTCATGTTATATGAAATTTTTATGGTGTGACTATGGTCTATTCCTATGGAACTAAATGTTACAGTTAATGTTTAGTCAACTTGGCTTGATCTTTTAATACAATTAGATTTGAATAACTTCATTAATTTCACATTTGGACTAATATTGGCAGTCCTTTTCAGAAACTTGTATTAAATTTCTTTGCAAATCAATCATTGCTTCCCTTTTATTTTCAGAAATTCATACAATACAGAAAATTATAGATATTTTCAGTTTAGTTCTATGTATAAATATTGAGAATTCACATGTAAATAAGTTAACTTCAAGATTCTTTTTTGTGTTTTGTTTATTTTTCTGGTCAGAGTCTCATGTCATATGACTGACTTCACATTAGTTGTGTAGCTAAAAATGACCTTGAACTCACTTGATTGCCCTGTCTCTACTGCCCATATGCAGGATTACAGGCATCACTGCTGGCATGGTTTGAACATTACTGTCCCTCATAGGCTAATGTGTTTAAATACTTGGGTCCTGGCTGGTGGTACTGTTTGGGAAGGTCCTAGGACCTTGAGATGGAACCTTGCTAGAGGCAGCAGGTCATAGTGGGTAGGCCTTAAGGTTTTGATAACCAAGCCCTGCTTCCTCTTTCTGCCTCCTGATAGCTGCTGTAAGGTGAAGCAGACTTCTGCTCCAAGCCTGCACCATAGTTTGCCCTGCTGTAATGGACTGGACCCCTCGGAGCCATACGTGTCCTGCCGTAAGGGACCCCTCGGAGCCATATGTGCCCTGTGGTAATGTACCCCTTGGAACCATAAGTGCCCTGCCATAATGGACTGGACCCCTCAGGGCTGTAGACCAATTGGTGAACTTTTCACCTCATCACTTGGGTCAGTATCTTCCCTCAGCAGCAGAAGAGAAACCAACCATGAGCAGCTACTTCAGGATTCTCAATGAGCTAGCCATGAGTCACTGCATACTGCCCAAAGACCTGTGCCTGGAGCTAAAGATTCATCATCCCAATTTTACTTCAAAAGTCCAAACTTGGGCTTACTTTCTTCAAATCAGATTTGACCAAATTTGATCTTATTCTGCTAAAAAAAATTCTAATCATTTTGAATCCTTTAAAACTAAAGCTCAGGACTAGAGCGATGGCTCAGTGGTTAAGACTCTGCCTTGAAAGCAGAAGGACCTGAGTTCAGATCCTGGGTTCCACGTAAACAGCCAGGCAGAAATGCATTTCTGATCCTGGAAAGCAGAGCCTGGAAACTGCTAAGTGAATCAAGAGATAGACTCAATTCAGGATGATTCCCAAAGTCACTCTTGGTCCTCCATAGACACACACACACACACACACACACACAAATAAATGAAGAATCAACAACAAATAACCTAAAGCTCATCAGACTCATTATAAGTAAACTGTAAGTATTGTTTTCATGGCTTCATATTTGTGATATATACATGGTGTGATGTGTGTGTGTATGTGTGTGTATACACATGCCCATGTCTAGGGAGACCAGCAGAAGACATTGGGTATCTTCCTTTATTGCTGTCCACCTTATTTCCTAGAGGTAGGCTTGAACCTGAAACTTGATGTTTTTTGATTGGACTGGAAGCCTGTGAGTCCCAGCATTCCTCCTGTTTCCATGTCTTCTTCCCCCTTATCCCAGGGTTGTAAGCTCACACAGCCACTCCGGCTCCCTACAAGGGTGCTAACATTCCAACCTCAGGTCCTTGTGATTGCGCATAGCACCTCTTACACCAAGTCATCTCAGCCCCTATTTTACATTTTTAGATATTACAGAGATGAGCAGCACTGAACATTTTATAAATAAACATTTTCATTTTAGAGGAAATACCACAATCAAGGTAATTGCACATTTTTTCTGAGTCTGATTAAATATTTACATATTTTATATTCCTGCCAACAAATACATATACATTTATCCCTTGCTAGATATATAGTCACATTAATCCTTTTTCTCTACACTTATTAATTTGTTTAAAGTGTTACTCTAATCCTTACGTAATTTCTTTTGGTTACTGGTATGAAAAAATTAACCTACACACCAACACCAAATATTTAGTCGTTTGGCACTAAGTCCCATTCCTCTACTCATTAACTAATCTTTCATTCTGTATGATTCACGGCCTCTACAATTCTAAAGTCCAAAACCTCTGGCAACCAGTTTTCCCTCAAATTTAACATGGAAGTTCATTTCACAGCAGCATCTGACCTGAAGTGAAATATCTGATCAGTTTTATTTCATTATATATATATATATATATACACATATATATATCCTAACACTATAAAAGTCTTATTAATTTGCTTGATTAGTACTATTAATATGCTATTCTGTGACATACATTGCTTTTTAGAAAGGCAAAATATCCTATATTTTGATGCCTGGAAGCTCCAAAGGTTATAGTCAAGAAATTTCAAAGCTGTATTAAATTCTTGCACACGTATATAATGATACGCTATAGTACCTTCATAATTCTCATTAAGTCATAACTTCATTTTTTTCAAATACATCTTTTATTCCTGATTACCTTTAGAGTCACTTGTATTATTTCAAACTAAAATTCCATTGGAATATTGTCTTCAGAAGTACGTTAAAGTTATAAGTCAGTTGATTTAGAAGCAAATGGAAGGAAGTTAGGCACGATGGCACATGCCTGTGATCCCAGCACTTGGGAAGCTGGGGCAGGAGGATTGCCAGAAATTCAAGGACAACCTAGACTACAAAGTAGGACTCTCTCTCTTGGGGTTTGAGGGAACTCATAATAAAGATCACATAAGTGTTATTGTATACCTATTTTCATGAATTTCTTCCAAGGTATTTTTTGGTTGCTATTTATAGAGAGCTTTTCATTCCATGTCCAGTTTTAATGGTTGTACAGTTCCATAGATGTTCCATTATTAATTGATGCTCAGAAGAATACAGTCTAAGTCACATACTTTAAGTGGATTTTCTCTGATTGCAATAATCACATAGGTCAAAACTAGGACTTTGAGTACTCTAAAAATACATTCTCTTTCCTGATTCCTGTCAGCTCAGAATAATCAATCACTGTCCTAGTTCTTGAATTCATCTTCAATGCTGACTTGCTCATGAACTGCTGTAATCTGTGCTCATCTTAGAAAGTATTTCATCATCCATGTAAAAAGATAACTTCACTTGATGAAGGAATTTTGTTCACAGATAACAATTACTCTCCATACTTAAAATACATCATTACATGTTTTCCTGTAATTTTGTACTTAGGATGGCAAGATACACCAGTGGGTAAAGTGCTTGCCTACAAACCTAGCAACCAGAGTTCAAAATCCCCGTGATGGAAAGATCTGTGGAAGTTACCCTTTTTACCTCCACTCACGCACAGTGGCATGTATGCCCTCTCAAATAAAATATCTTTTAAAAAATTCTGAGAGGTTTGGGCTGGAGAGATGGCTCAGGGTTAAGACTGCCTTCCAAGCAGAAGGTCCTAGTTAAGATCCCAAGTCCAGTGTAAAAAAAAAAAAACAGGCAGAAATGGCAATAAGGTCTTGGTGGGCAGAGCCTGGGGAATCATAGAGCAAACCAAAAAAAAAAAAAAAAGTGTAGCCATCCAAGATAATTCCTGAAGTCACTCTTGGTCCTCCACAGTGACAAGAGTAGAATAGAGTTTTTTTAAAAATCTGAGAAGTTTGACATTAATCCAATGAGTTTGCCATTTTTCTTGCGGTTTTCAATATTCCTTTAGTCTTTTTAGCATTTTAACAGCAATGTGATAGGCACTGGTTCTTTTCTGCTCATGTGTATTGGGGCTTTAAATGCTTCTCTGTGTCCATTTCTTCTGCTGTAATTCCTCAAATAGATTTTCTGTATCTCTAGTTTGTTCCTACTTTATGGCTTCTTACACTTGGTCTCTAGTCTCGGAGTTTCTGAAGGTTGTGATTATGCTTTTTTTTTTTTTTTTTTTTTTTTTTTCCTATTGCTATCCAAGTATTTCCTCCATCCTCTCTTCAATCTATGACAGTCTCTGGGTGCATTTCATTGTAATTTCTGCTTTTTGAGTTATTTCCTTCATTTCTTTTTGGGTATTGTTTTTGTTTTTTTTTTTTTTCACAATCTATTTACTTCCTAAATTCTTGTGCACATTCATAACTTTCTTGTCCAAGCTCTACCTTATCCATTTGCTTATCTGAATCCTATCTGAATTCATTGGTCATTTTTAAACAAGACTTTGGGATTCTTTGTATGGCATTTCAGCCTCTTTGGGCGTCTTCAGTTTCGACAACTGGGAACAGCCTGGCTCTGGAGAAGTCACGACTGCATCATTTCCCATCCTCCTTGTGCATCTGTTGTGACCTGAGCATCTGTTAGAATGAATTTGCTCCCTGCCCTTTTTTTCTATGTCCTTTATAGTTAACTTCTTCTTAAATTTACAATCCCATTAGCATTTTGAGGGGAGAAAACAGAACATTAACAAATCCAGTGATCTGACAATAAGTTGGGTATTAATATACAATAAAAACATTCATTTAGTTACATACGTTTACTTTATTTACATTCCCAATACAGAAGGAATTAAGATACAGGATAAGCTGGGAGTTCCAGTCCTTACTAAAAGTTAGTAAAGCTTAATGGTATTGAGAAGGAAAAAGGAAAGTGGGGGAAAAAGAATGAGAGAAAAAATATAATGAAAACACATAAAATCAAACCAAATAAAATAACACTAGCCAATATTTCTTCCTTAATGAGTGTAGACCACCCCTTCCCCCAAAACTGTCTTTTTATGGGCATAGTAGCATCTGCTTATTGCTCTGGATTTCAGTAGGATAGACTAGACTGGACAATTCCCAGTGTGCATGCAGGTGGCTTGGTTTACTATTGCCCAATCTTTACCACTTTTAGTTTGGACTGTCCCCTTATTTCAGTGCCTGCATTGTTAACATCCTTGGAATATTGCTGCCAAATTATGTTTTTGGGGTATGTGTATAAGAGTAGGTGTATGCATATCATGGTGCACATGTAGAAATCAAGATTTTTTTAGGAGTAATTCTCCCATTTCACCACGATGATGCAGGGTTTTATATCCTGGCTGTGCTTGCCAAAATGTAGCAGGTTCTCTCTGGCATATTTGTGTCCAGGTTCTTCTGTTTAGGAGTCAAGGACTGAAACCAGAACATGAATATAGGATTAAGGCAGAGGTTATTAATAGAACAGAGCTCATGGACATGAATCCACAAGGGGCAAGACAGCCACCAAGGATTCACAGACTCCAGACATGGAATCCATGAGGGATAAGTGAAAAGTCAGATAGGACCTCTTAGCTTCCAGATGGTTGCAGGGCCAGGCTTATTTATAGTTTGCAGGAGGACCAGGAAAATCATTAGCAGTGTCTGCAAACCTGATTAGAGCTTTTGGTCCTATACACGTTTATCTGTTCATTTTGGGGCCTAATCCAGCTGATCTTGTAGCTGACTTCATGGTAAGACTTACATAAAATGGAGAACTAATCTCCATATCCTTGCATAAACAGGATTGGGGCAAGGTGGTGACTTTAGCTCTGAAGGATTAGTCAATTTCTCCAGATTAATAGGGTGTGTTCCTTCAGGGTAACCCCAAGCACTGGAGACAGCCTTTGAAGACTTACCGGCATGGCTGCTCTAAAACTGCCTAATTAGGAGTGCTGAGATTACTGATTATATCCCACTTATTACACGAGTTCTAGGAATCAAATTCAGGTCATTAGGCTTGTACGTCAAGCACTTTCACCTGCTGAGCCATCTCCCTAGCTCAGCCCCCAATTTTTTGTTTTTCTTTGTATATAGCCAAGACTGGCTTCAAACTCAGGATCTTCCTGCTTCAACTCCCAAGTACTTTTATTACAGGCATGTGCCACCTGAGTTCTTAATTTTCCACATACTACTTTTTAATTTTTAGAGGAAACATCAGAATGCTGTATTTTCTAAGCTATTATACTGCTAACATTAATCTCTTACTACTAATATTCCATTAAAAATGTGTAGGTTGGGAGTGTGTGTCAATGTTAAAAGTATGTGAACAGTATGCAAAAAGCCCTGAGTTTAATCCACAGCACCATAAGGAAAGGATGTTGATACTGGCCATTCATCTTTTGGCATTTAAGCGAAATGAGAACAAAGCTGACTTATTTTTCCACCGAATGTTTCAAAATTTCCCTTGATGAGTAAAAGAGGGTAAGAAATAGCTTATGCAGTAAAGAACTTGCTCTGCAAGTACAGGGACCTGAGTCGAACATCCAGAACCAATGCAAAAATACCAGGCGGTGGTGGCTGGTGTGCAACTGCAATCCTGGTGCTGGGGAAGCAGAGAGGAGGATCCTTGGAGCTCAATGTCCAGACTAAGGTGAGCTCCAAGCGGAGTCCTGTTTCAAGTAGGTGAGTGATGCTCTGAACATGACACCTCTGGTCTCTGAGCATATTGTGTGCACATAAAAGAATTTAATATGTCGTCTCCAAATTAGTATAATTCTCTACCAGTTATAAATATTGATAAAATGTACCACTTTGCCATATTGCTTCCCCTCCTGACTGAGTGGGAGTTAGTTTTGTTGCCTAGAAGCAGGGTCTTATGTATCATAGACTGAACTTGAACTCACCATGGAGCCAAGTTCAAGCCGACCTACTTCTGAGTGCTGTGCCGAGACTGCAGAGCATACTCTATCACACCTATTTCATGTGATGGGGTGGAAGGTCCAGGACTTGGTAGGTATGTTAAGCAACTCTTCTCCCAATTTCAGTTTTCCTTTTCAAAAGTGCAATTGCTACATGCAACTCAGGATACTATCTGTTCTGCTTCTAAATAGTCATGGTAGCAGACTGTAAAGGTCATTTCCTTCCTTTATTTATAAATCTTCATCCATTTCCACCTTTCTCACTTCTATATAATTCTGTTAACTGAAAACCTAAGGCCAGAACTTCCTTAGTTGGGCCTCCTCTACTTTCACCTGAGTTTTAACATAAGAAACTGCCTCCACTCCAGACGCAGGTCTGGGGCTTGGTGTGCATTTCTAGTAGTGTTCATACTGGCCTGTGGCTTGATGGATAGTAGCCAGCAGTGCTGGTTTGCCCAGAATTGCCTGCTTTCATTGCAAGAATGTACCACATGTAACTTAATTGCCAAAAACATTTCACTTGACTTTTAATCCTCAAGATACAATTATCCTTTCTCAAAAGAAAGTTTCTAACCTGTCTATCACTAATAATCATATACTGGCTTTCCTAAATATAGATTCATTATGTAAAGTGTGTTAAGACAAAGTTTGCAAAAAATAAAGCAAAAGAAAGATTTATTTGTAATTTCAAAAGATTGTGGATATGATCATTTTGTTATTTTTAAAAAAAAGTTTAAATAGAAAATAAAAAATGAAATGGCTTATTTTGAATATAAGCTGGCCCAGAGAAGTCACATTTGTTTCAGCGGGGTTTCTGGTTACTTGGGTCCTCGGCGGTGGCCTACAGCTTCTGGATGAGCAGAGCAGAGGCGCCTCCTCCGCCATTGCAGATACTGGCGAGACCAAATTCTCCTTGCTTTAAGGCGTGAGTCAGATGAACAACAATCCGTGCCCCAGACATCCTAGGGTTAAGAAAGCAAATGTTCCTTCATGAACAGAATTTAGGACTCATCAGAAAATGTTTCTATTTCAAACCTCTTTAAAATCCTATTAGTCAATATTTATAGCTGAATTAACCATTTTTAAGCTTAGTAGATCTGTATTAGGAAGAGGTTATAGCTCTTCCAAAACTCTGGACTTTAGATATTAACATTGCAGAATAAGGAAGAAAACTATCATAATTACATAATGTATTATCACTGTAATATCTATCATAATGGTGTTTGCCTTACAGAGTATAGAAAGGAGGAAAAACTGCTAAACAAAGCAACCAGTTATAACAGCAGCTCAGGTAGGAACAGAAAGCTCACTACCCTAAATATCAGACTACTCTACCTACCCAATTGGATGCCCCAGAGAAACGGCTCCTCCATTAATGTTCACTTTTTGGGGATCAAGCTCCAGCATTTTAATGTTGGCTAGTGCGACCACACTGAATGCTTCATTTACTTCCCACATTGCGATGTCTTCTTTTTTCAGTCCCGCAGATTTAAGAACCTATTTTTTCAAAAGACAGATGGTAGTCAAATATTTTATTTATTCTATATATTATATATTATATTTGAAACTTCTTCAATCAATCAACTTATTTTCTGGACATTTTGCAGTGTTGTTTGTTTTTCCCCTTAATGTAATCAGTTTTCTGAATTTTTTCTCTATTTTATACTACTTATATGAGAGAGAGATCAAACAGGTATGGAAGTTAGAGGACAACTTTCAGAAGTCAGTCCTCTCTCCTTTTCACTATTTAGGCTCTGGGTTTGAGCTCAGGCTGCCAAGTTTGCACATAGGTGCCTTTACTTAGTGAGCCATCTTGCTTGATAACCTGAGCTTGATCCCTAAAGAACCAACTCCTGTAAGTTGTCCTCTGACTTCCACATGTACCTTGGTTTGTGTGTGTGTGTAAGTTTGAATACCAGATCCCACATAAAAACATCCAGCCCAGGAACAGTCTGAGAAACCCCAGAGCAAAGCAAAAACGAGGTAGAGCAATCCAGGATGACTTCAGAAGTTACCCTTGGGCCTCCACAGGCACACACAGTGCCCTCTGATATACACATACTACACACATACACACACACTAAGTGGTAAGATTTTAAGTACAAGTGTAACTTATAAAGTCATGTTTTTAGGAATTCTCAATTCAATAAAAAGGTATTTTGTGCTAATGATTATTTTTTTTAATTTTTTTTATTATTTCTTATTCATTCAATTGTGTGTGTGTATGTGTGTGTGTGTAGAACCACGGATGAATTCGGGAACCACCATGGACGCCTCCACCACCTTGTTTACTCTGCCCCGGGATTCACAAGCTCCGCCCTACCAGGGCCAGAAGCGCAGGCCGCCCCTGCTTCTGCCCGGCGTCTATACGTGGGGTCTAGGATCCGAACTCAGGACTTTCTGCCTGCAGGGCAGAGGCTTAACCCCTGAGCCACCTCTCCAGCCCCATGCTAATGATTATTTTTAATCATAGCAATAGCTTTTAAAAAACACTGCTGAGGTCTGTTTTTTTGAGAAGTGCTTATTGTGGCTTCTGACATACCAGTGATCCTCTTGTCTTGACATATGTCCTACTCTTCTCCATTCTTACTCCTTATTGGTCCTGTTCGCTGCTTATCTGGGTGCTATTCTCTTAAGTCTGCTCTAGCTAGATGGGATGGTACACACCTGTAATCCCAACATTCAAGAAGTTGAGGCAGGAGGTTCAGGCCAGTCTGGACACAGCAACTCTTGTCTTAAAACAACAGGTCAGGGTAAGACCTTCTCTTGGAAAGGGTATTATTAATGGACACTTGTGAAATTTCTGAACCATTCAATGCTCTCAACACTCTTTTGCTTGTGATCCCTTAGTAGCTTCCCATATACTTGCTCATTTCTTCCTTTTGCTGCACATACTAACAATTTGGACTAAGGTTTTGTGTCTAATTTTATGCCTTTCTCTAAGACCTGCTGCTGACAGCTCCCTTTTAGAATGCAGACACCCTTTCTGGAAGTGACTAGTTACTTTGAACTCTACGTGTGATGTCACACCAGCCTCTACTACACCAGGTGGCTGCATTTAGCATGCTTACAAATAATTTGGTTACATACTTTTGAACTGTTGTAATGAAGATGTAGTTGGCGGTTTGCTGTTACTTGTTTTATTATCTTTATTTCTGCAATTTTCAGAAGCAGAAAGATTCAGTGTCAAGCTCTCTATGCTTTTACAAATTAGTAACATTTAAAATCTATAATCTTCAACCTTGTTATAAGTAGGACAGAAGCTAGCATGACACAGTTCAGGCCTTCACTTTTTTCTCACCTTAGGTACAGCATAAGCAGGTGCAACTGGAAAATCAATGGGATCTACAGCAGCATCAGCAAATGCTGCAAAAATAAAGATTATTAAACTCCTTTTCAAGAACACAAAGCTTTAGCCACTACGTATATACAAAAGCCCAGTTGACCCCACAAATACATATCTCCTAACCCCTATGCTACATGTATATGTTCCTTTTCTAAGATTACACTTTATAAAATTATACTAGTCCTTCCTGGGGATAAGGTGGGGGGTTTACCTCTAAAGATACTGGTGCTGACTGACAGGATGATTGCTTGCATGTCAACGATACTAAGCGGACTATTGTGTATGGTGCTGCCCTCTCAACCCAGCATCACTACAAAATGTCAGTTTTACTCAAGTTAAAAACATGATCTAGGAACATGGTGGTCAGGTCAATCCTAAACATCTCAAATAACCCATGACCTAACCAAGTTAAAAATGAAATGCATTACAAAGTAAATAGAATCTGTTTTAAATCCTTATGAGGAAAGCATGGCAGATTTTTTTTAAGGTAAAAAACTTAAAAAAGGTCCAAAGTCAGAGTATCTATACTCAATGTTAGACTCCTAATTCCATATTCTTTTTAGTTCAGCTGGCTGCCTCTTTGAGTAAAACATATTTTGTTTTCTCCTACTCAACAGTTCTAGGGGTGTCCTTGAGACTCTAGGAGGTGGCTGGGTCATCCCTGTCTCTCCATACTGGTGTGACAGATGGGTGAACAGTGGACTGGGAATCAGGAAGCCCAAGTCCAAGTCCTTTCTCTGCTGCTAACTGGTTGAGGCAAGCTGGCATTCAAAGTAAAAAGAACAAGACATAGGATAAGTAGTGGGAGTTTTAAAAAGCATATGCTTAAAAAGTAATGTTTTTAAATAATGTTCTTACATAAAAAAAATTTTAGTGAAAATATTAAAGGAATTTTTATCTAAACTGAAATACCTATCAGTTAAATGTGTCACAAATTAAAACCTGTACACAAAAATAGCCAACTCCAATGCTCTATCACAAGGCCTCAGTTTCAGGAACAGCTGATAGAAGTTTTAACAGTAAACAAAGCTGGTGATGCCTGCATTTCAATTAGGGAGGCTGAGGCAGGAGGATCACAACTTCAAAACCAGCCTGGGCCACCGTTAAGGCCTTCCTGCACAACTAATCTCAACATAAGTGAAGAATGGGGACGCCCTCGGTGGGCGTGCTTCTCCTGCCTGTAAGCACACTTACCTACTATTCGCGCCAGTGGCTTCACATTAAGCCTCTTGGCTGCATCTGTTGTCATCAGAACCATGGCCGCTGCACCGTCATTCAGTGTGCTTGCGTTGGCAGCTGTTACCGTGCCTGAAAGCGACAAGGAAACTTCATTTACAGAGCATCGTCTGGGTTGCTAAATGTATAGGAAATTAGAAGCAATATGGGAGATAATCCCTACCCTCAGGAAACATGTACCAAACTAATTACATCACAGTGAATGTAAAGAGATCCTTGTGATTTAGTGACAATTTTCTCAAAAGTAACAAACACCTGCATGATGGCACTGGGCAAGTGTAAACCAGCTAAAAGATGGGGACTGTTTCACTTTTCTCATCTCGGCATCTCTACACATCACTGCCAAGATGAAATATTTATCACTTGAAGTCAAAATATTCAAATTGTTTGTGAACTATATATTTTATTTTTTTAATGAAGTTTTTTTTTTTTTATTCAATTGTGCATGTGTGCTCCTGTGTGTATGTGTGAGAAACGCAGGCCGTCCCTGCTTCTAGGATCCGGACTCAGGACTTTCTGCCTGCAAGGCAGAGACTTAACCCCTGAGCCACCTCTCCAGCCCCAAACTATATACTTTAAAGAATAATTTTATGGTATATAAATTTTAAATTGTCGATGGAGACCCAATAATAGACTGCTATTGAAATTCTTTAAAATAGTTTCAATATATTTTTATAAAGTATAGTTAATATATTTTATAGTCTTACACTATAAGCACTCATAATACTAAAAAAAGACTGATTTTCTCTACTTGGAACTGAAAAGTTCCATTAGAAAAGAGGAAAAAAAACTAATTACAAATTATCATGACTGCATACAGTCAATTTTAAAGAGATCATCTTTTCTCAAAGGATCTTAAAGTAGTTAATTTAGATATTTAGCCAATGGGCGTAACTCTATAGTAGAACACTTGCCTAGCATGAAAGTTCTGCTCTGATCACCAGCAACTCAAACCCCCCATCCTGAAAAGGTGTATTTATATTTCTTGACATTGAGCAATTTACATACTAAGAACATACTATTGTGCTAGGTACTAAATATACCTGTGAACATCTTAGATGATTACATAAGGAGATTACATGACTGTCGATTCACAGTAAAATTCTGAGATGACTTACATCTGAAAAGCAATTTTAAAGGCATGTTACATATCTTCCCTGGGTATTGAAGATACCAACTGTTAAACAATTGTAAATATACCCTGAATTGATATTTGGTTAGTTTTACTTGAATCTGGTATACTGAAAAATGTGTAGCCATCTAGATGCCTTCTACAGTAATTTTACTTAAATTATTAAGTCCAAGAATAAATAGCACTCATTCAATTTTTTTTATTATTATTTATTCAATTGTGCGTGTGTGTGTATGTATGTGCGCGCGCATGTGTGTATGTGTGTGTGTAG
Source organism: Typhlomys cinereus (assembly GCA_023101885.1). NCBI lineage: Eukaryota > Metazoa > Chordata > Mammalia > Rodentia > Platacanthomyidae > Typhlomys > Typhlomys cinereus. The sequence continues at coordinate 956,622 of JALPQD010000432.1, read as the reverse complement.
AACCACGGACGAATCGGGAACCACCATGGACGCCTCCACCTCCTTCTGCCCCGGGATTCACAGGCTCCGCCCTACCAGGACCGGAAACGCAGGCCACCCCTGCTTCCGCCTGGCGTCTATACATGGGATCTGGGATCCGAACTCAGGACCTTCTGCCTGCAAGGCAGAAGCTTAACCCCTGAGCCACCTCTCCAGCCCTAATTCAATTTTTTTAATACTAACCATTTTCTTTTTGGAACACAGTCTTTAGTTTTGGAACTTTACTAAAATCTACACGCTTATATTCTTCATCTTCTTTCACCACAATATCTGGTTTACCTAAAACAAAAATGTTAATAGTCACCATTCAAGATAACAAATAAGAAACCATCACCCAATGCCTCCCTTTCAATATGACATACTTTAGGCTGTTGTACATAATCTAAAAATACTGTCTACATCTCTTCTTTTTACTTATTCATTTCTTGTATGTGCGCGCATGCAAGTGTGTGACACTATGTATCCTTGTGGAGGACTGAGGGTGATTTTGGGAATCATCTTGGATTGCTTCTACTTCTTTTTTTCTTAGCTCTGGGACTTCGCAGGCTCTGCCCCAGGACTGGTAGTGCAGGCTGCTACCACCACCATCCTGGCATTTTTACGTATGACCTGAAATCCGAACTCAGGCCCTTCTGTTTGTGAGGCAGCCCTGTCTACGTATTTTTTAATTTTTGAGAAAGCGAGCACACACATGTGCCATAGTGTGTGTGGTAGAGAACAACTTTCAGCAACTAGTTCTATCCTTTCAGCATGTAGGTACTGGGGATTGAACTGAGATCACCAGTTTGTATGCAGGTTCTGAACCATCCTGCCAGCCCCTAGTGTCTATATTTTCTACTATGTTAGTGTCCGAATAAGAAGCTTGTTAAATATTAAGCAGCTTAATGAAGTTTAAATCTTCTACACATCTAATATCCATTGTCTTCTCAACTGTCCCTACGATCATGGGCTTCACTACATTTACCTCAAGGATAGATGTCAACCATGGTTGCTGACAAATGACCACCAAATGGCTTAAGGGAACAAGGGATTTATTTTCTTACTGATAGTCCGGTTATGGTCTCCAGTCCAGCTTGATGGGAGAGCATGCACCAACACCAGGACCAAGGGAACTGGCCACACCATCTCTACATAATGGCTGAGAGAGGGACAGTCCTTACTTGCCAGACCAACATGTCTGGCCAAGTGTACGCAAGAATGCCAACTCTCTCAACCAGCTCTCTGTATTTTATTCCAGGGCCTAATCCCACCTACCTGGGCCTTACCCATCAGTTAGACAATCTCCAGCAGGTTTGCTCTAGGCTTAACCCAACCACTAATTCTCCACAAATGTGCCCAAAGCTCAAACCCTCAATTGTCAGATTGACACCTGTGCCTAACTATGACACAAACATTCCAGGATTAGACATGAAACCCAAATAAGTGGATATATTCTGGTGAAGCTGGTGAGAAGTCTTTCCTCTATACCTGTGATTCCACAGGCATGTCTCTGAAGAGGGCTGCTCATGCTCCTTCAAGTCTGGGATATGTCCCTAACAGTCTTTTAATATAAATATCCCTTTTAAAAATACTTAAGTTAATGTGTTACCTGTCACTTAGAAATTTCTCAGAAATGACTAGTGAACCATACAATTGGATTGAAATCTGTATTTTAGACTGCAAGTCTTGTCTTTATTAACTATCAGTAGACCTGTTAGTGTGTATTCAGCTGAAACACCAGATGATGAAGTAATCTGAAATGTAAACATAAATTTTGCAACATGTACAAAGTCAAAACCTAAATTAGAAATTGATTAGAAAATTGAAATCTACTTTGGAACTTTATCCTTCTACCTTTTACTGTAATTGTGACAGGAGTAATTTCTTTTACAAATTTCCCAGCATCCCATGCTGCTTTACTTCTGGTGTAAGAGTTAATGGCGTATGTGTCTTGTTCATCTCGTGCAATATTCAACTTCTTTGCAGTATTCTCAGCACAGTTACCCTGAAGAATTAAGAAGTTTTTAAAAATTAAAACTTAGCAAAATAAGTGGCTAACAGTTAAATTTAAACCTCAAAAATTACCCTGAAGAATTAAGAAGTTTTTAAAAATTAAAACTTAGCAAAATAAGTGGCTAACAGTTAAATTTAAACCTCAAAATATACTTTCTATATACTTAGTAACTTTCATTCATGCATTGTCTACAAATAAAATTTCCACTTTTAGGAGTCAGAAAACAACTTACTCCACTGTGGGGCAATTTCTTTAACATGCCTATATACTATATGTAGAAAAATATTTTTCCCCTAAAATGAATGACTTAAAAAAAAATCAACATTTACAGAACCCACTCTTGCAAGTTTCTAAAATACAATAAGAAAGATTAAGATTCACATACTGATGGGATTCTCTATTAAAACGGTACTTACCATGTGGATCTTATTGTAGACATCAGTTAGTCCATCTTTCACAATCAAATCTTCAAGTTTTACCCCACCATATGGTGTTGTTCCTCTGCTCATTACATAGGGCACATTGGACATGCTCTCCATCCCACCTGCCACCATCACGTCCTGCACAGAAACACAAGAATCCAGTGTCAACTTAGGACCTAATCTATTCCATTCCTTACACAGCTATCAACAAGTGACTACTCAACATGGATTTGCCATTTGCTATGCATCACTCTCTGTATCACTTGATGCTGATAAAATAAAATGGTTTAAAATGTGGGATGAGAATTAAGATTATAATTAGAAGTATTTGGGAAGCAAGGCAGGAGCATCAGATGGTGGAGGCTAGCTTCAGCAACATAACACATTTGAGACCAGCCTTGGCCTCTATGAGACTGTCTCAAAACAGATCAGAATGACACAGGGTTTCACAACACAACTTTTGTTAAAATAGTAGAACTCTAGGGAAAGCATTTGAAAATATCGAAAATTTTCAATCCTCTGAATCAGCAACTCTTTGGAATCTGATTCTCAGGGCAACACTTTGATCTCTCTGCTTGGGATGTAGCTCAGTGGTTCAGCACTTATGTATGTGCAGGGTCCTGGCTTTAATCCCAACTACTGCCAAAAAAAAAAAACAAAGCCCTTATTCTGTCACACATACAATATATTTTCTAAGCCCCTACAATCAGAATAAGATTCAATTAAGTAGTTGTTCCCAGACTAAATGTGGCTGATCATCACATTTAACACAGGCAGGTTCTCCATATGCAGCTCAGGTTGGCCTCAAACTTACAATCATGCCTCTGCCTCCCAGATGGTGAGATTATAAATATGTTATTGTTTTGAACTGTTTCAATGGCGTTGCAAATCTAAGCATGTTTGACAAAGACAACTGTACTTACAAGAAAAAAACATTGTTAAAACATAAATGTGCTTAGGTTTTTATCATCATTCTGGCCTGTATATTATTTTAATCAATGAAATAAGGAGTTTCCTACCTGATGTCCACACATAAGATTCTGAGAGGCCAACATAATGGCTTTCATTCCCGAAGCACAAACTTTGTTTATGGTGGAGCACGGAGTAGAAATAGGCAAGCCTAAAACCAACATATGTCATACTTTTGAAAAACATATTTTCATTTTGAAACTACAATGTAGAATTAAAATAAAAAAATATGTTGATATAATCGGCAAAAAAATTTTCGTTGATTTTTATTCAAACCGGAATGACATAATTTTGACATTTTGAATTGAAGTATAAAAGTAAAAATGTATTCTGGTACCTGCACCCAATACTGCTTGTCTTGTCGGAGCTTGTCCTGAGCCTCCTTGTAGAACATTACCCATGTATACTTCTTTAACTTCTTCTTTTGGAATCCCTTTTAAAAATACCAAACAGTAACGTGTCTAAATTTCATTCAGTTAAATAATTAGTGATTACCTAATAAGTTATATAATATCTAACAGGATTCTTTTCCTTATCAGTTTTAAGTTTTATCCATAGCCCTCTGTGTCATGGTTTGAATATAAGTTGACATCCACAGGCTCATGTGTTTGAATCCTTAGTTTTGTTTGAGAAGGTCATTAACACCTTTGGGAAGTGAAGCCTTGCTGGAGGAAGGCATGTCACCAGGATGGGCGGACCTCGAGGTTGGTCAGCCCTCACCCTGCTTCCCAGAAAGTGGTTCTTATAGGCTGAAGTTTGCTGTCTTGGCCCCCATCATGGACAGTTTTTTCCACTATAATGGACTCTATCTATCCCCATAAGCTGAATAAATCTCATCTCCCATTAAGTTGTTGATTCTCTTGTCTCACAGCAACAGAGAAGAGTAACCAGTATATCCTATAATACAAAGGAATTCAGAAATGTAGGTACTATATCATTTCTATATATATATACACACACACAAAAAATAATAAGCTTGTGTTTCACTAACTCATTTCACTTTTTCACAGAAAAAACAAAGGAGCTACTGACCTGCCTGTCCGATGGCTGCCTCAATTGCAACGGAACCAAGCTTAGTGGCTGGCTGCGAGGCAAGGCTGCCCAGGAAGGATCCCATGGGTGTTCTCATGGCACTTACTATAACCACTTCCTGGCAAGACAGAAGATAATAAAAATTATTATAGGTGTGTTATTCCAATCATCTTTCATTAAACATTCATATATGGTCTAAGAAACAGACTACTGATGAATAATTAGCAGGGATTAAAATAATATTTGAGCAGCTATAGAATATCATGGCATTTACTAGCATTTCGTTATTTAAAATCCAAGAGAAAAACCAGGCTGGGGATATAGCTCAGTAGTGGAATGCTTGTCTAGTATGTTCAACCTTGAGGACCAAAAAGTAAAGGAGAAAATAAAGACAAAAATCTAAAACAGACATCAAGATCCTTACCAGTTCTTTCTAGGAAATCTGAGGTCAGAATTTGTTTCTGTTCTGCTTAGTCAAAAATCTAAAAACTGGTAACTTTTGCCTTGACACTAGTTACTAACTAGTTACAACTTAGTTGTAGCTATTTACAACCCTAACCAAAGGCTCCCTGACTGACAGGAGCTCTGTGCTACTAGCAATCAAGTGAGTACAACTGAGGACCAGTGTCATTTAAGATGCAGCTAGATCACCACCTCTAAATCTATAAATTCTCTTAAACACTACAGTAACCTATTTTAACAAATCTCATGACTCTTCTAAAATCTCCTAGTATGCTTGAGATAATAGGAAAAGCATAGACAGATGAACTGTCACTTTGGGGACCTTACAGAACAAACTCAGGGCCTCTAAGAAAGCACTGACAGATGTTAGGCATGTTGAACTCAAAAATGGCTCAAGTTCCCCGCCTCCCAGACAAGGGTGCTTCACAGTTCCCAGCCTGCCTAGATAAGGCAGCCCCACAGCCCCCAGCCTGCCTGCAACTTCTCCACAGCCCAGTCCATCTGCAGCTAGGATAAACTGGCGCACTCTCCCGAGGACTTTTTACCCACTCCGAGGTGAGCCCCTCCTCCCATCCCAGTATTTTTTTCACTACATGTCTCTGCTCTATAGTTATATATTCCTGCCCCATGGTCACATGCCCTGCAAGAGACCCCAGAACTAGACCTTGCGTGCCTCTCCATCTGTTTGCTGCTTGCCTATTTGCCTTCCTGCTTACTTGCCAATAAACCTCATTTATACATTACGTGCTGGTCCAAAGTGGGAACTTTCGAAAGAGCCCTCACACTGACCAGGTAGTAGAGGTGCCCTACTTGTCTCACCCCTAAGTTTCACTTCTTAGAATCTCCTATGGGCTTCTGCATTGGACCGCCCACATGTAATGACGTTTCTTGAGAATGAGGGGGCAACAATGCAGTTTTAGAGAAAAGTAGTTTGCAATTGCATAGCACTTCCAATAAAAGAGCAATTGCCATCTTTCTTAGGCTGCACCTGCTGACCGCTAATGATCCCTTAGACAGAGGGAAGTCACCCAACTCTCACCGGGGATTCTGGCTCGCCAGAGCACCTCCCTGCCAGTTGGTACATGATTCTGCCCTAATGATGCGAACCTTGCGCACTCCCTCACAGCGCCATGGCCAGAGAGCGATCTCACACGCATCCTCACAGGCGTCCTCACACGTGGGCACACCAACGCCATTGCACGCACCCTCGCACAAGCGCCATCACATGAATGTACACATACCCCTCACACATGCATGCACGTGCACGTGCACACACGCCCTCACACATGCATGCATGCGTATATACATGCACACACATGCACAAATGCATGCATGCACTCACAGACACCTTCACATATGCATACACACAAACACACATGCATACGCACACACAAGCATGCACACACACACACACACGGGCACACGGGCACATGAGGGCCCCGGAGAGGAGCCAGCAGACACAGCAGAGCAGCGAAGTTAGCTAGAGCTGGGGTTCCATCTACAGCGCCATGGGAAGCCAGCAGCCATGAGGAGGATGAGGTTTTCCAGTGTGGCTGCTTTGGGGTCACCCAGGCTGCTGTAAGTAACCCCAATGAACTGGTTGGTGTGTGGAGCTGGACTTTTGTCTGTCACTGGATTCCTATCTGGGACGGTTGTATGGTAACTCAAGAAAAAGCTTCACACAACAGTAGGTTACCAAGAAGCAATAGCAATTATGCATGGACTAACTGAACTATATTTTTATGATAACATAGAACTTAATATTTGAGTGGTTAGCATCCCCTAACCAAATACAGTCAAGTCATAAATAAATGTATTTTTGCTTTGGTTTGGTTTGTTTCATCAATCCTCAGGCCTATAGCCTCATATCCCTCCCCCTATAGCACTGGAATTGCAGGTACATACCACCACACCCAGTAATATATGTACTTTTGCCCATTAAATTTTCTTTAAGATTTTGTACTGAGGGGCTGAAGAGGTGGCTCAGGGATTAAGCCTCTGCCTTGCAGGCAGAAGGTCCTGAGTTCGGATCCTAGACCCCACGTATAGATGCCAGGCGGAAGCGGGGGCAGACTGTGTTCTGGTCCTGGTGGGGCGGAGCCTGTGAATCCCGGGGCAGAGTAAACAAGGAGGAGGTGGAGGTGGTCCATGGTGGTTCCCAAATTCGCCCATGGTTCTACACACACACACACATACATATACACACGTGACAATTTTATGCACAATTGAATAAAAAAATAAATAAATAATAAAAATATATAAAAAGATTCTGTACTGAGGAGATGGCTTAATGATTAAAGCCTCTGCCTCACAAGCAAAAAGACCTGAGTTCAGATTCCAAGATCCCACATAAAAAAGGCATGGAGGACATGGGAGTGGCCTATAATTCTGGCCCTAGACTCTAGGAAACTTGAAGCAAAACACTAGGGTAGAAGAGTAATCCAGGATGATTCTCGAAGTCAGCCTTGTGTCTCCACAGGCACATACGCTCAAGCATCCTCTAGTACACATGCCCTACACACATGCACACTACTGTGCCGTCACACACATGCAACCCACCCACATGCAAAACACACATACATACACATGCATGCAAAAAAATTCTTCTAATTGAAAAGGTGCAATTTATACTTACATTCAAAGTAGGTTTTGATGCATAACTTCGTTCCATGTATTTTATTTCCTGTAAAATAAGTATGTTATAATATAAAAAATACTAATTGTATACTCATCAGTGATAGAACTAGGATTTTTTATGCTTTTGTATCTAAGTTTTTCACAGTCTTCATACATCCTTTATAAATCAGAAAAAATAAATAGTACATTTCTGATTAACTTCATTGGAAATATACATTTTACTATCTGATAAGCTTGTCGTTTTAAAAGTTCCTTCTTAAAGTAGATACTTTCTAGAATTTAGACTTTTATTTAGTGGACTTTGAGTTTTGTGTTTTGTTTGGGAGACAGTATTTCATGTAGACCACACTGACTTTAAATTCAATATGCAGCCAAGTGCTGGGGTGATAGACTTGAGCTACCAGTCCTAATTTATGCTGTGGCAGGGATGGAACTCAGGGTCTTGTGCAGGTGAGGCACACACTTACACCATTTGAGCTATATCCCTAGTTGAGATGACTGGCCTCAAACACACTATGTGACTCAAAGTAGCCTCAGACTCACTTTCTTGCTGCCTATCTCCTGAATAAACTGTAACTGCAAGATAAATCTTGCCATTAAAGTTAAACTTGCCATTTCTGCCTACCTGCTTTCCACAGATTCTTTTGATTTACATGTAACAGACACATCTCATATATCAATAGTTCACATTACCAGAAAAACTCTTTTCTAAGGAAAAAAGAGATGGCTGGGGAGTAGCTCTTGTTACATTGTGTATGAGGTCCTTGGTTTCATCCTCAGCACCAAAATAATAAATATCTTAATTCTTTTCAACAATTCTTAGGAACAAATGCCAATAAGAGAAATTCTGAAAATGGAGGGCAGAGTTCAAAGACCTAACACATCTGAACTCTGACCATGCAGGACAAAGAATAAAGAATACAATCTTTGCTATATGAGGTAACAATGTATAACATTCAAAACCAACAAGTTCTATTTAAAAACCAATCTGATTGACAGTTTAGCTATATAATGTGCAGTTGTAGCTCATAGGAAGAGCAACAAACAAGCCTATCAATGTCACTTTCAAATAACTACAAATAATTTAGCTTTCTATAGATTAAGCATGCATTGTCCTGACAGAACGCATATGACTAAAAATTTGAGCCTTTAACACACAACAAATGACAATGGGAACTATGAACAGGGACAGTCTTTGTAACCACAGGTACTCTCCAAACTAGTTGTCACAAAAGTACTGAAATGGCAGCAAACATACACAAATGGCAGTTTAAAAGTGGACATATTTTTCTAGGCAGAAGAACAGAATTTTATGGGTACTGTTTTCCTCAATACGAATGTGATGGAACAGGATAGAATATGTAATTTTTATAAAGAATCTTCATGTAAACGACACTATTACAACAATTTAGCTACGGAATTTCAGTATGCCCTGAAGAGCCCTTCACAACCTTTGTTGTGACTTTGAGAGATGAACAAAACATATAAAGCAATTTGATCCTTCTTTAAAAAAATTTTTGAGATTACTTATGTGAGGAAGGCATTCTGGGGATTCAGAGGTCCAATAATATGGACTTTATACCTAAGCAGCATTATAATCTTATTAGAAAGAAGTGTTCGAATTCCATATTCTTTAAGAGAACTGGGCAAGAACTATAAGAATGGCATAATTAGTAATCTGTAGATTGGTTTCAAAGGAGAAAGATTTTTGGGGGGAGTATTGAATAGCTAGCTATCTTCAAATGCCTGAGTTCCACTGATATGCATCTTTCAGGAATTCTATAAATACTTTGTTTAAATTTCTTGTTAATGCAATATATGTTACTTGTTTCTATCAGGTAATCTGTGTTTGTTCAGGCCACACTTGAAATTATGATCTTCCTGCCTCAGCTCTGTATTTGTATATCTTATAGTCTGTCATTAGGTTAGGAAGATATGTGTTTGTTTTTACTCTCCTAAGCTGTATATATCTACTCAAATGACAGTGTATACTACTGGCTGTGCCAAGCAGACATATGCTACAGTAGCCAGGCCCAAGTACATCTGCTCATGGATGTACTCCTTAGTCTCAGCTGTGTAATACAAACATACCCTCTATATACATAACTTGGGCTATTGCTTATATCTATGGCATATTATATGCAGTGCATCTCTGAATAAAAAGTCTGATATGATAAATATGCCAGGCGTTGCCTCCACCCACATTGTAAGGGGCAATTCTGCTACTCCTTCTGACTAGAACTGAGGAACCAAGAATGGATCAGATGGATCCTAGATAGCAGCCTCAGAGGCTGCTCCAGCTGATAATGATGGGTGAGTACTGTGATAGGCTAGCTCAGAATACATAAAGCAGATGTCAGAACTCAGAGAAAAGCTATGAGTTAACAAAGGAAAAGAATAGAACAAACATGCTCAAAGAACAGGAGAATCCTACAGACGACAAGAGTCAAACAAGGGCTTCCTGGGTCATTAATTTTCTGATTTGGGTTTGGAAAAGACCAACTAGTAGTATGTCTCCTATCTTTACAAATCCAAAAATTTGTCTATTACATCTCTTCAAAAGTTTCCTTTTCTGGACTGTAGCATATGCTTAGCATGTGCCAAGGACCTGAGTCTAATCCCCAGAACCCAAATCAAAGAAACCGTCAGCTAGCCTAAAGTGGGATAGTATTCCTTCCTTGCTATTATTCTTTTCCTTCAAGTTTCTGGTTCGGCTTCACTGACAGTTCCCTGGTCTCTTCACTTTGGATCCCATCTAGGTTGCCTTTTTAAGGATGGCCCATACTCAGGTGCCCTTTCCTCCTCTACATCATTTCTTTTACTTGTAGACCATTTCATAAGCATGTATGTGTTCCAGCCTAAAAAAGAATAGCACATGTCCCCTGACTTACATTCCATTGAAACTTTACATTTCTCCAAATTACGTTGTTTGCTTGCCCTTGCTTCCTATTTCCTGCTCAGTCTCTTGAGAAATGACTTTTATCTCTACCACTCTTGACTCTGAGCAAGGTCAACAATGTCTGCATAGCCAGATCAAACATACTTCCCAGACTTTACACCAGGAGCCCTGTGAGGCTCAGAGACATTGCTAAGGTTACCAGTGCTACGCAGAGACCTATATGGATCCCACATAAAAATCGTCCTGTTTAATAGGTGGTTGTCTTTATGCAAATATGAAGGTATTGCTTTGGAACGTGTAAGCATACATATAGAACCATAATGTATACATACAAAATGTACAAATTTATCCATGTATACATGAAGTTCATGTTACCACTCTGGGAACTTTGCCACTCTAAGCTTAATAAACAAAAATACTACACTTTAGTGGAATCATTCACTTACATTGGTAGAAAAAATAAATCCTTCAGTGTAATCATTTCCATTTTCTTAGCAACATTGGACTTGCCTAACTTAGGAAATATGTAGTGTTAGGCTAGCGTACTAGCTAAATGCATTTGAGCAAGCAGTGTAGACATAACTTCACCTTCATTTTCTCAAAAACCTACCCTGGGTGATTGTGAGAACTGAGTGATTTTATGTATAAATCAGTACAGAAGAAGCCAGCGAGATGAGTCGTGGGCTGAAGCTCTTGCTACAAAAGATTGATGACTTGAGCTTGGTTTCTGGAACCCATGTGAAAGTGCAAATCATCTTCTTACCTCTACACACATGCCATGACACGGCACATGGATACACACTATATGTGAAGTATTTTTAAATTTTAAAAAAAAAACAGAGAGCCTGGGGAAATGGCTCAGGCGTTAAAGCCTTTGCCCAGTAGGCAAAAGGGTCTGAGCTTGGATCTACAAATTCATGTAAAAAAAAATGTAGGACAGAAATGGAAACCTGCTTATCTGGCCCTTTCAGTCAGCAATAAGGAGGTATAACAATCCAGAATGATTCCCAAAGGCACCCTTAGGCCTCCACAGGCACACACACTTAGATGTCCTGAAGTACAAACAAAACATACATACAGAGGAGCACATACATGATAAATAAATGTTATATATATAGTTTCTGGGTCAGTAAGATGGTATAGTAGGTAATGGGCACTTGCTGCCAAGTCTAATGACCCAAGTCAAGGTCCAAAAGCTACATGGTTGCACGAAAGAACCAAGTGCCACAAGAGGTTTTGACCTCCACAGGTGCAGAGTGCCATGCTTGTGTGCACACACAGAGACATGATCAATAACTTGTCCAAAACTGCTTCAATTTCCATCACTGCCACCAAGTCCAGGCCCACATCCCAGTGGTGACTTTCTATTGCTCTTGGAATGGCATCCAAAGTCTTCGCCTGATGTTCTTGGGGTTGCAACATCTGGATTTCTTTCCAAACTTACATTGCTCTGGCTCCGTGCCAGCTGTACCCGCTTGTCTTTGTTCTGAGTTCTGCTTTGTCTCTGAAACCCACCTCACCTCCACACCTCTGTCTTTCAAGTGCCCACACGCTGGCTCCTTATTGTTCTTTATGAGGAAATGCAAGTGGCACAGCCCTCCAGGACCCTCCTTATCCGATCCATTCACAGTTCTCCTGCTAGACAGTGACACACGCCTGTCCTGCCAGCCTTGAGGAGGCAGCGGCACAAGGACTCAGGTTCAGACCAGCCTGGACTCTTCTCAAAGTACAGCATGGACTTTCAGTTACTATTTGCTTCACTCCCCAAGTCCTGTCTATACTAGTTGTTTCCAATTCCTTTATAAAGTAGGTGTAAAGAGAACCACTGGAGACACAAAAAAATAGCATAAAGATTCTGCATGTCAAAATCTGCCCAGTATACTGGGTATGGAAGTATATGCCTACTGGTTCAACACTTGGGAGGTTGAAATAAGAGGATCAGGAGGTCAAGGCCAGTCAGAGACACGTGCAAACTTAGGAGATAAGAGAAATGGACACAAAAACATGAGCCAAGTCCTGTATGGACTATTGACTGCAAGAGAGATGTGTGTATTTGAAGGCAAAGGTGAAAGAGCCCATGTGATGAGTAAAAGGTCAAATTCTATCCCATGCAAAACGACATGAAAACTGAAAATCCTATTTAAAAAAATATTTCCACAGCCAAGTAAATGATTGCTTAATTCAAGTAACCTCTACTTCAGATGATTACTAAAACTTAATAATGTGAACACAGGCTGGTGATATTGCTCAGTGCTACAGAGTCTAGCCTCAGCCCCTAGCGTGTGGCTGGTACAGTAACCCCAGTATTCAGGATGCTAAGGCAGAGCATCCAACAAAACGAAACAAAACAAATCCCCAGCATAAAAAAAAGAAAGGCAGGAGAGCCACATATCACATGGTGTGAACCTACAGGTGATAGAAGAACCTTGAACAGAGGTTAGGCGGTATTGAAATTAATACCAGGAAAATATTAGGACCCAAAGAGGAGAAAAACACAGAAGCCAGGAATCAAGAGATCACCTGTGACACTGTATTTAACACTGTGGGGCAGTTCCAACCTGAAACTCCTGTATGTGAATCCGACTTTATTCAGATTGCTTTATTTGGTGTGGAGTCAAGAGTCTTACTCTGCAGCTCAGGCTGGTCTCAAATTCGCAATCCTCCTGCCTCAGCATCTTTAGAGTTAGGATTATGGAAGTATCTGCTGCACCAGCTCACGTTCTTTCTTATGCAGAACATCTGGGTTGGGTTGTAAACTCTTCAAGTATTAATTAAGAAGGTTCTGCCCTTTTTTCCTGACATATCTAAAGTACCTGCTTTACCTGATTCACCTAGTCAACATTATGAAACCCAAGTTAGATTGTCTGTGTGTGTGTGTGTGTGTGTGTGTGTGTGTGTGTGTGTGTGTGTACGTGCAATTTCTCTAGTTATGCCATGAAACTAAGCAAATTAAGAACCGCACTGGAGAGATGGCTCAGGGGTTAAGACTCTCTCTCTCATGCAGAAGGTCCTGAGTTTGGATCCCAGATTCCACCAAGTGGAAACAGGGTCTGCACTTCTGGCCCTGATGGGTGGAACCTGGGAAATGCCAGAGCAAAGCAAAAAAGAAGTAGAAGCAATCCAGGATGATTCCAGAAGTCATCCTTGGTCCTCCATAGGGACATACAGTGGCCATACACATACGGCAAAATAGATAGTTAAAGGAGAAGAAAAATAATCAATCCTGGGTGACTGAATAGTAAAGTCAGAAGGGAATAAGATTTCCAGGAAGATTTATATAATTTTCTTTCCTGGCTGCTCCTCTTTTTCCTTCCCCTAACCTCCTCTCTTCGCTTCCTTCCTCTCCCGCTCCCTCCTTTTCCCTCCTGTCTTTCCATCCATCTGACCTTGCTCTGAAGACCAAGAAAGATGGTGTTCAACTTCTCACCCCCACCTCAGCCTCTGCTTCAGGAGTGGGAGGTCACACCCAGGAAAAAGAGGAACAAGTAAGAAGGAAAATGTATATAAATCTTCCTGGAAACCTTATTCCCTTCTGGCTTTACTATTATTCAATCACCCAGGATTGATTGATTGATCTTCTTGACATAGGGTGTCACCACACTGGGCATTTGGACCTGGAACCACAGAGCTTTGAAGCTCCTCCAGTCACGAGAATGGCTGGGACTATACTTGCCCAGGGCTAATTTTAGACTCCTCCTTTCTCTCAGCTTTCTTCCATCCAAACCGCACCATCTTCATGTCCTACATTATTCTTTCATAATCTCTTGCATAACGCGGCTCTCTCTCAGCTCCTCTTCCTGCGCCCTACGATGCACTCACCCAAACAGTGTTCTCCCACCAGTTCGTTCTCCATGACCTCTGACGATTGTAGGTAGAGAGAGAAAAAAAAAGCTAACCGGCTCCACTGGCTTAAGTCAAAGCAGACTCCAGATTTCAGAGCATCTAACGCTAGGAACGAAGGAAACCTCGAGCTTCGCCAGCACTTCAAGTTTTTTATCCATGGGGGCGGGGGGGAGGATTCCCTTGACTTAAACATATAGAAAATAAATTATTTCCAAGATCTGCTACAGCAGTTCCCTAAACCCAACAGCCAGAGGACAGACATGCACCCCCAAGATCACAGATTTCTGAGCAGCCATTTTGTTCTCCTGTAAGTTTCAGGGTTGCTCCTGTGGCAAGCGTTCCTTTCTATTATCACGTAGTGCCCACCCTGGCACCTACTAGGTGGGAACGAAACAGAAAGCCACTGTCCTGACCGTACTGCTCACAAATAAACTACACATGCCGTTTGAAACAGCCTGCAGAGGGGCGCAGCTCCCCCTCTGCAGCCTGAGGTCGCAAGGGGCGAGGCCAAGCTTGGGCCTCGCCGCCCAAGTCCAGCAGCTGGACACTTAACAGCTGCGACGCTGGCAAGGGAAACCCGGGTTCCAAGCGGGCGGAACCTTCCACGGCAGGAACCTTCAGCGGCGGGAAACGCAGCAGCCCGAGGCCCAGGGCCCGGCGCGGCGGGCGAGGGGACCTCCAGGGGCACCGGCGCGCTCACCTGCAGCGGCCGGCGAAGCAGAGGGCCGCGGGCGCGGGCGCCGCCGCGCAGCAGAGCCGCCAGCACCGCCATGGTGAGAAGCCGCGCGAGTCTCCAAGGGCAGAGGCAGAACGCAAGGCCGGCGCCGCGACGCCCTCGCCCACAGACCCCGCGGAGGGCCCGCCCCCCGGCCGTTCCCCTCCAATCGCGGCCATGCCAGGGCGGGGTGGGGCCTGGCGCCCGGCGCGGGGACGCGGCTGCGGCCGCCCAGGGAGACTCGTTCCCCACCCGGCCGCTGGAGGCGGGAGCCGCGCCGGCCGGCGCCCGACCCCCGGCTGCGGCGTTTCCAACCACTTTTAACCTCTTGACGCCTGTGGTTGGGGGGAAGGCCGCGTCTTTCCGTTCGCGGAGCTGCTGGCGTCTGCCCGGGCTCGACCCAGAGCTGGTTGTTTATTGAGTCTCCCCTCTCCCTTTAGTCTCCCCCTTCCCCTGCTGGCCTTCGAATCTGGAACTGCGAGTAGAGTGCAAATTTTCTGGGGCGCTCTCCTTAACTCTTCCCTGACCTCATTGAACAGTAGGAACTATTTAACAGTCACAAAACTCCGTGATCTGACTGCCAGGAGGAGGCACCCTTCGACCAAGGAGATGAGAGAGGCTTGTGGGGCTGGCGGGCGCTCATTTGGAGCTTTGTCTCTGAAGACAGCAAGGGTCTAGAATCAGCAGGGCGCTTGCATTTGTTTTTATCTTTATGTTTGCGATGTGTATCTGGGCACTGTGTGTCCCTGTAGAGGACCAAGATTGACTTCAGGAATCATCCTGGATTGCTTCTGCCTCCTTTTGGCTTTGCTCTGAGATTTCCCAGGCTCTGCCCATCAAACCTGAAGTACATACAGGCCATTTCCACCTGGCATTTTTACGTGGTACCCGGGATCCGAACTCAGGTCTGCTAGGCGTGGCTTATTAGCCTGAAGCAGTGGTGCATGCCTTATAATCCAAGCATCTATGACACTGAAATAGAAAGGATCTGGGTACCAGCCTGGGCTACTTAGTTGATTCCCTGTCTCAAAAAGAAGAAAACCAAGTAGCGACTTCTTGTTTTTATTCCCTGGAAGATTTTTCCTGGCACATGTATACAGTGTAGAGGCCAAGATTCCTGTGTGCTTAGATTGCGTTATCTGCTTAGTATTACATCCAGGGCTGGTTGTTTATTGAGTCTCCCCTCCCCCTTTAGTCTACCCCTTCCCCTGCTGGCCTTTGAATGCAAATTTTCTTGGGAGCTCTCCGTAACTCTTCCCTGACCATAGGCAGTTGTTCTTATTTGGGGCTGAGCTTTCCTTCTGCTCTGCTTTCTACACTTTGCTTTGCTTTGCTATTGAAACGAGTGTTTTTCCACCATCATCCTTTGTGTTAGTATTCCAGCATTACTTTGGTCTGTGATAAACTCCCCTGAATAAAGCAACTTGAGGAAGGGTTTATTTTGTCCCACAGTATGGCTGGGATGTCATGGTGACTGAAGTTTGAAGCAGCTGCTCATACTGCATCTACATTCAGGAAATAAAGAGTTAGGAATGCACATTTGCTGCTCTTTCTTCTTTCTATTCAATGCAGGATTCTAGCCATCCCCAAGAATGGTTAACCTAGTGACAGGTGTTCTCAATTAACTGGATCATGATAATCCATCACGGCATGCATGCTCTAGGTTCTCAGGTGATTATAATTCTAGAGATCCAAAAATTGACAACTAAGATTTACTATCACAACCCTTTTTTTTTTTTATGTTGAGTATCAAAGTGAAGGCATGGCACTCTCTTGCTGAGTTCTGACCCTAGCACAAGTATTTTTATACCTGGATTTCTTAAAAAGCTGCTGAAAGGCAGTAAGTGCAATGTATGTCACCTTTGAAGCTTTGTCTACGCACAAAACACACATTTTTATATTACTTCCAACAGAAAAAAACTGGATTTTTCAGAAATGAAAAATGAAACCGTGAAGTTTGACTAGAGATTACCAGTTTGTTGTTGTTGGGGGAAAGTGTTTTCTTTCTATAATTTAGAAATGATTTTATATTTTGCAAACAAATTATGCACAGCTATTCTAGCCATAAATTCTATCTTTCAGAAACACTAGGATTTTGTATCGGTTATCTTTATATCATAATGAACACCATACCTGAAAATGTATTGCTGTAGAGATTTTTATTTAGTGTGTGTACCAGTACAAGAACAGGCAGGCTGCAACACACATGTGGAGGTCAGAGGACATTTTAGCAGCTGGTTCTTTGATTCCACCTTGGCTTTGAGTCGGGATCTCTTGTTATTTCCGTTGCTGAGCAGGGTATGTGAACCTCTGGCTGACTGCTTTGTGTCCGCCTTCCATCTTGCTGCAGGGAGGGCTGGGGTTGCAGGCGTGGTCTGCATGACCTCCAGCATTTGCACTCAGGCCATCTGAGGTGCATGTCCCTCTTTTGTTTTGGGGTTTTTTTGGGGGGGTTGGTTTTGGGTTTTCCTTTTTTTGTTTTTTGTGTTTTTCTTTTGTTTCATTTTGTTATTTTTATATTGTTTACATTTTGTTATATTTTTAATATTTTGTTTTATTTTGTTCAGGTTGGCTTTAATTCACAGTCCTTCCTCTGCCTGTCAAGTGCTGGGATTACAGGCATGTGCTACCACACCTGGCCCAAGATTACCAATTTTGAAAGATCAAGGATATTAGCTACACTCAATCATACAGTGAAAGATAACTTGTTACAATGACAGCTGTTGTCTGGCAAGACAGCTCAAACAGTGAGGATACCTGTTCACAACTATGGAGACCTAAGTTCAATCCCCTGAAGTCGACCTGGTGGAAAGAAAGAACGCTGTTCTTTAAGCATTGTCCTTTGACACCTTCTTTTGTCTTTGGCACCTTCCTTTGACACCATAACATGCATGCTCTCTTTTTTTCTTTCTCTTTCAAATAAATGAATAAATTATTAAAAAGTATTCTTTAAAAAAATAAAGCAACTATTTAGACATTAATATGAGCCAGTTCTGCCATAATAGTTCATTTACTCTTCGTAAGTAAAACTTCAGATTTTAAGAATGTTTTTCACATTTTACAAATAAAAAAACTGAGATGTACAAGTTTGTTGAAGGCCACAGCACAAGTACAGATAAGAGCAACTCGGTTGCCAGGTTTTGGCTCTCAGTGACTCACTATATTAGTTTTGCCATAGGCAGCATCTGCCTTACACACAGGATGGATGGGCTTTTTTTTTATTTATTTGAGATACATTCACACACACACACACACACACACACACACACACACACACACACACACAGATAAGTGGACAGAGAGGCATGTCATGGCATATGAGTGGAGGTCAGAGGACAACTTTCAGAAGTCAGGTCTCTCCTACCAAGTGGGCTTCTGGAGTTTGAACCCAAGTCACAAGGTTTGTAAGCAGGTGTCCTTCCCTGCTGAGCTATTTCACTAGCCTTATTGGTTGACTGTCATTGAGCAACTGTTCCACTAAAGGCTCTACAAGGAAATACTGCCACTAGTTGGTCAGAGTTTCTAAAGGAGTTGAGAGACAGGTAGGAGGAGAAAGACAATGAATTTACTTCACAAATCTCTTCAGAGGTACATTACAAAAAACAAACAATAGAGGGCTTGGAAGATAGCTCAGCTGGTAAGTGCTTATTGCACAAGCATAAGAACTTCAGTTCCATCCCCAGAACCCATATAAGTAGCTGGGCATGGCCAGTGAGCACTTGCAATCCTGCCCTGCGAAGGCAGGAAAATCCCTGGTGCTCATTGACCATCCAGCTTGGCCAAATCAGTGAGACTCTGTCTTGAAACTATAAGGTGGAAGAGTTCTGAATGACACCCATGGTTATCATTTGGCCTCCACATACTCACACACACAGGTATACCTGCACACACATGAACAAACACATAGAAACAAACAGAGTACAAGCCAGCCAAACAGTGGTGCATGCAGTGAGTCCTAGCACTTAGTAAGGCAAAATGATCGTGAGGCAAGGCTAGCCTGGACTACACGGCAAGCCTGTCTCAGAAATAAGGAAAGGGACAGATTAAATGTCATGAGATCCATATTTAAGACAATATAGACCTCCCCTAAATAAATATCAATTAAATCTGATATTTAGATTTTATCCCTAAAAAGGTCACCTAGAACAGGGACTTAGAGCAAAGAGAATGAGGAGGAGGAGGGAAAGAAAGAATAGGAGGGAGAAGCACAGAGTGGGATTGACAATCCCAAGCCATGGAGCGCCGAGCATGTCAGGCCTGGAGGCATGGGTCTGCATTCCCAGTCAAAGTCGGCCTGGCTGCGAAGAGAGCTCAAGGCTAGTCTGGAGAACAGTGAGCCTTGCTCACTGCTGGAGTGTATGCCTAGCCTGGTTTCATCCTAAGCACTGCAAAGTAAACATACAAAAGGGCTGAACATACCAGGGGGCACTTTCCTAATATGTACAAGTCCCTGGGTTGGGTCGCTAGTATCAAAACACACAAACTAATAAGTGGAGCACCAAGGATTTCCATCAACTACCAGGAGACAGGGGAAACATGTTTCATGACATTCCCAGGGACACGTAAAAGAAACACCTGCCTCTGAGTTAGGAAGGCAGCAACTGCCCAAGAAGGATGTGCACAAGTTCAGCTTGAACTAAGTGACTGTATTTGTGTTACTCACAAAGTGATGGACTATTACTCTGAGCTTTTTCATCCTCACTCCCTACCCCCACCCTTCTAAACTCCTTCTTTATTTGGCTGTAAATCTGCCTCAGCATTACTGGACATCTGGACCTCGAGTGGCATCTACCCTCAACACAGAAGTATAAGCTTAAATTCCAAAGCACAAAGGTTGAAAGAGGCAGTTTTATGTGCTTGCTCTAATTAGCAATCTTCCTGATACTGGCAAACACAAATTGTGGGAAGGATGACTGTTTTGCTGCAAGATGAAGTTACTTTGGTTGGAATTCGAGGGTGAGTCATTACGTCCCAGATTCTCTTGAAGAACCTATTGAAGAAACCCACTGTGCCAAAACCCAGATCTGGAAGCTTCCAACACTAAGATTAAGTCACCCTGTTTGTGGTAATTGTTCCAGCAGCCTGAGGAAACCAATATTACTTATTAGGTAATGAAGTGCTACTGTTACATACATAAAAATACAGAAGTGGTTTTGAAAACGGGTAGTAAGATGAATGATTTTGTGCACATAACACAATAAGCCTATGATGCCAAGAAGAGCCAATTGCTAGAAATATGAATGACTTCTATCATCTTGCAGATGACATTTTGACTTGAGGTGACTGCTGACAGAAACATGAGCATTAACAGAACTTCTGGTCAGGCCTCCGAAGAAAATAAGACTGTATTACTGACATCAGAAGAAAGGTGATCCTTGCTCTAAAGTGAAGAAAACTTGGAGAAAGGAAGCTGTCATGCTGGACGGACAGTATAACCTCAATGGAAACAAGTTTGATATTTGGCTGAGATTTAACTTTATTTAGTAATTTGTGTGTGTGTGTGTGTGTGTGTGTGTGTGTGTGTGTGTGTGTGTGTGTATCAAAGAGCACTATGTGTGCCTGCGGAGGCCCAAGAATGACTTTGGGAATCATCCTGGATGGGTCTACCACCTTTTTTGTTTCCCTCTGGGATTTCTCTATGCCATTTCCACCTGGCATTTTTATATGAGATCAGGGATCAGAAAGAACACAGGTCCTTTTGCTTTTGAAGGTGAGACTTAACCGCTGAGCCATCTCTCCAGACTGTAGCTGAGGAGATTTCTAGATCAAGTGCTGGAGGAAACTTAGCTTCTCCTTCCTTATACTAAAGTTGAAAGGAGCCAGCAAGATGGCTAAGCAGCAAAGGCATCAAAGGAGTGCATGCTACCGTACAGAACTTGTGCTGACGCTCAATCAGGGTCATCATGGCACGCTTCCTCTTTGCCATTGGCTGTCCACATGGTGGGCATTCCCTGCGGAGCACACCTTCGCACCTTTTGCATCATAGTTGGGCTGAGAATGGTTCAGATCAAAATCTTGACTTCTTGTTTGAGAAAGGATCTTGTGTAGCTCAGACTATCCTTAATCTTACCTACCCAAGGAATTCCTAATCCTCTTGCTTCCACCTCCCAAGTGTTGTGTACACCATGTATGGTACACGAGTGCAGTTCAGAGGAAGTCAGTTTTCTCCTTCCACCACACGAACTTCCAGTGATCAAATTCAGGTAGCCAGGTTTGCAAGCGGGGGTGTGAGGGGAGATGTTGAACTGCACTCTAAAAGGCAGACCTCTAGCTTTTACATGTGATACACACATGCACATACACATTTTCCAGAACTAGCTCCCTAAGACTGGACCACAGTCTTACGACTGCATAGTGGCTGCCCTTAGAAGTCAGTCTTCACTTCATTGCCTTTCCATCTTGGCGAACACATATCCACTGGTATAAAAGAGTCTTCCTTTTTCTGTTAAAGTGTGTTCTAGGGATTGAACTTTAGGGATATGTTGTATGGCATGTTCCCCTGAACAAGCAGCTTCCATCTCTGTGTTGAGACATCAGGAGTGCACATGTTGTCCACAGACTTCAGGGACGGGGTTGGGGGGTGGTCATCGGACTTCATCTGGGGATCTGGTTTGGCTGAATCTAATTCTGTCCTAATTATGTACCCTAATTCCGTACGGTCCTTGAGGTCTGTGAGGAGCCCTGGGGCATATACAGGCTGAGGAAGGTTAACTGGGAGTTCCATCTAGGCAGCATGGGCAACCCTCAGTCACACTGCGGCACCCCTGCTCCTGTAAGCAAGCCCAATAAACTTGATTAGTCAAGTCAGAGCTTGGCTTACTTTGGTCTGTTGTGGAACTCTTATCTGGAACAGGTGGACAGTCTTCGCAGGAAGTCTTCACGTAACAGGATAAAACTCAAGTCGCCACCTTTGTAAGACAAACACTTTAATATTCCCCAAGACGTGTTTATAAACACGTACGTAAATTTCTGAGGCAAGGTCTCATACACTCCAGACTGCTCATCTCGAGGCTTGCAGTTGGGGATGTCCTGGAACTGCTGCTTGTCCCAGCTCCACCTTCCACATGCTGGGACAGGCATGTGCCATATGATTGGCTTTGTGCTTTTAGGATAGTGGGCTCTTTATTCCTTGTAACTCAGACCTCTCAGAATGGAAAATTGGGTGATTTTTTGTTGTTGATGCAATGTATTGATACAATATGTATTTCTCACAGTTCTAGAGACTTGGAAGTCCAAGATCAAGGCACCAACACTTCTGAGCAAGTACCAAGAAAGTTACTAATGACCTTGGCAAGAACACAGGCCAAACTGAAGATAACAGAGACAGTTCTACTCTGGACTACTTTTCCAAGAGGTTTGGCAAGGAAGAAGAGAAAAGAAAGTTGTAGCATGACTAAAGTAGGGTCAGAGAACACTTTTTAAAAGAAGCTGGATGGCTGTGTTTGTAGGCTGGTGACTTTTCAACCTCTTGTGCATAAGCATTTCTCAGAAGGCTTGTTAACATTCAAGTTATTGTGCCTCACCTGATACACTTGCCAGAGTAGAGCTCCTAAGAAACTCCCAACTGCTAGAGCTGCTGTTCAGTGGAAAGACTGAGAGCCACTCTTGGTGCAAGCTAGGAGGAAATAAGCTAAGTGTAAGTGGATGATCTAGTACATATTCATGTACTTACCAAAGGAGTAAAATACAGAAGGCAGAATAAAGTGAGATTTAACAAAAAAATGCAACGTATTTGCCCTTGAGCAGGAAGTGAGATATCTCTTGGTAAAGTTTAGACACGGCAAAAAAACAAGCTGTAAAATTTTGTGACTGAGGGACTCTGCTGTCTCCCAAGCAAGACCATGCTCTGCGAGTAAAGATAAAAGGCAGAGTAGTGGAGTTAAATCACATAATTTGTGGCCATAGAAAGAGCCATGAAAATGCCCAAGACACACTCTTTCTGGCACAGTTGCGTCTCTTTAACAAAAAGCTTTCGACTTAGCTCACTGTAAATAAAGCTGGCCATTTGCTTTCCTGGTTCTCATCTCTAGATTCAGTCACACCTACTGTAGAAAAAGCCAGACGGAATCAGCGAGGCTCCACAGGATAAAGGATGTATTATTAAGTTACTTATTATTAGGTGAAAATATTGGTAGCAGAAGTGACTAACACCCAAAGAATTCTCTTAGCTTAACAAGCAGTGGAACAGACCTCAGGTTAGATAAATCTGCACTCTGGCTCAGGCCCTAACAATTCATGAGTACTTACTTTCAGGAACTCACTCCTAAAGATGAACCTACAAAATCCTACCCCACACTATAGATAGTCAATATTCACTTTATTACCCAAATAATACAAAAGAATGGGAAATAACATCTCCCCATTTAAGACTTGCTTGTCTTTATTCATTCGTTACACATTCAACCCTACTGTGTCTATCTGGCTCTTTCAGTAGTTTTAGCAGGGCTGGAACCTTCTTTTTAAAAAATTATATTAGCATGTAGAGATCTGAGGACAGGTGGAAAACTGTTGGCAGCTGGTTCTCACCTGCCATATGGATTCTAGGCAACATGTTTGGGTCACGAGTTCTGTACATAGGTACCTTGACCTGCTGAGCCATCAATTTCACCAGTCCCTAGATCTAACTTTTTCTATCAGGGGAGGGGGTTATTCTTTAAGAAAGCAGGGTCACAAATTTAGATTGAATATTCCTTGTCCAAAATGCTGGTGGACCAGAAATATTTCAAATGTTGAATTATTTGCATATGCAAGCAAGGTATTCCAGGGATGAGACCTAAGGTTAAAAATTGCTCTGGGAATGCAACTCAGGGCCCCTGCATGCTGCACAAGTGCTGTGCAAATGAGTTATTGCTCCAGCACCTTCAAGTACTGCTCACGCACCTGTAGATGATCAGTCACGTGAGATCAGTTGTGGAATTTTTCACTTGTTGGCACATTGACATTCAAAAAGCTTTGGATTCTGGGGCATCCCAGATTTTGGATTAGGATGGTCATTCTGTCAAATTCATTGAACACTTTCCAACGCTTGGAAAGGGCTTGTACAGGAGGCCTGAAATTTAAGTTTAACTATAAAACTGTCTTTTGGCTCGAATGAATCTTATACTTTTCTGTAAACACATTTCCAAACTGAATTCTTATCTTACCCCCAAATCCCAATGAAAGCCCGAGGCCAAGTTTAGGGTCATTATGGAGGTGCTACATGTTTACCCACCAGCTGTCACATTTTATTTCTGGTTTCTGAGGCTGCTGAGATTTACTGCACCCTGAAATGTATAAAAGCATCTACTATATTAAAAAAGTTTTTTCTTTGAGATGAGTTCTCACGGTGTTGTCCAAACAGGCCTTCAATTTCTAAACTCAAATAATTTTTCTGCCCACAACCTCAGATAGCTGAGACTACACAGGTACACACCACTGTGCTCAGCTAAAAGTTTTAATTTGATTAGAAAAAAATTTATAGTAAAACATCAGTATTTTCTGGATAGGTGGAAGCTTTTATATTACATTTTTATTTTGCAAGAAAATAAATTATACAACTTAAAAAATAAAATCCAAAAAATTAAGCAGTTCATCAAAATATTTCAGCCTATTGCATACAGAAACTGCTACCATTTAAAATTGTACAGCATTATCATCTCAGTATGTAGTGGCACACATTCAAAATTGGATAGACCATGAGGACAGATTACACTTTAGAAACTCAGATTTGATCAACACTCTGGACCACATACAGTGCAGATGACAGGAAAGCTCTCGTGGGCTCTCTCTTCACAGCCGTGACCTTGGAAGAACTGACAACAGCATCCGGATCACTTACATGACAACAGAGAAAGCAGCTCGGGTCTATGACACCAAATCTCTCTGTAAAACTAGCAAATCTTTTACCCAATCTGAAGTTTAAAATTTGCCCTTGAAGCAGGGCTAATGACAGTCTACTACAAATAATGCAAAATACTTTTAATTTTTTTTAACTTCTAAAGTCATAGTATGTATTTAAATTTAATGAAAAGTAAAAATGAGAAAGCCAGCATTTCATTTCTGGAGATTTTAATATTTATGCACAAAATAAGAGCAAGAGACTTAAGTGAACAGGCTGATAAACTCAGAGACTTATTCCAGTAAATGGAAAAATCGGAAGACTTCAGAATTTAGCTTAAGTTCATTACTAAATTATTGGAACAGTGGTGTTTTAACATTTTCTAATTGTGAGCAATGAATGTGTTTTGTATATTCATATGTAAATGGTTTCAGTCTTGTACTCTGGCCATGAGGTGGCAACAGAGGTTAACATTTTCAGAGCTTCATCATTATATGATAAGTGATGGAAATTTAGACTAATCTCTGAGGTAACCCTTTGTGGCAGTGCTCATGAAAAATGCTTGTCTGGTTCTGGGGTGGGTGGGCTGGATTTGGCGCTAATGTTGCATGTACAGGGCAGAGAGTGAGGATGGAGAGTGTTGCGATTCTGACTGATAGTAAATTCCTGGCAAGATTTTTTTTTTAGATTCTTTTTAAAAAATTATTGTCAAATCTATTGTCAAAACATAGTTAAAAGAAAATCTCAACAGCGGTACAGGCACCTTATCAACTAAATGGTTTTGAGACACACCAAAAAGTAGTTAAACTTTTGTATATATTAAAAAAATGATGAAAATTTTAAATTCTACAATATTTGCTGCTGTTCATTCCCCAAAATACAATTAGGACATAATTAACTATTAAAAAATTTATAAAAATTTAATAGAAAACTTTGCTATGGATTTAGTGTTACCCAGTTGCATTAAATTTGCCTTTAAAAAAATCATGACATCATGGCTCTCATTCTTAAATGACCAAAAAGATTAGAAATTCCAAATAAGTTCTAAGAAAAATTATGGATTAAAATGACAAATCTTCAACATTAAAAAATGGCCTATAATTTTTCCTCCCATGTTTCCTCTTTGGCATTCTTGTACTGGGCCAAGAAAATATGCCAACACCAAACTGTTAAACAGAAGGACTACAGTTATTATAAAATGATTTCTTCTAAAATTGTGCCATCCACTGTTAGCAGACATTCACTCAGAGGAAATGGCAAGCACTAAGTGATCTCTCATCACCAGTCTGTCCTAAACATGCTGTCTACAGCAGAAGTGTCACGTTTCAGATTATAAACAAGTTTCCAGTTTCCTATGAGACTCAGAACAAACATATGACTATGATTAGTAAAACCTTCAATGTTTAAAATGTACTTTCCTTCTTTCCAGTATGGAGCTCATAAGTTTAGGATTGGGGCAGATTCTGGGAGATGCTCTTCAAAGCACACTCTTGTAACACTGTGTGTTCTCCAACACTCTGTTTTTTTACTATCTTCAAACCATACTTTTAAATATTAACATCAAAAGATATAAAATAATTTGCAAGAAAAGTCAAAGCGTGCACCACAATGAATAAAAACTCATGTTGAGCCATATTTTTCCTGATGACGAATACATTTTCTCTTTTCAGTTGTCCAAGTCTTTGAGTTTCAAAATTTTCACCGCTCTGGGTATTCAACTGCTGACAACTATTAAGTCGCTGCTTTGGATTGACTAAGAACAGGTGAGCATTGCCTTCTGAACATTTTAAAATGTCTATTTTTAAAATATAAATATATATGTACATATTTGGCAAGTTTACTGCTCATATTAAGATTCTAACAACTCCGCATATGTTTTCAGATCTCATGCTGTAGTTTTTCTTTTCCTTCTAGGTAATTGACAATTACTATTTTATAATAGAGAATGTCTTCCCTTCCCTTCCAGAAACCCAAGGCCATTAACTCCCTACTCACAATACTTTCAAACACCAAATAATCCTATGCTACAGATTAAGAGTGCAGTTCATGGCTGGTCACTGTATGGTAATAGAGTAGGTTTCTCGGTGTTTGCAAGAAACTTAGATATGATAAATACTAAGTGTATAAACATTAAGTGTATGAGTAAGCACTTAATAGTTTGTTTTGCTACTGACTCTGTAATCATAATGACCCTACCTATATCCACAAATTGTTTAACATCTGAAGCAACGTTAATGTAAACTTCACTTTCTCAAAACAAGGCTCTTTAGCCATGGAAGATTTTAAAAAAAAGCCTCATTATTTAACAACAAAGAACTAAAATATCAGTCTCCTGCTTAATAAAGATCTTGGTTTATAAAGGGGAAATATTTAATAACATTTTTAGGTCACCATTAAAATCCAGTTATTAAACTGAAAGCAGTGTTTGAACCAACTTGATACTACAAAAAGACATATCTTCTTCTCACCTACATCTGCCCTTTCCCAGTGTGGTGCTAACAAGTTCATTCTTTCATCAAAAGAACCCAAGAGTGCTACTTCTAGTTTTAATTGCATTTTTTTAAACAAAAGATAACAGCATTTTTCAGTGCATGAATATCTGAATATCCACCCTTGTGCAAGTACATTTTTTTAAAGAGAAAAAAAAGCAACAAGAAACCCACCCTCACCCTTCCCAGCTGTACTTCTTTTGGTGGGTAAAAATCCAATTGACTTAGAGAAGTTCACAATGGGTTCTCCATGAATGCAGTGCTCTCCACGAAACAGCATGCTGTCAAAGAGTATGCGACATGAAGGGATGCCATCATGCTAACCGTTGTGATAGGCAAAACACAGTTGTTTTGTAAGGTAAGGCAGACACTCTAGTATTTATGTAATCAAAGTCCAAATAAACCTTTCTCCAGCTCAAACTGGGACAACTTTCTGCCCAAGCACTCTTAAAAATCTGGGTTCTTAATATTGTCCACGATGTCAAAATTAAGCCATGTATATGAAGGTATTGATATCAGACTCGTCTCTTCTGATGTATTTGTGCTCTATTAGCCACTCTATTTGTTCCTTTATCATTTTCTTCTGTGGTAAGAACATATTTTTCAGAATCTCTACTAATTCAGTCTGCAGCTGAGCATTACTAATTTTCTTTCTCATCTTCATTATCTGTATGATGGCTTCCTAAAGGAAAATAAAAAGATGTTAATACTACTAAACAGGTTCAACTAAAGCAAAACAAAAAGGAGCTTCATATATCATCTAACACCTGCCAAAATGCATAGCGGTCACTAGGAATTAAGCTGGAATATTTACATTACAAATAAGAATAACCCATAAAAGAAAATCTGCTAGTTAGAAAGATTCTGGAATAAAAGGAATGCCAAAATTACCCATAATCATTGTAATATTTTGATATATTTCCTTTAATCCCTCCCTCTTTTAAATAAAACAAACCCACAAACCACATGTGCATTTCTGTTAGTACAAAAGTAAATCAATATACTCCTTAAATTCCAGCAAAATGAAAATTAGCTTTTTTTTACAAATAGGTTAAACGATCCACGTTTTTAAATTCATATTTGAAAAAAATTTTAAGAGAATTTGAAATTTAGACATTCTATATTAATATCACAAACCTGGGTTCTTAATATTCTTAGCTGAACTATTCCTTCATTCTCTTCTTCTCTCATTCTTTCTGTAGTGAGTTGTAAGCGCCCAATCAAGTTGATTTTGCCTCTTTTCTGAACTTTAGCATTTTTTCTATAAAAAATAAAAATAATCCAATAGCATATTACAGCATCAATGTCTGAAAGTTTTAGAAATATTCTAAAAATTAAGGTTCAAATCTGTTTAAAGGTAACAAGTAACCCTTATAATTATCTGTAATACCAACACTCAGGAGCTGAGGCAGCGGGATCTTAAATTAAAGGCCAGTCTGGGTCACATAGTGTTAGTCCATTTCAATCAAAAATAAAAACAAATCAAAAAATAAATAAATAAAAAAATAAAAATAAAAATAAAAAATAAAAACAAATCAAAAAAATTCTGATTCCCTCAAACATCATTTGGTTTCACTTGAATAATAGCTACATAACTTGGAATAACAATAAAATTTACACTGCCATGAAAATAATAATTAAATACATAAATGTTTTTATTCAGTATTATCTGACTGGATCTTAGGTTTAAAAAAAAAAAATGCTTTCTCTGGATAAAGCTGCTTTGGGCCCAATGCATCTTCTAGTCACTAATGTTTTTAACAACAACCCAAAAAATGACAAATTTAGAATAATATACGGCTACTATTTTTAATATCACAAGAGAAAAGCATTTGCTAAAACAAAGTACAAAAGTTCAAATAAGGAATTTTTATGTTAAATCACCTAACATGAACCTTACATTAAACTGAATTCTTGGTTCACTGAGAAGAGGGTTCCTTCTGTAAAGTCTTTGGGTGAGTTGACTTGAGGTTCATACAACAAGACTTGCCGTTTGAGCTTGGGAAAAGCTACTAAGGACTAAAGAACAAGAAGACAATCAGCATGTATAAATACTACTAAGATGAAGTCTCAATACAGGCAAGAAAGAATTCCAGACATAAATTCATAACTTAAACTTTTATATAATATCTCCATGGATGTAACGTCAGTTCACATGAAAGAAAAAGGAGATGAAATGAGCTGGGTATGAGAAAGAACTTATGCTCATGAATGCAATAAGATGAGAAATGACTAGCCACACAGGATCATGCAAGCACCACTGCCAATTACACGTGAGCAGTTTCCTCCATATGAAATAATTTATTCTGGAGCTTAAAATTACCTCACACAGTAGATGTAAAGTGTAGGTAGAAGTAAGAAAATAATGATACATTTTATAAATTCTAAAAATCTAACACCTTACAGTTTTCTAGTTCAGGCTTGTGGTTATCGTAAAAATCTCTGAACATACTGTCGGCATAAAAATTAAATGTAGTAAACATCTTTGTTCAGATTCCTTCAATGTAATAATTAAGTATCTCTGTCTTTTTAATACTATGGTAACTTTCCTATTTTTTTCTTTTATCTATAAATACTTTATTAGTGTACTTCTCTTGGTTAAAGTAATTTTCAGAGTGTCATGAATTAAAAAATTTGAAGGAGTTAGGTTTGTAGCTCAGTGCATGCCTAATATGTAAGGCCCTGGATTTGACACCTACTACCACCAAAAATCCAATTATTGCAAGCCAATAACATAGTTTCAGCTAAGTGATAGGTTGTAATTTTTAAAACTACCCAAAAACTAAAACAAACAAACCCATAAAGTTCTTCTAAGTTCAGCATCAGGCAGTTCCGTTGCAAGTTTTAGATTTTCAAAGCTGATTTTCTCTCTGGGTCTTTGGTTCCATGCAAACAACACAGCTAGCTGAAATGTGGTTACCTCCAAATCATATTGACCTACTTCATTCTTAAACGTTATCTGCAATAGAGAAGCAGATTTCAATAAACAACAGTTTCTTCCTGGTGCTAACTATCTAGTACAATGTGTTACATAAGGGTCTGTGTGAAAAATACTGGGAGTTGTCTTCTGATACCCATTCTTTTGTGATAGGACAGAAATTTTAATAGACCTTAACACTCATCTCCCAGCTTTCCCTGTAGCAAAACATGGCTGTGTGACCTCTTGTGATCAAAGTGGAAAGAATGAGAATGTTTACAAGTTGCCCACAAAAGAACATTTGCTCACTTTCTCCTTTTAGCAGGAAGATGAACAGGTTGGGTAGTCAGTCTGGAGTCTACAGACAAGGCCATCTTAAGCATCTTAAAGACTTAAAGACTACATCCCTGAAAACAGATGGAACAGATCTCTTACTACTGTTCAGATCTTTCTATATAGAGGCAAAAATCTTCATTGTTTAAGGAACTTTTTGGAGTCTTTCTACTGGCACCCAAATTGACAGCCCAATTAATGCACATCTACTTACAATTCCATTTGACATGAGATGATGCCAATGTAATTTTCTACCACTATGATTTTTTTTGTAAAATTCTTCAACTTCAGGTATCAAGTCCTCCAGTTCAGTAGGAAGTGAGACAAAGACTTTTTCAGAGCTTCTAGACCAGGCACCAGCATTCAGAATTTTTATATTGACTGAATCAGCTAAAATAAGAAAGAAAGAAAGAAATACAAGTGTCTTATCAAAATGGATAAAATGCAAAGTGAGTAGTAACAGGCTAAATGTTACAAGAATTTTTTGTTTCAAAATAGCATTCACAATCTAATATTCTATTTTGACAGGTATCTCCAAGGAATGTGAGCTTCATAACATTTTCATTTATTTAAATTACTAGAAAAGATTTTTTTAAAGTTTCAAAATATATAATTACTATATGTAGTTATAAAATAATACCTGGCAAAGCCAACTTATTATTTTTGTGCATTTCCTTAAAAGCTTGGTTCAAATCTTCAGATACTTTTATGTCCTGAAACATTCTCGCGAGCTTGTTTACATAATCTGCTGGCATACCAACTTCCTAACAAAAATCAAAGACAAAAGAAATAATGTAATCTGATATATTGCTAGGAAAACAATTTTAATAGAAAATTACCTTAGTTTTCTTTTAATTTTTGAGGTTCTAGAGATTGAATATAGAACCTGTATTCTGAGCTACATACCCAGACCCAACTTAGACAGCTTAATAAAAAGTTTTCTTCTCTTTTATTAAACTGTTTATAGCTTAATATCTATTAAACTTAATTTTTAGAAGCAATATAAAATAGTTTAGGTAGTTTTTGCTTTCTATAGCTCCAGTATGCATGGTCTTCAATATACCACAATATGATTAATATCAGTTCCCAATAATGCAGTTCAACTTCAGTTGATCTTATATAATAACTACTTACATACAATACAGACTTTACTTTTAACTCTTTAACCCATAAATTAGGACAAAAATCAGAGAAGCACAGGGCAAAAGGTATAGCTCAGTGGTAGTGTTTGCCTAGCATACCTACAGCCCTTGGTTTGACTCCTACACTGCAAAGCAAACAAAATCATGAGTACACACAGACAGACAAACATACATCATGACCAGAGTACTTGGTTAAAGAATCTGCTCAGTGTGCTCACTTCGGCAGCACCTATACTACAATTGGAATGATACAGAGAAGATTAGCATGGCCCCTGCACAAGGATGACATGCAAATTCATGAAGTATTCTACATTTTTTAAAAAAAGTTTATCAGTGGGAGCTGGTAGCTTACACCTACAATACCAGCACTACAAGGAGGCAGAGGAAGAAGCCAGTCTTGTCTCAGAACACCACACACACACACACACACACACACACACAAACACACACACACACACATACACACATCTATTTATCATCTGCTTATCTGGTTTATATCAAATGATAAAATGTACAATATTACTGTATGCCTTTGGTAGTATGATAAACCCAAAACTTTTACAAAAATGGATAGTAAAATGAGATAACTCACTGACAAAGAATAAAAATACAACAAAGAAATACAGTAATAATTCTAGAATCAAAGTAAAATAGAACGTAAAATGGACTTTAGAAGAAAACTGACTGTAATTATAATATTGACACGTCAATGTTGAGGACTTATGTGTATTAGGCGGTATAAGAACTTAGTAAAGTTATCAACAAATAAATAAGTGGTAAGTAACAAGATGGTAAAATTCCCCCAAAGGAAATATTTACAAAACTTTATCATGAAGGAAATCTCAGTATTTCTAACACTGAAAGTTCAAAAGAAAAACACTAAAACTAATACTAACTTGCAGGCGTTACCTCTTCAAAGATGAAAAATGTTTGCGGTATAGTGAGAAGGAGCTCAACTGAGATAGTTATTTCACTTTCCATTAGATACATCCTGTTTTATGTTTTACTTTTTGTGTGTAGAAGCCAGGTGACAACCCTGTTGCCATTCTTCAGGAATGCCTTACTGAAGGCATGCAGTAAGGATAGGATTTCTCACTGACCACAGGATGCCCACTAGACCAGAGTGACCTGTCTAACTCCTCAGCTCTCAGATTACAAGTGCGCCTCATAGGGGCTGAGTTATTTGGTTTTTTTCTTCTTCCATTTTTAACATGGGTTTTGATGATCTGAACTCAGGTCTTCATATAAAGCAAGCACTGTAACACACGAGTTACCTACCCAGCCCGAGATTCATCATTTTAATAGATGACACAGCTGTGTGACCATCACTAGTGCCTATTTTCTTAAAGAACACTTTCATCACTCCAAAGTAACATACTTGCAGTCCCTTTCCATTTTCACTCCCTGATCTACTTCCAGTCTGTGTAGACATGCCCATTCTGGATTTTTCCTACTATGGGAATCATGACATGTGGCTTTCTGACTTTTACCATATACTATGAAGTTTTCAAAATGTACCTATATTGTGCTATGCATAAATATTTCACTTATTTCATTGTAAAATATTATTTCACTGTATAGATAAACTATACTTGGTTTATTAGTTTACTGACATTTGGGATGCAGCCATGAACATTGCATGTAGATTTTGTGTGGCTCTGTGTTTTCATTTCTACATAGTAGAAATGCTTAGGAGGACTTGCAGGTAAGGTCTGCTAACTTAGGGTAATTGCCAACAGCTTTCCAAAGTGATTACACCCATTTTTAATTCCTACCCATAACTTAAGAAAGTTCAAATTTCTACTCTTCCATGCCAATTATTATCATGTGTCTTTTACTGATCTGTTATAGTGGGGGTATATCCTATGGTTTTAATCACAATGCTCAAAAGAGTTACTGTTATTGGTTGTCGTTGCATTAACTTATTGACCATTTCCATGTCTTAAAGACAGGGCTATTCAAACCCTTTGGTCATCCTAATTCAAGCTTTCACGAATATATTTTAATTACACAATAATGGGCAACATTATATAATGTACATTGACCATATTTACCTCCATTACTCTGTCTTATTTTCCTCCTCTTCTCAAGCAATTCCTCATATACTTTCATGGCTTCTTTCCTGTGGTTTTTGTGTGTGTTTATGTGTGGTGGACTAATAAGTTTAATAGGACTTACAAGAATGTGAGCATCTCACGAATGACTAGGCCATAAGAAGAAAATAGCTCCCTCTTCTCTAGCAATAATCAACTGTACATAATCACCATGGAGGTGAGGCTACATTAAGTCCCCATCCAGCAACAATTAACTGCCTATAAATCCTAACAGAGAGGTGGGGTCTTACCATCCTTTCTCCCTTCCTTGACAGAATGCTGACAGACCCAATCCTGTTCAGGTCATGTGGGAAATTGGGGCTGCTGACAGAAGGTGGAGCGCAGGCTGGCCCGGAACCAGCACCTCCTGCCTCAGCCGCTTCAGGATATGCCCACCACTGTGTGCCACCATGACCATAATTTTCTTGCATTATAAGAGTTTATGTTAAGCTATATAAATACAACATCAAGATAAAATTAAATAAGAAAATACAAATATTTTACTAATAACTTTTTTCTTTTTTAAGAGCTGGAGTTTGAAGAAAGGGTCTGGACCTGCCAATACTCAACCACTAAGTCTTACCAGTTGAAACTGCTATGATCAACGGTGCATTACTAAAACTTATAGAGAAATCCACTTTATTAGCTATCACAACTTTATATATCTGATCCTATATTCTTACAAAGTGAGCCCAGGGGCTGGAAAAACAGCTAAGGGGTTAAAGTCTTTACCTCCAAAAGGGAATTGAGTTCAAATCCATGATCCCATGTAAAAATGCAGTGCAGAAATGGCAGCCGCCTGCAATTATAGCTTTGGGATTAGGGGGAGGGGACCCTACAGCAAAGCAATGAAGAGGCAGAGCAATCCAGGATGATTTACAATATTACTCTTGGGTCTCCAAAGGCACACACTTAAGTGCCCTCTTCTACACACACACACCTATCCCCACACACGTGCATACACACACACACACACACACATATACACACACACACAAGAAAAGTGACCCATTTGACATTTGTAACACCAAAACATATTAAGTGCACATATGAATTATTTTTTTTAAATGTACTTACTCTTAGCCACTCTACCATGTTTTCTTCAATTTCACTATCAGCAGAGATGTCTAATATGAGACGTCGGGTCAAATGAGCTTTGTGATACCTCATGAAAACATCTTTGTTCTGTACATATTTAAGTACCAAGAGCTGCACAGAAAACAAAGTTACTTTCAATTCTTAACACTCTTACCCATTTCTCTGATTTAGACTTTCCAATATCCCCTAATTGTCAAAATTCATAAATAAAAGTATACAGAAGCCAATAAAAGGATAAACAGAAATCTCTGAAAAGCCAACTGAGTACACTACTTGAAAAGTTAACACATTTGAGACTTTACTAAATCTACTAATACTAGTTTTTCAGGTTTAAAAGTTTACACAAGGTTAGTATATTTCCTAACTCTCTTCTGTGTCTCTTTAATTTTTTCTGTCACTAACCGTCTCCCTGAACTCTTTTCTTCACTTGCACGGCACCTCTCATCATTGTGCTCTCTGTATTCCTAAACTTAAATCATCATACTGACATAACAGACTGGGAAGGGGGTTGGGGTGGAGAAAACAATGGGGCACTGACACTAATTCTTTATTATATGTGCATTTCTAACTATCTTGGGCTTCTCCAAAGGAGTGGAAAACTCCTAATCTCTAAATTATCATTCTAAACATGTGGGCTACATTTCCTTCTTTTGTACTTAATGGACCTAGAATTTACCCAAAAAAGTGTGTAAGGTGTGGCTTGTTATCTCAGTATTCAGCAGGCAGAGGCAGGTTGATCATGAGTTCAAAGCCAGACTGGGCTATATGAGGGAAATTTTCGCTCAGAACCATAAGAGTGGAGATGTAACTCAGTGGAAATGTTTGTCTAGAATGTTCATGCCTGGTTTCAATCCATAGCACAAAATAAATGTTAAGTAGGAAGCTAAATGCCTTGTAGAAATTACACTATAAAATTTCATAATAAAATTACTTGCAGGTAAACATTTTTCTTGGTATGTGTGCATGTGCACATATACAGAGTGTGGTATATGTTGTATGTGCATGGATGCACATACATGTATGTATATGGGTGTTTGCATGGATGCAATCACCTGTGCATGTACATGTGGAAGTCCAAGGCAGACTTTGGGTTAACTGTTGCTTATTATTATTGCTACCTTATTTTTTTAATAAAGTTTTTTAAAAAAACAACGAAAACAACTTTTTATTTAGTGTGTGTGTGTGCGTGTGTGTGTGTGTGTGTGTGTGTGTGTGTGTGTGTGTATCAGAGAGCGCTGTGTGACCCTGTGGAGGACCAAGGGTGACTTCGGGAATCATTCTGGATTGCTTCTACCTCCGTTTTGCTTCATTCTAGGATTTCCCAGACTGTTGTTCACCAGGGCGAGAAGTGCAGGCTGCTGTCTTTTCTGACTGGCATTTTTTACCTGGAACCTGGGATCTGAACTCAGGACCTTCTACTTGCAAGAGAGAGTCTTAACCCCTGAGCCATCTCTCCACCTCTACCTTATTTTTTGAGAAAGGGTTTTTCATTGAGGTAAGAGCTTGTGTTTTTGGTTAGACTTCCAGTCAGTAAGCCAAGAACTACACTATTACTACTTCACCAGTGTTAGGGTTAGTCACACTAATATGCCTGACTTTCAGGTTTGCACAGATGGTTAGGATTCAAACTCAGGTCCAAGTGTTTATAGAGCAAGCACTTCACTCCACTAAGCCATCTTCCCAGTCCAAGACAAACACTTCTGATTGGCTTAAAAGCAAGAAAAGCCAAAGTAAGGCAGCATAAAAATCTGAAATATATTTCCTTTACTAGAGGATAACCACTGCTTTGGAAATGCTCTTCCTATCTGCTGCAGCTAAAATGCTTTGAAGAAAAGTGAGCAAAGTCAGGAGAATGTGTGGCCATTCTTAAGGCAAAAACCGAACATTCCCTAAGTAACTGTCCTACCACTTTTACCTTTCAAACGTATGTTCAGTGCCCCAAGGATGCCTGCCATCTTTCCTTCCTAAAATAGGTTAAACTGAGCATGCTCAGGAATGTGCCCTTTCATGAAATATTTTCCTACATGAATGTGTATAGGTTGTCCAAATAAAAACCTTCATGTTTCTTTGTTGGAGGAAAGCAATGACTTGAACAGAATTCTGTGTTTTCCTTACCTCTGAAGGCAAGATTTTTATTTTCAAAAATTGAAATACAAAAAGAATTTACATACCACTTCTTTAAGCTTTGCCTCAATCTCCTCAGAGGTTAGTTTCTTGCTCAATGGTGTTTTTCTCAGCAACATGTCACAGTAATTGGCAAGTAACTCGGGGCACTTTGATTCAGGCTGAGTTTTCAGTCCCACTCTAGAAACACAAACAGCTTTCTTTAACAGCAATTTTAGGATCAATATATAATGGCAACACATAAGATGGGGAAGCAAGAAGATCAAAGGGCTAATAGCATCTCCATGATAGACCCAGTCTCAAAACAAAACAAAACAGACCAAAGACTAAAAATAAGAAACACAAACTTCATAGAGAAATAGGACCTTACGGAACCACTAACATGTAAGACAGTCCTAAAGAATTGAAATATTTTTAAAATACAATGTTTAAAGGCTTACCCTTTTTGCTTCAAAGGTAATTCAAGTTTAAATATAGTAGCATCATTAACGACTGCTTTATATGCCTGCAAAATATTTAAATATAAGCAATTTTAATATTTAAAATATGCAGATTAATTATTATACATACAAAAAGTACACACAAACATAAGTCAGGTGCTTTCTATTGTTTTACTAAATGTGATGTTAAGGGCTGAGTTGAAGGTCCTGTGCAAGTTAAACCAGCACTCTGTTGTATTTATTTTAACCATTTGTCTTCCTGACAGCATACTTTCTCAGAGACTTCAGGTGCTCTTTGCTGTGTTGCTAGCAACATTGTAACTATAAAAAAATAGTATCAGGTGAGATTTCAGTGTAGTCTGATAGTCAGGCCTGCTTTCTTTTATGCTTACAAAAAGTGGTTATCAAACCAAATAAATATAACTAGTTTTTTGTTTGCAATTTAATTATGTGATGTAACTGATTATTCAGAATAAATCTTTTTTTATTATTATTATTCAGAGTAAATCTTAACAATAACATGTTTACTACAAAATATTAGGGCTGGAGAGATGGTTTGAAGGTTAATACTCTGCCTCAAAAGCAGAAGGCCCTGAGTTTGGATTACAGTTCCATGTGAAAATGCTAAGCAGGAATGGCGGCAGCCTGAACTTCAGGCCCTGGTGGGTGGATCCTGGAAAATCCCAGAGCAAAGCAAAAAGGAGGTAGAAGTAATCCAGGATGATTCTTAAAGTCACACTTGGTCCTCCACAGGGACACAGTGCCCTCTGATACACACACACAGACACACACAATAAATAAAAATTATAAACATCAACATACAGAAATACTCTAGGGATGGGGGGGGAGAAGGCAGTGTGAGATGGGGGGGGGAAGGAAAAGGGGGGAAGGAGCAAGGGGGTCCAGGAAGGGGTGGAGGGAGGGAGGGGACCTATTAAGTTTGTATGAGAAGGAAGGAAGGACGGAAGGACGGAAGGAAGGAAGGAAGGACGGACGGACGGAAGGAAGGAAGGAAGGGAAGAAGAGAGGAAGGAAGAAGGGGAGAAGGAAGGAAAGGGGGACGGAAGGAAGGAAGGAAGGAAGGAAGGAAGGAAGGAGAAGAAGGAAGGAAGGAAGGAGGAGGAGGGAGGGAGGAAGGAAGGAGGAAGGAAGGAAGAAGGAAGGAAGGAAGGAAGGAAGGAAGGAGGAGGAAGGAGAGAAGGAAAGGAAGAAGGAGGAAGGAAGGAATGAAGAGAAGGAAGGAAGGGAAGGAAAAAGAAGGAAGAAGGAAGGAAGGAAGGAAGAGAAGGAAGGAAGAGAAGGAAGGAAGAAGGAAGGAAGGAAGGAAGGAAGGAAGGAAGGAAGAGAAAGAAGGAAGGAAGGAAGGAAGGAAGGGGAAGGAAGGAAACAAAGAAAGAAAAGAAAAGAAAGAAAGAAAAGAAAAGAAAGAAAGAAACAAAGAAAGAAAAACTGAAAAAAAAATACAAAAATATATACCTTATCTCTTGCAGTGAGAAATCGGGGATCATCTTGAAAAGCTTCTTTGGCGAGTTTACTAAACCTGTTAAACAGCGTAAGTAACTGCTCGACATACTTCTCAGAGTCCTGGGGACAAAATGTTTTGCATTTCAGTTGTTCAAAGGTAAATAATATAAAAACTGATAAAGTAAATTTAATTTTATTCACAGATTATAGCTTTAAATTTTGGAATTTTTAAAAAGTTAAATTAGGTGCTATTCCAATAATTTTTCTGTTTTAATTACTATTTTTTCTTTTTCCATTTTCTTTTATTTTCAATTACTATTTTTAATGCATAATCTTGCATTTAAAAAATAACTTTGGTGTACACCTACCATAACCACCTAAAAAAACTTACAGTAGTGATAGTCTCAGCAGCTGCTACCATGTCTGCCAGGCCAGCACTAATGATATGCTCTTCTAAGTCTTTCAACATTGGCTCGATCCCATTAGGAACTTTGTCCATCAATGAAAACATTAGATGCAACTCTGAAAGAGAACACACTCAAGTGATTGATCAACTCACCTATGAGAATAATTTGCTCTTTGAGTTACATATGTTCGGGGTAAAAGTCTGGGGAATATTATTTTGAAGTTTGAAATATTAATAGGATTTGTTGGGTATAATTGGCTTGAGTTCAGGTCCTTTCTAATTTGAAAAATTATTTTCTTTTTAAACTTATTAAAAAGTAATCACATACTGCAAAACCTAACATCTTTGACCTCCAATGAAAATAAATGTTCTTCATTCAAGAAATATGAAAGTCCTTGGGGTATGGGGGTGCAGAGCTGCAGTCCTAGCACAGTAGAAGCAGAGGCAGAAGGATTGAGTTCAAGGTCAAGCTGAAATGAATAGCAAGTTCCAGTCTAGCCTGTGCTATGTGAAAAGCTGCCTTAAAAAATCAGGTATCTATAAACTTAAATGACCTGGAACACTCCCTGTAAAGACAAGGAGAGATTGTATTAGACAAAATCTAGAGAATACATCAAAATAAA
The DNA here is from genome assembly GCA_023101885.1 of Typhlomys cinereus. NCBI lineage: Eukaryota > Metazoa > Chordata > Mammalia > Rodentia > Platacanthomyidae > Typhlomys > Typhlomys cinereus. The sequence goes on along the minus strand of JALPQD010000432.1, from coordinate 916,665 downwards.
AAATGTTAGAAGAGGTTCCCTAAGGGTAGTGAAAATAAGGATAGCATTTTTTTATTGTATAGTTGCTACTTCACAAAGCTTAACCTTACCAAGTATTGGGGGGAAGGGGAAGAAAGAATATTATCAATGTGAAATGCTTTATTTTTAAAAAGATTCACCATAAAATTCCAGACAAAAATGAAAAACCTAGTTCTACTCTATACCAAGCAGAAAATGCTTATAATTTAAGTCTGTAAATTCTTAAGAAATGCTTTTGCATTATTTAGGTATATACAATTCATTCCAACAAAAACACCCACACGATCTAATAATAGCAAAGTATCAAGTGATTTGCTTCAAAGATCTCTCTTAAAAAATTATAATGTCATTACATGGTGTTTTACCTACTTTCAGTTTCATTTCGCTTAATCATGCCTTGGCATTCTGCTAAGATAGTCTCTTTAAATGAGGTCACCAGGGCATTTACACAGCATTCCATGAGCTGAAATACACCAAAAATTAATTAAGGTTACTATAAATTTTACACTAAAAATTTTCCCGTTTGTTAAATAAAATTTTATAGTTCAACAACAACAAAAACCAAGTACATTGAAAGCAGACTTACCTCTGTTACAGGATTTCTGAGAATGAATATCCAACTTTTCTAAAGTGTATTTATTCTTTTGTAAAAAATTTTTTTATTATTTGTTCAATTGTGCGTGCGTGTGTGTGTGTGTGTGTGTGTGTGTGTGTGTGTGTGTGTGTAACTACAGACGAATTCAGGAACCACTATGGACACCTCCACCTCCTCCTTGTGTATTCTGCCCCACCAGGACCAGAAACGCAGGCCGCCCCGGCTTCCACCCGGCGTCTACACGTGGGGTCTAGGAACCGAACTCAGGACCTTCCGCCTGCAAGGCAGAGGCTTAACCCCTGAGCCACCTCTCCAGCCCCAAGTGTATTTATTCTAAGAAAAAAACACCAGGAGCTGGTGAGATGCATCTGTGGGTTAAGGTGTCTGCAAACAAAGACAAGCTTGGCAACCTGCATTCCACCCCTAGAGCCATGTGGAGGGAGAGAACAAACTTTGGAATAGTGGTCTTCTGGCCTCATCAGGCACATTATGGCACACATACCCGTTTCTTCCTCTCTCTGCCTCCTTCCTCTCTTCAAAATAAATATTAATTAAGTTAAAAACTGCACAACCAAGGTTCTCTTTAAAATTTAATTCTCTGGGGGCTGGAGAGGTGGCTCAGGGGTTAAGCCTCTGCCTTGCAGACGGAGGGGCCTGAGTTCGGTTCCTAGACCCCACGTATAGACTCCAGGCAGAAGCGGGGGCGGCCTGCGTTTCTGGTCCTGGTAGGGCCGAGTCTGTGAATCCCGGGCAAAGTACACAAGGAGGAGGTGGAGGCGTCCATGGTGGTTCCCGAATTCACCCGTGGTTCTACACACAAGCACAAATGAATAAATAATTTTTTTTTTTAATTTTTAAAAATTTATTAAGAATTTAATTCTCTGATCACTTCCTATCTGAAGGGAATTTGTTTTGCAATTAAAATTCTACATAAAAATTAAAAGTATGACTCTCTTTCCCACTATATATATATATAACAAACCATTATTGAATGCCTATAAGTGGAAACCAAAAATAATAATAAGACAGGTGTTTGTTATGGAAGAGGTCACTATCTGAGTGGTAGGGAATGAACCTAAGTTTAGATGATATTTAAATAGTATTCTTTTCCCTTCTGTGGGATACTGAGTGGGTGGTAGGAAACCTAGTAAAGGAAGCTGTTCATTTACTTAATTTTTAATGTGTATGATGAGGGGGTACATACATGTGTGTATGTGTTTTCACATGCATGTAGAGAGGCCCGATGTTGATCACTTTTCCACTTTTTTCTTTTGAGAAGGGGTCTATAATCAAACTCAGAGCTTGTTGATATGACCAACCTAGCTAGTCAGCTTGCTCTGAGGATCCTTCCCCCTTTTGAGGCTGGACTTGCAGATGGGCGGATGGCATTTTTACATAGGATCTAGGGATCCAAACTCCAGACTTCTACTTCAGCAACATGTGCTGTAACTGCTGAGCCACTTCCCAACAACCCCCCCCCCGCCCCCAACACACACACACAAAAGACTGTTAAAAATACTTCGAGTAAGATCTTAAGAGTCTACAGTTGTAGGAAGCTATCGGGGAAAAATTCTTTTAAAAGGATGGCTCTGCCTCCTCATGGTGAAGCAATTATTGGCTCCTTTTGTAGAAATCAAATTAAAATAGATTACTTGACCTTAGTGCTCACCAGACTGAGTGAGGCAAGAAGACTGAGAGTTCCTTCCAGCCTAAGCTACACATAGAGACACTGTTTTCAAACAAACCAACAGAACAGATTGTGAATGAGATTCACTAAGGCTAGTGGATTGCTACTGAAGAATTAGACATGTCTTAAAAATAATTTTGTCAAAAATTCTTCTTGGTATTGACATAATGTTGATAAATCACTGAACTAGAATCTAGATAATGAGGGTTCATTACACTGCTGCTTCTACTTCTGGTCCAGCACAGTAGTACGTGCCTGACGCTCTCCGGCAGAAGAGGAGGGTACTGAACCTGAGGCAGCTTTGGCTATTATACAAGACTGTTGTACAAAACAAAAACAGGACCAGCAAGTTGGCTTAGTGGGTAAACCTAGCACCCTGAGTTCAATCCCTAGAGCCCACATGGTGGAAGGAGAAAAGCAATTTCCAAAAGATGTACTTTGACCCTCTCTCCCCCACCCCCATAAAATGTGGCTCTTACACATCTGCTCTTTCCCTCCATCCTCCCAAACAAAATGTGTATATATATATAAAGAACTATTTTTCCTAACAGTTTTTTTTCCCCAAATCTCTTAAAGAACTTTACCAATGACTTTCTAATATATGTTTCTATTTTATTCTGACCTACCAAAATAATACATGTCTTTCATGGTGGGAAGCTGTGCCAACTGCTAGTCATCTCATTTGTTCTAGGTCTGGAGTATACCCACTGAGCACTCCTACCTTCAGCAGTGAAACCAGATTGAGAACAGGAAAAATCTACTGACATATAACTAATACAGAACAGTGTGGCCTCAATGAGCTGAATCCCCAATGTTTCCTATTTCAATGAAGGTTTTACACAAATGTTACCCTGACAGCAGCAATCCAATTTTAAATTTCAAAAACCTAGACCAGTTATGATTCAAAATGTTGAAAAGCCATTTTTAATTTAAAATGACATAAAACAAAACAAAAAACATAGGGTACAACATTTTGTAACAATGAATACTGACTCACAAAACTTAAGTTTCAGATGTGTACCAACTTTTATATATATGCACACACGTGCATATTCACATGCATAGTGAGCCACAATATAAAAGGTATTTTTCATTGTGGGTTATAGTGAGAACTAAAAGTAAAGTTAAATAACAGATGATAAAGAAACACAGACATTGGTAACTGTTTCAATGAAAGGCATCAGGGAAATACAGAGAAAGGCATCAGGGAAATCATTGGAACAGTTTCTAGCTTGAGAAATTCAACAAATAATTATGACCGGTACCTCTTAATGAGCACTGACTTTACCAGGCATTATGCTAAGAGCTCATTTAACCAGCATGACAGCGTTATAAAACAGCTGCTAATATTTGAAGACACAGGCTGTGCCAGGTGTGGTGGAGCCCATCTATTATCCCAGCCCTTGGTGGAAGTAGGAGTTATCAAGTTCAAAGCCATTCCCAGCTAAGTCAGAGGCAAGCCTGGTCTAGACCTGGCTGAAAGTGGTTGCTTGCATATCTGCACAGTTAAGCTGTGATTTAAAGTCAGAAAAAAAAAAAAAAGGGACTCTATAGCATTCAATTCTTTTTACACCAATATGGCATGTACATTAAATATTCCATAACAATTACCTGCTGAGATCTTAATGGTGTGTTTTAAGGAACAGATGGATATAAAATATGGCCCTTATCTTCTATGATCTTATAACCTGGTTAGGAACCTAGTTCTGTATCTAAAAGGATGTACATCATTCATGTGAACAGAGGATGTGCAAAGAGTTCAGCTAAGGGCAAAAAAGCACATCAGTCAGAATTCTATCATCTTTACAGGGACTGGGACTCCTGGGACTCCTGGGACCCCCCCCCAACAAATAACAAGGCAGATGATAATGTGAACCAAAGGAGATACAATAGTTAGAGCTAGGATTCAAATAAGAAGAATTTGGTAAGGCTTGAGAACTTGGGCTACTATGGTTTAAAAGGTTCCTTCTAAGAATTTGGACAGGCAGAAAAAAAGTAAAAGATTTCTAACATGATTCAAGACAATGAAAAGGCTGTTGTATCAAAGATGAAACACTTCTTTTTCGAGTAGAATGACTCGAGTACATTATTCACAGGCTCTCACGTCATAGCCCAGGCTGGATTGACCTTGTAACCACATCCCTTTGCCTCAATCTTTTGAGCCCTGGAAAAAAGCGTGTCACCATGTGCAGCTTTTTTGGTCCATAAACACCAAGTTAGAAAACTGGGCTAGAAAAAAAAAAAAAAAAAAAGAAAAAAGAAAACTGGGCTAGAGCAAATTGAAAATCAGGGATGGTAAAGAACTATATTCTGCCTTTAAATAAAGAAATAAATCAATGAATGTGATATTTCTGGTAAATTAGCCTGAAGTTACAAAAGAAATCTAAATGGTTATGACTCTGCCTCACAAGCAGAAGGACCTGAGTTTGAATTCCAAATCCTACATTAAAAATGCCAGGCAGAAATGGCGTGGCCTGCACCTCTGGCTCTAGTAGGCAAAGCCTGGGAAATCCTAGAGCAAAGCAAAAAAAGGTAGAAGCAATCTATAATAAATAAACAAACAAACAAAACCAAAGTATTTTAAAAAAGATGCTCAGCCTCATTAGCAATTCCTAAGGTATTTCAGAGAGAGAGAGAGAGAGGTGTATATATGCCACAGCATGCATGTGAGGTCAGAGAACAACTACTTTTGGAAGACAGTTCTCATTTGTTTGTTTGTTTGTTTGTTTATTTATTCATTCACTCTGTGTGTGTGTGTGTGTGTGTGTGTGTGTGTGTGTGTGAGAGAGAGAGAGAGAGAGAGAAGAGAGAGAGAGAGCGCAATGGATGTCCCTGTGTAGGACCAAGGGTGACTCTGGGAATCATCCTGGATTGCTTCCCTTTGCTAAGTTGTCGTTTGCTCATTGTATGTCAGAGGGCACTGTATGTCCCTGTTGTTCACTCATTCACTCATTCATTGTGTATGTATATGTCAGAGGGCACTGTATATTCATGTGGAGGACACCAAGGGTGACTTCAGGTCAAACTCAGATCACCAGGCTTGTGTGCACGCACCTTTATCTGCTGAACCATTTCACCAGTCTGTTAATAATTTGTAAGTGTAAATGAATTCCTTTTAAATTTATGATATTGGAAGATTGGGAAAAAAAGTTTGATAAACCTAGACTTGAAAAGGTACATTATTAATTGAAGTAAAAATTATAATTCTGAAAGTCAGTTTGGTACTATATAGCAATTTGGATATGGGTTATAGACGCTCTTCAGCAATTGCTATGTTGGGAGATTCCATTCAATACAAAATATAAATAAAGATGTTTACATAAGATCTTCAAAACAGACACATGAAGATGTTCCATCAAGCACTACTTATAAGAAAGCATAAACAAGAAGATGGCTATCATTAGATTAGTTAGGTATTACAGTGGATATATGCTACACTGTTAGAAAACAGACTTGTGGTGCGTAAATATGCACAACACTTTACCCTTTTCTTTGGAATAAGGAAGAAAGGAAGGGAAGTGAGTGGGATGGGAAGAAACAGACACAGTGAAGCAGGCAAAACCAAGGCCGTGACTGCTGAACGGCTGAGGCTCGATGTTTTCTTTTCTCTACTAACATACAACACTCACAGTTACTTTTGGGAAAAAGATAATTTATGGTATAAATGAAAAATCCTTTGGAAAAGCTTTCAATGAGATAAAAAGAAGAGAGACAGTTGGAGCTCACTCCTCATTTGAAATGAGTCACTTCTACGTCAAGATCTTGAAGACAGAGATCATTTCAAACTGCTTTTGTTTCTTCTCCACCATCTACTAAAGTACTATATATATATATATAAAACCCTACATTTAGACTTAATGTTAAAAACACAAGTTGAACGGAAAGGATAGCAATAAACTATCTCTCTCACCTTATGTTCCCTGTCTCCATTTGCTAGTGTCCATGAAGGAAAAAAACCTTTTCTCTTATGCCACCAACTCCTGTATTTGTTTGCCTGAGATGAGCACAACTTCTAAATCCATAGCAATCTCTCCCCAGAGGTCTGCAAGGTGAAAACTTTAACTATCAATGTGCTTGATGCTTTATTCTCTGCTATACCAAGACTACGAACCCACTAAAGGTAAGGACTGCAATATTACATATCAGGTACTTAAAAAGCATTTGATGACTGAATGAATAGATTCACAGGTCTGCGAAGTGAAAGATAAGACAGGAATGGCATGGTAGACCCTTCTGTTAATGATGTTCAATTTGCACAATTACTTCTACTCTACTGATACTTAACAGAAAACAACAAAGCAGTTTTGACTACTACTAGTTACATAAATATGTAGTAATACTTTGCTGTAAAGTAAGAATTGAACTAAAATTTCCTTGGTTCCTCTAATTTTAACATTCTACCATGATCAGGCCCTTAATCATAGATTCAAAAGTTAATTTAGTCTATAAGCTATTCTCAGAACTAGTTTCTCTTGACTACCTTGGTTAAGATCTTTTTTCTACCACTGTAACTGGTACCATCTGCTTCATTTTAAACTATATATAAAAGTATCCGCTCTTTTATTATTATTTTGTTCCTTTTTATGAAGTCAGTTTTGCAATGATGGTAAAATAGTTCCTACTATTAAAACTAGTCAAGTACTTTTCTCCAAACCAGAGTCCAAATAATAAATCTGTCATGCTGGGAACAAGGCTACACATACTAGTTTTTACTTAATCCAAATACAAACTGGTATTGCTCCTTTCTATTTTTGTATTATTCCATCTTATATAAGAATAAAGTAAGAATACAAATGCTAAATAACTTGCTGAAGTGCAGTTATATATAAAATAACAGTGCAATTCAGATCCTTACCTGTATCTAAGATGTGTGCCTTTAACCACTATAGAGCACTCCTTCCCTACCAGGACCTGGTCATCCTGAATAGATCAAGACTTGGAGCTACCAGTCCACTGTCATTACACTGCTTGCATCCATCTTGTTCACATGCCACCCTTAGGATAGTACCAGATTCATCTCATCACCTCGAGCAGTACAAGTCCTGGTGCTATTAAGTATTTAATAATTTTTTAAAAACTGTTATTTAGTGTGTGTGTGTATGTGTGTGCATTCATGTGCGTGCATGTGCACATGCACGCACATGGTATGGCATGTATGTGGATGTCAGAAGATAATTTTTGGGAGTTGTTTCTCATTGTCCACCTTGTCTGAGGTAAGGTCTCTGCTGTCTTTGCCGCTGTGCAGCACATGCTCCAGGATGCCGATTCTCCCATCTCACTGCAGAGATGCTGGAATTGCACGTGCACTCCATCATGTGTCCTGAACCCATCCACTTACAGAACCACCTATACTGCTTTCAACATTTAGCAGTTTGTTATCTAAAGACAATACTGTAGCCCAAATACTGTTTGAAAAAATAGATGAAAATCAAATCCATTTCTTACTTAAAAAACCTTTGAATGGCTTCTCACTATTCTTGCTTTTCTCTCAATCAAAGGCTAGTAACATGAGCTTTTCACTATTTTAAAGGTATTTTAAACTCATTGCTGCTTCGAAGCCTTTATGGTAGCTCTTTGCTTTGCCAGGAAGTATGTTAGTTATCTCAGGCTCTTCATTCAGGCCTTAGAGAGGCCAAACAGCTGACAAAGTAAACGCACCAACAGGACTATTCCTGCCAATCCACTCTCTATGACATTACTCTGTAAATAGCAACATTTCACTCCTTTCATTTGCTTGCCCTTATTTACTTCCACTAGAACATTAGTTCCATGCAGACAATGCTTTGTTAAATTGTATCCTCTCTTCATTGTACCAAGAAGACTAAACATCTTCACTATGAATGAGTGCCCAATAAATGCAAATCACATTAAAAGAAGGATTAGGCTGAGGAGATGATGGCTCAATGGTTAAAGTCTTTGCCTAGCAAACAAAAGGACCTGAGTTTGGTGGGCTGAATGTGTAGTCCTGAAAAGTGGAGCCTTGAAACCAGAGCAGAGCAGGAGGAGGGGGAGCAATTCAGGACTCCTGATATCACCCTTAGGCCTCCTCAGACACACTCAGGTGCAATCTACACACACGCGCGCGCGCACACACGCACACACACAAATAAGAGGAAGAAAAAAGGAGGACTGCTAAATAAATCTAAGTAATCTCTTACTACAAGACTATATGTCAGAGTAAGTCAAAAGTACAAGCAGCAAAACTTAGTTTTTAACCATCGCCATACACATACACACACACATCAAGTCTAGAGGATGACTCAGTAGGTAAAGCACTTGCTTTGCAACTGTAAGCACCTGAGCTCAACCTCAGAATGCATGTAAAGATGCCAGGGGATAGTGGCACACTCGGGCCTTAGCACTAGCAAAGCATAAACAGGTCACCAGAGCTCAGATAGTCTGGCTGAATATGCAAAGTCTGGACCAACCAGAGACCTTCTCAAAGAAAGTGGACAGTGCTCCTCAGGACAACCCTAAGTTGTCCTTTGGCCTCCATGTGCACACATGCTATCATGAACAACAGACATGCACATTGGCACACGCTTAAAGGGAAGAAAGCAATCCAAGGAACTGCAACACCAGCAAGTCTAATTTCATACTGATGTTGTTATTTTTATTGGATTATATTATAGTGAATTTATAGGGCTAGAGAGGTGACTCAGGAGTTAAGCCTCTGCCTTGCAGGCGGAAGGTCCTGAGTTCGGATCCTAGACCCCACGTATAGACGCTGAGCGGAAGCAGGGGCGGCCTGCATTTCTGGTCCTGGTAGGGCGGAGCCTGTGAACTCCGGGGCAGAATAAACAAGGAGGAGGTGGAGGTGGTCCATGGTGGTTCTGGAATTCGCCCATGGTTCTACACACACACACACACAAATTGAATAAATACTAATAATAGTGAATTTATAAACAGAGAGCAATACATTGTCTTATAAATTTGAGTCATAAAACCTAAGAACCTGCATCCAGGAACTCACTGCAGTGATACTTGTCTTTATCAGATCTACTAATGACTGACACAGCAACATGCCCCCATAGTTACAAGAAACTCAAGGGAGATACGAACACACAGTGGAAACCTTGGGGACTAGAGCTGGATGTGTGAAGGGGAATGCCCCTATTAGTGGGGTGGCCAAAAGAGAGGCAACTTGGTATACCATAGAGGCCTGAACCCCTATAAGAGTAGACAAGCCAGAAAGAACCACAGAAGCAGCTAGGCAGGAGGGTGGGAAGGAGTGGGATGGATTGATGAAGGGGAAGGGAAAGAGATGGGAGGGGAGGATGAAGGGAAGCAGGGACAAGTACTCAATATGCTTGTAAAACTAAAATAATAATAATAATTTTTTTAAAAGACATGAACCAGGGAGACTAGTAGGGAAGATTTGCAATAGAAAACAACGAGGTGGTGTATTGACAAATAAGGGGTTTAAATAATACAAATTTATTATTCATATATAAAACTCTAAGAGAATAAAATTATTAGAAAAAAGAAAAAGAAAAGTTAGGAGAAAAATAACCTGAATCCCACCCACAGATGACAAATATTTTTGTGTAGGAAAGTTTTGAATGTAAATATAAATCCCATCGCTAGGTTCCAAAGGAACTAGAGAAATGTTGTTTTTCTATTTATCAGATATTTTGTTGTATTTGAGCATATTCTAAGATCTTCCAACTCAATTCTTTCTATTCTAAGATAAAGAGAAACATTAATTCGAATACTGTATACTAAACATAGCAAAAGCCAGCCCAGATGGCAAATAGGCTTTCTCTCACTGGGAAAGAATACTGTAGGGGCTGGGAGATGGTCAGGGGTTAAAGACTTTGCCTTCCAAGGAAAAGAACTTGAGTTTGGATACAGAGAAATGCAGGCCGCCCCTGCTTCCGCTCAGCGTCTATACGTGGGGTCTAGGATCCGAACTCAGGACCTTCCGCCTGCAAGGCAGAGGCTTAACCCCTGAGTCACCTCTCTAGCCCTATAAATTCACTATAATATAATCCAATAAAAATAACAACATCAGTATGAAATTAGACTTGCTGGTGTTGCAGTTCCTTGGATTGCTTTCTTCCCTTTAAGCGTGTGCCAATGTGCATGTCTGTTGTTCATGATAGCATGTGTGCACATGGAGGCCAAAGGACAACTTAGGGTTGTCCTGAGGAGCACTGTCCACTTTCTTTGAGAAGGTCTCTGGTTGGTCCAGACTTTGCATATTCAGCCAGACTATCTGAGCTCTGGTGACCTGTTTATGCTTTGCTAGTGCTAAGGCCTGAGTGTGCCACCATCCCCTGGCATCTTTACATGCATTCTGAGGTTGAGCTCAGGTGCTTACAGTTGCAAACTGGATGGATGTGGCCTGTAATTCTCCAGATGTCATCCTTGAGCCTTCACAGGAACACACACTCAAGCGCCCTCTTGTACACACACATATAAACCTATCCCCACATGCAAAACACACACAAATATCTCACACCACAGAGTACTATACGCAGTCAGTAATAGTGGGTAAAGACATACAAGTAATATTGTTCCAGTCATGTACTTGCCACCCTTGTGCCATATACTAGTTGAAGTAACCTTTGAAGTATACAGTTAAAAATTCACTCACCGCTTCAACGGAGTTACACTCTCGTCTTGTTTCTAAATAACGTAACGCTCGTTTTTCTTCTTCTTTTAATTTAGCATCTGCCTGTCCAGAAGCAAAATAGCAATCATTTCAAGAAGATCAAGAGGTTATCAGAGTAGCAGTATGTCAATTATCAAATAAACTAAGTTCTGACTTACATATTTCATATAATTCTGTACACCGTTTTGTTGTAAATATGAGGGTGCCTGTGTTCTATAAAATCTTTCTGTTGAATCCAAGTATGCTTTCTCAAAATTATCCCTATAGATCTGAAGCTTATCCTCAGGATTAGAACAAAGGTTAACTGAAAAACAAAATAAAAATTTAATTACTCATTCAGAATTTTAGTGTAATCAATGAATAGCATATCTACGCATCATATAAGATTAGAAAACATACAAAGTTATAGCACAAAGCAGTAAAATAAAAGAAATTACAGTCATATGGACTATTTTTTTTTTTGAAAAAAGAATGACTTCTAAATTGATGATCAAAAAACCATTTAAAAGGTTAAGGAGATGGCTCAATGATTAAAATGCTCACTATATAAGCAAGAATACTAAGTGTGTGGCAGACTGCCTATATAATTCTAGCTAACCAAACAACTAACAAAGTAGAGAAGCTAAACAAAGTAGAGAAGAATTGAGAAAGACACTTGGTGTTGACGTATATCCCCTTGTGGTCTCTCTCTCTTCCTATATCTCATAAAAGGGTCAGCAAGATGGCTCAGAAAGTTTATTTTTAAAAAAAAAGTACATGTTGCACAAGCCTAGTGACTTGGATCCATAATCCCAGCACGCCTAGGGGAGATAAGAGTCGGGGTGGAAGTTTCACATGTAAGCTTGCAGGCCAACTAGTCTGGAGTATGTAGAGAGGCAGAGACCCCGTCTCAACAAGTTGAAGAATTAATTCTCAAAAGCTGTCCATACGTGGCCATAGCACATATGCACCTGAACACACAGAAAATTTTTTAAAAAGAAAAAGAAAAAAAGAGTGCAGAAATATTTTGTTAGTAGAATGCAGGTCTAGCATGCATGAGAATTTAAGGAAGTATAAACTGGTGGCAGATCAAATAAAAAGGAGTAAATTTCATGGATAACACAAAAACCTAGAAACATGGCTGGAGGGATGACTCAGCAGCAAATATACTCTTTATGTAGGCAAAAGGACTAGAGTTTGAGTCCCCAGATTCCCATAAAAATGCCAGGTAGGTATGGTAGACCAGTTCAAGCCCTGGAAGGCAGAGCCCAGAGCAAGAGGGCTAGCTAGAGTCCTACAGATGAGATCTGGATCTAATTAGAGACCCAACCTCAAAGAAGAATAATCAAGGATGATTCCCAAGGCTGACCTTAGGCGTGCACATACACACACATGCATCCATGAGCAAACATTTATAAACACATGTACGCACCCCACACACTTAATTTTTTAAAAATCTGAAGACTTGATAATTAAAATGCAGCATCAATGAAGAAAAGTCAGGGAAAGGACTCTAAAAAGTAACTTGAAAAAACAGTGAGAGTGATTTTGTGCATGGGCATACTATGCTCAGTGAAAAGACAGTTACATGACAGTGCTGTGATAGGGAGGCATGAGACACCACAGCTCATCAGTATGAGGAACTAACCTAGTCTCAAGATGAGAAAAGTCTCCAGGAGGAATTAAAGGAAGAGGAGGAGTTAGAAGGTGAGGAAAAAGGAGAACTCTGAGTCAAGAAATGAGGAAAATGAGGGAACATACAAATGACAGATTTTTAGGAACTGAGAGGAAATGCATGCAAAAAAGTAACTTATGAAAACAAATATAAAACCAGTTCTCTTCTATGAACTACAGATTCAAATTTGTATTTATTTAGTTTAGTTCACCAGAAAGATTTCCTTAACCAAGAAATTAGTAAGGAGTAAATAGGACCACACAAACATAAATTTTGGCACATTTTTAAAAGCAAATATCATTTGTGCATTCTAAAAATGTATATAGGGCCAGGGATGATCAGAGAGTAAAGGCACCTTCATACAAATTGAGCAACCTGACATCGGTCCCTGGAGTCCACACAGTGGAAGGACAGAATTGGGTTTATACAGCTGTCTTCTGAGCTTTCCTGCTCTCCCAGGATTCAATAAACAAACAAACAAACAAATGACTATCATTATCCTAGGATTTTCCATGAAAGGGGGATTATAATTATAAAAGTCCAGAACATACCATAGGATTCTCTTACTCCAATGACCAGCTGAGAATCAAAAGCTTCTCCTAATCTTTCAGCATGCACCAGCTTCATTGCACTATCCTGGAGTCGATTTTTTATATTTGAAAAAATTGATTCATTCCATGTATCAAGCATGAGCTGAAAAATAAGAAAATGTGACATTGTTTTCAAATAATATGCCACGTAACACACACACATATACTTTAGAAAAAGGAAATGAGGTCTTCTTAGGTTTGTGTTTACGCAAATGTTTTAGGGAAGTAGTGTATTTGGCATAATGGTAAAGAACTAATATATTAGAATCAGACACAACGGAGTTTGAATCCCAGCTTTGCACCTTACCTGCTTTCTTATGTGTAGAGTAGTCAAGGCAAGTTTCCACTAGTTGTTAGAAAAATTAAGTATGGGATGGGCAAGATAGTTCAAGGTTAAAATGCCAGCTCGAAAACCTGGAGATCTGAGTTTGATCCCCAGATCCCCACAACATGGTGGAAGAAAGAAACTGACTTCCGAAAGTTGTCTTCTGACCTCCACCCAAATGCCATAGCATTTGTATTTGTGCGTTCTCACTCTCTTCTCTCTCTCCCTCTAATAAATACTTTTAAAAATTAAGTATGATAATCCCTGATTTAGTAAATGTGGCTTCTTTTATAGCTCCCAATTGGATTTTATAGGTATTGATGTGTCTAGAATACCACTATGCATGTTTTGTATTGATAACATTAAAAATATAGAAATCTGTTTGATATTGAACTTAAAAAAATATATATCTACCTTCTAGATGTCCATCCAAATTTATAGAACTAATACACACAGTGGTTGAGTACATATTATCACTCTGAGATACATAACATTTACTGTGTACCTGAGACTAGCTATGTATGTGTTTTCCACAATTAGTTTACTTAATCCTCAGTCCTGACATAAGCATTACTAGAATCTCTTTAGATATATGGAAGCTAGGCCTCACAGAGCAACATTAAGTTCCCTACATCCACAAATCATGTTAATAATAACAGAGAATGTGAATCTAGTAAATGTGGTTTCGGAATCAGTGTTTGTTTTGATCATTTAATGATGCTGCTTCTCACAACCAAATAAGGAATGGCAAAAATTAAATAGCCACAAAATCAAGAGATAAGACCACAAGGCCACAAATTAAATAGCACTAATAGATAACTATTATATATAATCACATACCATAGAGACTGAGTTTAAAACAGTAAGATCATAAGGAGGAGAGCTGTTTAGCAACTGAAGACACAAAGTGTAAGAAATCCAATGAAAGGATTTCTGAAAGGAAAATGAGTGATTATAGGAAGATAGGGGCTGGAGAGGTGGCTCAGGGGTTAAGCCTCCGCCTTGCAGGCGGAAGGTCCTGAGTTCGGATCCCAGATCCCACGTATAGACGCCGGACGGAAGCGGGGGCGGCCTGCGCTTCAGGCCCTGGTAGGGCGGAGCCTGTGAATCCTGGGGCAGAAGGAGGTGGAGGCGTCCATGGTGGTTCGCAAATTCGTCCGTAGTTCTACACACACACACACACACACACACATACACACACACACACACACACACACACACACGTGCTCGCACATGCGCACAGTTGAATAAAAAAAAAAATTAAAAAAAAAATTACAGGAAGATAAAGTACAAAATAAAATCGAGAAATATAAAATTGAAGATAAAACTAGAGGTCAAAAAGAAAGGGGAAGCAGAGGAAGGAATGTTTGAAAACATATCTATAGTGCACGACCACATAAAATATGAAACTAAACATTACAGATAAAAGGAAAATAATTCATTTAATAAAACCAGTAAGAACTAAAAAGGAAGCCCACTTAAAATCTTATTTATTTATTCCCCCCCCAAATCTTATTTATTGTACAATGCTGACAAGTAACTTTCTTCCTTAAGAAATGTTAGTAAAGAAGTAAGTTAAAGGGGCTGGAGAGGTGGTTCAGGGGTTAAGCCTCTGAGTTCGGATCCTAGACCCCAAGTATAAATGCCAGGCAGGAGCAGGGCGGCCTGGTCCTGGTAGGGCGGAGCCTGTGAATCCCGGGGCAGAGTAAACAAGGAGGAAGTGGAGGCGGTCCATGGATGGGGGTTCCCGAATTTGCCCGTGGTTCTACACACGCACACACACAAGCGCAGACACACACACACGCACGCACGCACAATTGAATAAAAAAAAAGTAAGTTAAAAAAAGACTTACCTTTCGAACAATACTATCCTCCATATTTGATTTCTTATTGCTGCTCTGTTTGCCCATTAAAGTAACCTCCAATTGACAAAAAGGTTTTGGTAAAATGTCGCACTGTGTGAAGAATTTTCGCCATTCGACAATATACGCCTTCAGCAAAGCTGTGTCATCTTGATGGCTCAGCACACGCTGGAGGGGAAAAAAACTTGTAATAAATGTAAGGTACTTTGAAAATGAATAATGATACATATTTAAGCCGTAATTTTAAAATGTTTTATTTACTGTACAACTACTACATCCAAGAAAAACTGAAATATATTGCCCAGGTGTTTCTCAAAACTTGGGCTCAGTTGATCCTTTACTTATTATGAGACAAAGAGAAGGTAGGTGGGGGAGGGACAGACAGAGGGGGAGAGAGAGACCATGCATGCCATGTTCTCATGTATGCATGCAGGCAGAAGACAACTTGGAATTCAATTCTCTCCTTCCACCATGTACATGAGGTTTTGGGAATTGAACTAATGTTGCTAGGATTTGGGAGTGAATGCTTTACTAGATCTATTATCACTAACTGTATAATTTAAAATTTTTACTTATATCCTCCTTGCTGAAGAGCTTACACAGTATCAGAAAGTATTATGGAAGCTACTAGAGGAGAAAAGCAATTACAGGTCTCATCAAAGCCATAAAAGCTGCACCCACCACCACCATGGTAAAGAAGTGACCACAGTGTGATAGTGGCATGCACAGCAAGGAGCCAACCAACAGCTTCCTGATCCGATTTAAGGTCCACTTATCAGCAGACTATAAACCAGAACAGGAACCTACAGTCCCAGGGGATGTATAAGCTATAATCATTTAGCTATAAGGACACTACATCAGACTGCCTTTTAATTTATTTTTGTGCATACATGTATGTAAATCAGAGGGCACTGTGTGTCTCTATGGAGGCTGAAGGGTGACTTCAGGAATCACCCTGGATTGCTTCTACCATCTCTTTACATTGCTCTGGAGTTTCCCAGGCTTCCCCTTCTAGGACCAGAAGTGTACGCCACCACCATTTCTGCCTGTGCTTTTATGTAGGATCTAGGATCTGAACTCAGGACCTTCTGCTTGTGAAGCAGACGCTTAACTCCTGAGCTAACTCGCCAGCCTTGACAGGCATGTTTATTTGCTTGTTTGCTTGTTGTCTTGGAACTTGACAAGTAGGCTAGGCAGTCCGAAACTTACCACCCCACCTCCAGAACTGAAATTACAAGCCTAGTTCTATGTGAGCTCTGGGGATCAAATTTGGATCCTCATGCTTGCAAGGCAGCACTTCACTATGTGAGACAAGTTCTCAGCATCACATGTAGCTTTAAAATCTACCTAAGGACGAGGTGCACCTCAGGGATGACGCTCACCCATTTTTAGTGTGCATGGGCCCTGTAATGGAACCCCAGCTCCAAAAAAGGTAAGAATCTAAAATAAACAATAAAGATACAGACTTACTGCCTGTGCTTGCTTAATAAACTCAAGGATATCCTCTTTTAAAGCCTGATGAATTTTTGATGAGCCTTTATCATCCCAGAGACAAACTGCATGTACATCCCTGTAAAAAGAAAACAGTTAAGCACAATAATAATGAAACAAGAACATGAACAAAGTTCACCTCAAATTCTGTACTAGTAGTTTCCATGGACCACGATAGACTGAAGTGGTGATGCCTATATCCAATCACAAGAATCAAGCACTTGTTGCAAGATGTCTCACACATACATGCATTCTATTATACTTATTTTGCTATTGCTTTCCCCTTGAACTTTCTATTTACTATATAAAATTTCATTATGAAATCTCATCTTCATCTCCCAATCTCATTCCATAAAACTAACTGTAATTTAACATTTTGTAAGCCAGAACTGGTACACTCTGCCTGCAGTTGAGCAGATGGAGGCAGAGAAAGGAGCATCCCTATAGCTGACCTGGTCAAGTCAGTCAAGCTGAACAAGTTCAGTGAGACTTTATCTCAAATAAATGAGGTGAAGAGTGACAGATGCAGACACCTGACACTGACTTCTATACTCCACGTGTGCACATAAGCATGCTTACACACATAAGCGAGTTTACAAACACAAGCATGCTTATTCACGTCTGCTCCACACATACATATAAATGCTGGGCAGCAAACTCAGATCCCCATTTAAATACTTTATCAATGAATCACCTCCCCTGTCCTCAAACCCTATATTTGCATTGTAATTCTCTTTCTTAAATTCTCTCTCTCTCGCTCTCTCTCTCTCTCAGGACCTCTGCTTGTGAGCCACAGTCTTAACCCCTGAGCCATATCACCAGCCCTGTAATTCTCTTAATTAATCACTTTTGGTAACTGATTAATTAACTTTCTGAATATGTACTACCCTTAAATATGTTTCTACAATGTGCACAAAATCTACATGTCTTTCCAATTTGGGTTTCTATGTTATCACTAGTACCATAGCCAAAGTGAACATCATCTGTTACTTCGTCTGTTACAACTCAATTAACTCACACTACTGACTACTTACCAGGCATTTTACATTGACTTGTGACAGTCTAGTATGCCAAGAAGTAAATGTGAGGAGAAATGCCAAAAACTTACAGAGCTGATGACTAGAAGGACAATGGAAAGTGAGCTGGAGAAACTGCAGGAAGGATAAACCTACCACAGAGAGAGAAGGGTCACAGACTCCAGTGCAACCCTAAGAAGTCTGGTGAGGCTGTGGGAGCATTTGGAGTAAGTTTCCCCTTCCCCACAGGTGTCTCCTGCTCCCTCAAGCCTTACCGTCTGCCAGGACCAAACTGAAACTGGTAAATACATGTCGGAAGGCTCAAATGTGACTTGAGTGTTATAAACAAAAAAGAAAAGTATGAAGGGGATGTGCTATATTTGAAGATATTTATGGATATTATCACAATATCCACAAAATTCTGTGTTCTTTTCCCTAAACGTCCTCTTATCTTCCTCCCCAGAATAACCAAGCTTGATTTTTTTTCACATTTACGAAGCGTTGAAGATTCTGAAATTTACAGCAATTCTACCAAAGAACAACTTTTTCAAATAAAACTTTCACTCAGTATTATTGTTACTTACCATATAGGTACATGAAAACTCTACCTATTATATTAAAAGCTTACTAACTCAGGATAAAAGGGAAGAAATAATAGTGAAAGAAACCAGGACTGAATGGATAAGAACACATCTTTCTGGGATATATATAACCGAAGTGTTATTAAAAAGGAGCACTCTGTAAGAGAATTATTTGTAAATGCTTAACTATTTTAGAGACTTTTAAGAGCTGAGGGAAAGGGGAGGAAACAAACCTACTTCAAAAGATTTTTTTTTAACTTTAAAAAATAGAGAAAAAGGGAAAAAAGAGATAAAAGGGGAGAAAGAGGTACAGTATATTGCTGGGTTGGTGTTTAATTTCTATAATCCTAGGAATCCCAAAAGCTATCAGACAAGATCACGAGTGCAAGGCAAGCCTAGGTTAGCTATATATGAAGAACCAGGCCCAAACACAAAAACAAAAGCCAACAACACCTGTAATCCCTGTGCTTGGAAGATAGAAGATAGGTAGGATTGTGAATTCAAAGTTAGTCTAGGTTACCCAGACAAGCGTGGAGGGAGGGGAGAAAATGAGGGAGAGAGGAAGGAGGGAAGAACTGTGAAGAAATGAAGCTCAAGAGGCACTTAATTAGAATCTAATAATCAGAAGTAAGAAAGGAAAACAAAAGGCTAAAAGACAGCTTTCAGATTTTTGTTTTGAGACTCAGAATAATATTTTCATCATTCTGTGTTTAGGGTACCTACAAAAATTCAGAAATGGAAATACACAGGGTTAGGGATGTAGCTCACTAGACAATACTTGGCTAGTAATCTGGGAGGTTTAATCTCCAGCAGTGCCAAAAAATAAAAACAAATAGAAGTACACAGGCTGGAACTGGTTAGATGGGACTGGAAGTTCAACTTGAAATAATCTGCATATGCAAACGTGAGAAGAAAATGGAACTCTGAAGGAAATAACATTTCAAGGGCATATGAAGATGAGTCTGCAAAGAGAAAAGACATGAAGCTGACAAGAAGCACAGACTTAATTACAGTAGATATGGTTCTAATTAGACCCAGCCTCAAAAGAAAAAGGTGAAGAGAAACAGAGGATGATTCCTGATGTTAACCTTGGACTCATACACATATATACATGCTCACACATTTGCAAACATGTGCACCCACACTCATTACTGTATATGTATACACATGTATATACATATACATACATGCACATAAAAAGGGGAAAAAAAGTTGTATTCACAAGACAAGATTGGACAGAAGGATGGCACTTATTTGCTGATGGAGTGGCTATAAATTCTACCATAGTATGAAATAGTCCAAAATTATGCATTCATAATAAAGAGATAAGTGGGATGACCAAGGGAACATACCTTTTTTGCTTTTTTTCTTTTAAGTACAGAGATAGAAATTAACATTGTTGAGTACTATCACAGAATAAGTTTTTGAAGTAGACATTTACTGTGCTTTGTAACCTACTGTGTCTCAGTATAAAGCTAGAAAAACAGAAGCAACATGGAAACAGGAAATCTCCAGATGCAAACTTGGAGTTTTAAAAGCAGCTTGCTACTGCTACGTATGAAAGCAAATACCTGGGAGATACAGATAGGTAGGAGTATGAGCTCAAGGCTGATGAAGGTCCCCACCCTGATATGCATATTTGGAGTGGGTTAACATGGACTCTCAGGATGCATAGGATGAAAAGAACTTGGACCACTCTTGCTCATCGCTTAGACCAAGACCATGATAGTGCAGCTCGCAGCACCTTCGCTTTGCTCCTGCCACAGAAAAGCTCTTTAAGGCATTTCTAGGATTCTGAATTCATGATCTTAACTACTTTGTTCTGACTCTGTGCTCAAGCTTGACTTTTTTGGAGACAGGTCACATGTAGCCCAGGCTGCTTTAAACTCTTTATGTAGCTGCACTTGACCTTGAACTCTTCTTGATCCTCATGCCGTTAACGCTGGGATTACAGGAACGCACCTCCACATCTGGTGGAGCGTTGATTCTGATGTTAGGCTATTTCAACCTTAACACAAGTTGTGCTGAAGGGAAAGCAGCATGCTCTGGATAAACATCACTTGCCTTGAAGACCACTGAAGATTTAGTTACTCTCTGACTTCCACTTGTGGATGGGCCTTTTCCCATCAATTCCCCCTCCCCCTCTTAAATAAATAAAATATTTTTAAATTAAAAAAATCAGAATTGACCAATTCATAAACATGCCATGTCTTTTTAGTTGGTCTGTAAAAATCTTTTCCTGTAAAAAAGTGTTCTGTCCCTATCACAGGTCTGAATGATTGAATAAAAAAAGTTTCATTACTGAATGAGAAACACTCATTTTAAAGGAAAAAATGAAATAAACAAACAACAACAACAAGAAAGTGAAATAGAAGAGGAAGACTATTCATTTTTGCTTCCCAGAATTATCCCTGAAATCTTTTCTTCTTGAATAAAAATCCAGAGTTGTTTTTACCAGCTGCCATGAGTGTTCTTCATTCAAACACAATTACATCATAAGACGGTGGGGAGCTATCCCAGCTTCTGCACTTTCCACAAAGCCCAGCCCAGACATTGCCCACCCAAGCGAGGCAAATGAGCTGGTTTAACAGACAACCAAAACTGCTTTCAATTAACTCAGGAGCACCATGGAGACCAAGTCTTGAACTGAATGAACTGGCCTGGGCTAGAAATGCAGGGTGTAAGTGTCCACCACAATAGTGACCTTGCTTACCTGTGAGACCTGGCGCATGAATAACAGGATCTGTCTCAAACAAGGTGGAAGGCAAGGAATGATACCAGAGGCTGTCCTTTAACTTCCACACAAGTGCCACACAAATGCACCTTGGAACAACTTTAAATAGAGCATCCAGCATTATATAGACCATCGGGGCACAGAAACTACCTCAATTCGCTTTATGTGAGCAAATAATTAATGGTTTACTTACGAAAACAGATCAAACCACTGTTGTTTTGTTACAGATTCCTGGCGTAAAAGCTTCAAAACAATTGGACGCATGAAATCCCACTTGTCTTCAAACTGAAGAGAACCTTTGTTCTTTAAAAAAAAAAAAAAAAAAAAAGATAAACAATAGTTTAAATTTAAAAGTAGTTAAGTTCAAGAGTATTCCTTTAAAAAAAAAAAAACAACTTTTTAAGAGATATCTACAGAAATGAAGAGCTCAAATTTCAAACAACCAGTTTTCCACAACAGAACCTTTATAGACTTAATCTTGTACCAAGGAATCATACATAGACAATAACAAAAGAAAAACCAGGGTCGGCAGTCAGCCTAATGGTAGTGTTTACCTACATTCATGTCCTTGGTTCAATCCTCGAGAAGGAGGCAGAAAGAGATGGAGATATTGAGGTTAACTGTACAGAAGTGTGCAATGAAGGATTTACTTGTTCTAAAGGTCTGACCTTTTCTCTTGGCTTATTCTGGTAGTTGACCTCTGGACAACTAAATGTGTACCCCATATGGCCTGAGGGCCTTGGATCACAGGGATAGGTTAACATTGTGGTTTAAGACGGGCCATATCAACACGGTCTTAAAAGTTCAAAATGAGCAGCTGCCCAATCCAAGTAGATTAACAATGTGACTTAAAAGTAGAGGCTTTGGGTCTTAAGTATCAGTCAACTTGGAGACTAAAATTACCCACAGGAGCAATCACTCACGCTTATGTGAAAAAGTTCTACACAAACCTGACTGTGAAAAGTTAGATAAGTCTCCATTTGACAGGCATGCTCTTTTACAATTTGTCCTTGTTTCTCTGCACACCTTTTTTCAACAGAAAAGAGCAAATAAAGAAATGTGGGCTAAAGGACTATTATTGAAGCAGAAAAAGCAATATGAAACCTGGCATAGAGTTGGAATAGAAAATGTATAAATACTAGCTTAAGTTCTTATTAGTCAGCCTAATGAAAAGAACAATGTAACTGTGTAACTCATTTATGTTTATCTGGTGGAGACTAAGTTTTAGTGGATATGACTCATGTGTACCTATAGTGATATTATATTACTAAGTGGTAGAGCAGGCACTTGGGGCAGGAATTATAACGTTAAGCATGAACATAAGAAGTACCACTTGCTTCCACTGTTTGCTAGTAGTTCTTAACCTTTTGGAGTCTTGGACTCTCTAACATTTGTATGTAGTTTTATCATGAATTTGATATTGATAAGCATGCTGATTTTGAACTCTAAGAGATTCTGGTCCTTTATGTCCACCAGTCCAGGTAATGTGGGTAATTTTGATGTAGGTTGTTGTTTTTCAAAGTGTGAATCCTGAGCTGTGTTTTCACTGACTAAAGGAGACAGTCTTTTCTCCTTAATGTGCCATGAAGTCTCTCTTGCTTAATTGTTTCATTATTATTCAGAAGAGCAAGCAGGTTGGACTTAACCAATTTTATCTAAATGTAGGATTATGTCACACACTGGTTCTTTTCCACCAAAAGGATTCTAATGTTGCCTCTCTATCCTTCACTCCTTCAGTACAACTAACCAATCTTCCCAAACATCTATATGAGCTACGAGAAAGCCGAAGGGGAGATGAAGAGGATGGGTGATAGCTAAAGAAAGTATTCTTTCCAGAAACAGCATCCAAAGCATAGACCATGAAAAAGGAACATACGTGGTATACTCAAGGTTGCACAAAATAAGGAAAGAGTAGATAAAGACTGTGAAGTAACTTATCTTGGTGGATATTACGAGACTGAATGAAAAACTTCAAAATTACCATATTGAGAATACAAGGGACAAGAGGAAGGGACTGAGACAAGGTGGGAGAGGGCAACTTACTGAGATAGCAGCAATGAAAATTTAAAAACTCCCACTATCCCTCCCGTCCCGAGGAGGTACTGCCAGAAAGAATCTTCTGGTTATGGCAGCCTGCTTTCCCAAGAACTCACTGCACCAATGTTCACTTCCACAAGACCTGCACAACAGCTGCTGTGTCAACACTCCACTATGGATAAGGGAAGAGCTCAAGAAATAATACCCCTCCCTGAGAGACTAATGAAGGTTACAAGAGAAGAGGCGCTTCCTTACTCAAGGATTTACCAGTGAAGTACAGACATCCTAGATGAAACCCACTGGGTCACAGGCAAAAAAGACTTGAAAATAGCAGGGAGAATGGCTAGAGAGGACGGGGGTGGGAATGAGCAGTAAGAGGGTATTTATGCCTGAAAGTGTCAAAGAATAAAAAATAAATACAACCACAAAGAATAGTCCCCCACAATAAAACACAAAATGTCTTATATACAGTCAAAATGACTAAGCAGGCAAAGAAGTAGGAAAATATAACTGATTACGAGAGGAAAAAAAATCAAAAAGAAACTAAGCTAGAAATGATATGGTGATAGATTTAGTAAGAAATGTTGTGATAGTTGATCCTGGGTGTCAACTTGACACATCTGGCATCAACTAAGATCAGCTGAGACCACTTGAAAAGATTATCTGGATAATACAAAGATCAGCCATAGATCTCGTTGTCCCCTGGATCCTCCATAGATCTCACCGGAACTTCCCAGTAGTGGACAACATAAAAGGAGCCACAGAACAGAAGACAGAAGAGGAGACTCTCTGAAGCTATGCTCTTCCCTCCTGCTACCTGGTTTCTTCGAACCTCCAGCCCTCCAACCCTCCAACTCTTCAAGGTGACTAAACACTCTCTAGGAATCCTCCAGCCTTCAACTGTCACCCACTGGCCTATTGAACTCAGCAGCTATTGGCAGCCATCGTTGCACTACCTCAGCCATATCTTGTAAGCCAATTCAATAAATCCCCTATATATGTAATATTCATTCTGCTGATTCTGTGACTCTAGAGAACACTAACTAATACAAACGTTAAGTGAGTTATTAAAGGTACAGGATGGAAAAGGTGGAAGGAAATGAAAGGCACAGAAACAAGACCCATTTAAAATGAGTTATCAGGGCAGGCAAGATGGTACAACAGGTAAAGATACCCAAGTGCAAACCCAGTAACTTGGGTTTGACCCCAGAACCCACATAGTAAGAGGAGAAAATTTGATCCCCCAAGTTGTCCTCTGGCATCTGTGTGCTGTGGCACACGTGCCCCACCTTTCTTTTTCATGAGATTACAAAAATGTAAAGTACTCAGTAATGAAAGAAAACAACAGTACATTAGGGGGAAAAAAAAAGAGAGGATTCTGCCCCTAGAAGCACTAAATGTGTGGTTGCTGTGCGGCCTGTGACTGTCTACACTCACTCTTCATACCTGTGAAAATTTAAATGACACAGTGAATGTCAACCCCCTGAATTCCATTGTGCCACCAATGGCCTGGGCTCTGTGTGCTCACAACATAGACAGCCTCCCGTGCCAGGGCTGTGTGTGTTGACATGTGGACAACTCCCACAGGCCCGGCGCGAAGTGCTCAAGTGAGGACAGGATCCCTGGGCCAGGGCTCTGTGCTTACAACATGGATGGCGCCCCTGGACTGGGTCTCTGTGCTCAGGCCATGAGCGGCCTCCTGTGAACCAGGCTCCATGTGCTCACGCCATGAACCTAGACTTACAGGAGACAAACTGCCATTGTTCAGCTTTATCAGAGTCCCCTTAACTATGTGAAGCTTGAAGTTCAATCCTACAACTATCTACATTCTAAATGCATTTTCTCTCAATGCTCTAGGTGCTTTTATATTATAATCCAGTTTTCAAAAATAAGACACAAAAATGAGAGGCAGACACGTTAGAGGAATGTCCAGGAGGAGTGGGAGGAAGGAAGGGGTAGCTGTATACATGTGTGAGATTGTCAAAGAAGTAAAATATTAAAAAAGAAGGGGTTTATAGAATAAAAGAATAAAATTAGTTATACTATTTTTTAAACGGGCCTAAGGTGGAGGGAGAAAGGACCAAAATTAAAGATATAATATAGATCTTTCTAAAATATATTACTACTTTAAAAATTCTATACATTTCCCACTGAAATTCAAGAATACAGTTACAAGCAATGATTTTTCACCTTATTTAATGTGGAAGAAAATAACAGCTACATTTGTGGGGGCTGAAGAGATGGCTCAGGGGTTAAGTCATTTCATGCCTTGCAAGCAGAAGAACCTCAGTTTGGATCCCAGGGTTTTGTTTTATTTTTTGTTTTTTTTTTTTTTTAAAAAAAAAGCCTTCCAGGGGCTGGAGAGGTGGCTCAGGGGTTAAGCCTCTGCCTTGTAGGCTGAAGGTCCTGAGCTCGGATCCTAGACCCCACGCATAGACGCTGGACAGAAGCGGGGGCAGCCTGCGTTTCTGGTCCTGGTAGGGTGGAGTCTGTGAATCCCGGGGCAGAGTAAACAAGGAGGAGGTGGAGGCGTCCATGGTGGTTTCCGAATTCGCCTGTGGTTACACATGCACACATACACACACACGCACACATACACACACACGCACACACAATTGAATAAAAAAAAAAGTGATGGAAATTTAATAATGGTTCTGAGGATAAAGGAAGGAAATTAAAAAAAAAAACCTTGCAGAAATGGTGGCAACCTGTCTTTTCCACTTGGAAGGTAGAGTCTGGGAAACCCCAGAGCAAAGCCAAAAGAAGGTAGAGTAATTCAGGATGAGTCTCAAAGTCACCATTGGACCTCCACAGGAACATACAGTACCCTCTGAAACACAAACACACACACACACACACACACACAGCAGATATATTTGTATACAAGGATATAATTTGGCAATCTGTTAAAAAAACATGAAAGTCCATTGACTTGCAAGATGTTTCAAAGTAATGAAGTAATTTTTAAGTCATTCACTTACTTTACAATAAAATAATTGAAATAATGATGCTGTTTTGTCCTGAGATATCCATAAATCTCTAAACAGACAAAATATACTCAATTATAGGAGCAAAATTACTGTAAAATTTATCTAAGTCATATTGCAGTTAAAATAAAGAATATAGTACTATTACCATATACATTCTTTTCTTTAGAACTTTTATGTAGGTTGTTGAACCCAGATATTTGAATGTGTGGGTTCCCATGTTGTTTATCAGGGTATACTGTTATGTGACTTTAAAACCACACTTGCTAGTCCCCATTAACCAAAATAACCACAAAACTACAGTTCCGATGTTAGCTCATAGAGGCTTCCCAAACCAACCTCTTTCTGCACTTATGAGAGCCAGGGCTTGAGCTGGTAGGAAATGCTTTGACGGTTCAGGATTCTAATTCAAACTAAATACCTGCCTCCGCTTTCGATTGTTTTTTGACGAGCTGGAGACTGTCCCGGCCCTGCGCACACCAGGCAAACCACTTCATCTACCACTCAGCTGATCCAGCCTCCGGGAACTTTTTCTATACAGGGTCTTCTAGAGAGCCTTGGCTATCCTCGATTCACAGTCCTCTTCTCTCAGCCTCTTGCACACTGAGACTGTAATTATGTTGTGTCCAGCTAGCGAGGCTTTTTTGAAATATCCAACTTCTGTGTGTTTTTGTTGTTTGTGGAGGTGGGCTTCTATCCCATGGTCTCACACAAGCAGGCACTATACCACTCAGCCACATCCTTAGCCCAAAAAGATGTTAAAAAGATCGCACAGCTGGCCTGAGTGGTAAATGCCTCTAATTCAGGCATTTGGAAGCCTGAGGCAGGAGAGTCGCTTGAGCCAAAAACTCAGGGTGAGGGAAGGAAAGAAAAACATTAAAAAGCTATGGATTCTGGGCTAGTTTAAGCCTCTGTCTCATGAACACAAAGGATGAGTTAGGATCCCACGTAAAAACATCAGGCAGAAATGGTGGCAGCTTGCACTGCTGGCCCTGGGATGCAGAACCAAGTAATCCCCAGAAACAAGCAAAAGAAGTAGAGCAATCAAAGATGATTCCTGAAGTCACCCTTGTTCCTCCACAAGAGAACAAACACAGTGCCCTCTGTTACAAGCACTCACACATGCACACACACTCAAAATAAATAAAAGAATAAAGTTGGAAACTGTCCTTTTAAAAAACGTAAATAAATAAAAGTCAAGGATTCTGATATAATCTCATCATTTGGCAGTTAGGAAAATTCAACAGAACACACATAGTTAAAGGTAGTGTTAATAATAAGTAAAATACTATATTGTTTTCATCATAGCTTTCACTACTAAAAAACTAAGCAGTGTGGGACTGGGGGTCATGTCATGGGTGAAGAGCTTGCTGCACAAGTGAAAAAGGGCTGACTTTAGACTCCCAAATCCTGCAGTAAAGTTTCTGAAGGCAACTAGGGATCTCCAGACTCCAGAAATAAAGTTAAGAACAATATAGGTAGATTCTTTATATGGACCTCAGTCCTCCTTCACATGAATATGCACACACATGTGCCTGCCACACACATGAAAACACACACACTACATACACGGCAAAATAAAAATGGAAAAGCTACATGTAGGATATTATACATGTATGTAGTGTTGGATATTATCCATTTATCTAGTGTAGGATACTATCCGTGTATCTAGTATTGGACATTATCCATTTCTCTGGTGTAGAATATCATCCGTGTATCTAGTGTAGGATATTATCTGTGTATCTAGTATTGGATGTTATCCATGTATATCTAGTGTTGGATGTTATCCGTGTATCTAGTATTGGATATTATCCATGTATTTAGTGTTAGATATTATCTGTATCTAGTGCAGGATTACTATCCATTTCTTTAGTGTTTGTAATTGTTACTCACCACAATTTAAGCTCCCTGAAGTAAGGACCGTGTCTGCTTGCTAATCACTGATATTTAAAATAGCAGAGAAGATGTTCAGATAGTTATGGGACAGACAAACCCCCATTTCCACACACATCATTACCTTTGATGTTATTTGTGTACACTCTGTGTATTCAACCTACATTTTACCCTAACTATGCTCTGTTTAAAGGTCCCAAGTAGCTATTATATACACTAACAAGGCAAGATCCAAACTTTTTTTGTGGCACAACTGAGTTTAACCACGAGTCTACAGCAAAATACCTATTAAAAGAAAAAACCTCGGGCTGGAAAGGTGGCTCAGGGGTTAAGCCTCCGCCTTGCAGGCGGAAGGTTCTGAGTTCGAATCCCAGATCCCATGTATAGATGCCAGGTGTAAGCGGGGGCGTTCTGTGCTTCTGGTCCTGGTAGGACAGAGCCTGTGAATCCCGGGGCAGAAGGAGGTGGAGGCGTCCATGGTGGTTCGCGAATTCGTCCGTGGTTCTACACACACACACACACACACACATACACACACACAGACCACAGACACACATGCGCGCACATACACACGCACATGCGCACAGTTGAATAAATAAAAAAAAAACTGACTGCTAAAATATTTAAAAAAAAAAAGAAAAAAGAAAAAACCTGTCTTAGAGATAAGGATGTACATCAGTTGGTAGTGCTTGCCTAGAATGCATGAAGTCCCCAAGTAACTGGTAAATCAGGTGCACGACGACTATGATCCTAACGCATAGACACTGGAGGCTCATCATCATCCTTGGCTGCACGCAGAGGTTGGAACCGGCCTGAGTACACAAGATCTGGTACCATTTCAGAAAGAGAAAAACCTGTGCCTCCTCCATACTTCTCTACTGGATGAACACCTAATGCACTCAAGCTTTCTAATACTCCCCTTCTGCAATTCACTGATAAATGACTGATCTTGCTAAACCACTTAATTCAGTAGCTCAGTTGACCTATCCCTCCAGATTATGGTAATTCTATGATCATTTATTTTCACAAATTACAAGGTATTCTATTATTTTATTTTTCACAGTTTCATTAATTATTTAGCCCACTCCATTCATAGCCATCCCTAAACTTGTTTTTCAAGTGTCATTAGCAGCCATGTTTCTAGCACAGGCCATGCAGTAAAGAAAAGCAGTCTAAGGCACATGTCCTTCTTAAATATGTCAAAATTGCAACTCCTACCAAGCCCATCAATAGTTGACAATTTTTTTTAACAAGACTTACTAACTTTATATAGAAATATCCAGGGATCAGCAAGATAGCCTGACAACCTGAACTCAATTCTCAGAACCCACAAAATCCAAGGAGAAAATCTACTTCCAAAAGTTGTCCTCTGACTTCCACATTTGTGTTGTGATAAGCACATGGTGTCAAATGTGAACCTGCGTGCACAGACAGACATGCACACGCAAAATAAGCTTATTAAAATGACTTATCTTGTTATGTAGTGTGACAGTCAATCTTGGTTGTCAACTTGACTACATCTGGGATTAACTAACAGACTAGAGCTCTATTACTGCTAAAGAGAAGATTCTCTTCCAGGGCACACTCAGAAACTTCTAAGTTGTTTATGCACATCTGGAGCTAGGCATTTTCACCTCTGAAGTCTTTTTTTTCCCCTCCCTCTCTCCTTTCCTTCCTTCCTTTTTATCTTTTTCTTTTTTTACTTTATCCAGAGTTTCTCACAGGTCATACTTAGAAACTTCTAGATTGCTTACATGCATTTTTTAAAAAGTGTCTTACTACCATTTAATCAAGTAATTTGCTTTTTTATTTTTTATTCTTTTTAATGGTGCATAAATGAGTATAATGAATTTATAAAATTTTCAATCCTTAGTCCCAAATTCCATCCTTTCGCCCTTATAACCCTTCATCTCTCCTGCCAGACTCCTTTCCATTTTTGAATCTTTTCATTTGTGTGGTCCATTGTGCTTCATCTAGTTTGTCTTTGATGACATATGCCTGACCTGATTCATGCTCCAGCAAGCATCCTAGATCGGTGGATAGACCACTGAGGTCTTACTTCCTCATCAGCATTAGTCCTCATCAGCCTCTCAGAAGTGTGCAGCTTCTTGAGATCTTTCTGATGTTATGGTGAGATGCTAGTAAGACAGATCCCATGCAATGTTTACATGCTCTCTGAACTGGGTATTTACCTCTGAAATCTTGGTTTTCCTTTTCTACTTTAATCCAGAGATGCTAATAGCAACCATCCAGCATTGTTCATACTGTCAAAAGTTGTGTGTAGAGAATCACCAAGCTCCTCCCTCCTCATAAGAGGTGAATCAGGACGGTTCTTGAAACCGCTCACTCCAAGGAGTTTGAGTGTTGTCCATGCCACCAGGGCAGTCTTTAGTAGCTGGAGGTTTCATTGTGTTGGAGAGCCATGTCCAGGTATCACCAAGCCTGCTAGCAAAATACATCCTTACAATTCTTCCTTCTAGAACCACTTGAATGGATATATAAAAAGAAAATTTATTGCATTGGCTTACAAGATATTGTCTAGTAGTCCAACAATGACTGCCAGTTGCTGCTCAGTCCAGAAGCTGAGCAACCCAACAGTCCATTCTGTGGCTGGAGGATTCCCGGGGAGTCTCTGGACTTCGGTTATGTTAGCAGGAGGAAGAAGCCAGGTTCTGATGGTGGCAGGAGGAAAATGAGTTTGCACAGAACAAGAGAGTCTTCCTGAGCTCTTCAGTCTTTGATCTTTTATCCTATCTGCTACTGGAAGGGTCCATCCAGATTTATGACTGGTCTTTGTGTTGCAAATGTATTGATCCAGATAATCTCTTCCAGTGGTCTGGCAGCTGTTAATTAATCCCAGATATAGTCAAGTTGATAACCAAGATTAATTATCACATGTCTGCCCCCCCCCCTTTGAGGACAAAGCAGGGATTTTATTGAAAATGAGAGAAAAGGAAAGGAACTCCTAGATGCTCGGTCCAAGGAAGGCAAAGAAGAAACTGTAGGCTTATGGTGGGAGAGCTTTATAGCAGAAGAGACAGCTTAAGGTCAGAGACAGGGAGAGCTGCCATGAACCACATGGCTAAGGGAGGACAGAGCCACCATGACGTGACCCCATGGAGGGAGAGCAGGAAGAAGAGAGATGTCTACCCTTTTTCAGCTTGACACCAGATCACATATTCAAATGCCAGTCTTAATCGCTCCATAAGGCAAGATTCATAATTCCAACTAAGGTAACTATGCCTCGTACAACCGCACACACATTGTTTTCCCCAAGATAAGTAACTAAATCCCTTGAGAAATGCTTAGTCTTTAGTGTCCTATAATAAGGTATCGCAATATAGATTACAACGTTTTACCCCGTAACTATAGACTACGTTACACTATATAACGTAAGTGGCTTCTTAGCAAATATATTGATCAAATAACCAAGCCCAAGCACTCGTTAGATTGGTTGAGTTACAATGCAAATTAAAGTCCCAGCTTCAAAGGGTGTCAGCAATTAGAGAGAGAGCACTGACTGAAGAGTGGGATGCTGAAAATTGAGCTGGAGAGATGGTTCAGAGGTTACCTTCTGTTTTGAAAGCAGAAGGTCCTGAGTTCAAATTCAAGCTCCCATGTAAAAAACACCACCAAGCAGAAATGGTGGTGGTGGGTATCTCCAGTCCTGGAAGACAGTCTCTGGGAAATCCCAGAGCAAAGCAAGAAAGGATGTACAGTGCCTTCTGATACATACACCCACAGTGTCTTCTGATACACACACACACACACACACACACACACACACGCAAAATCCTAGGATGCTAATGTGTGGGAAGACCCAAATCAGAAATGAACCCTCAAATTCTGATGGGTCTATTTCACCTGAGGAAGTAGTCTCTCCACTCTTGGCAGAGAATGAATCCCCACACCCATCCTGTCTCCACCTTTGCATGAGGTAATTAATCCTGCTTTGTCTGAGGAAGGAGCAAAGATTTTCCCTTTAAAAAAAAAAAATGGGGCTGGAGAGGTGGCTCAGGGGTTAAGCCTCTGCCTTGCAGGCGGAAGGTCCTGAGTTCGGATCCTAGACTCCACCACGTATAGAGGCTGGGCAGAAGCAGGGGCAGGCAGAAGTAGGGGCGGCCTGCATTTCTGGTCCTGGCAGGGCAGAGCCCGGGGCAGAGTAAACAAGGAGGAGGTGGAGGCGTCCATGGTGGTTCCCGAATTCGCCCGTGGTTCTACACACACACGCACGTGTGCACTGATTTGCAGAGTGCCCACCCATGGTTGCCTCCAAGCCTATAGCTAGACTCAAGGCTAAACAGGCCCCAGAGATGGCGTAGAAAGTGTGGTACATGAGGAGGTGCACTATACCCTTGAAGAGCTACATGGTTTTTCTAATATTTTCAGGCACAGTCTGGAATACACCTGGGAATTGATTGCGAGGCTGTGGGATACTGGTGGAAGGAGTATAAAACTGGCTCAAACTGAATTCGCTGAAATGGACCCAATCAGTAGAGATTCTAGGCTTAACACTGTTACTCTAAGGGTTAAAAAATGGTGCCAAGTGTTTATTTAATTGGGTGGCTGAAGTATTAAAGTATTGCCTTCTGAAAAAGAGTTAGAAATACCAGATATCCCTTGGTTTAGTGTTAACGATGGGATTTAAAGGCTCAGAGAAACTGTTATGCTTCAGTGGGATTTGTTGTTTAAAATCTAATTCTCAGTGGCAGAATCCAGATGACATGCCCTTTATCAGAATCACATTAAACAAACTGGTGAAGAGGCAACACCAAATACAAAGGATCCTACCATTTCTCTTCTCTTTGTACCAGCTCTAACAATGGGGGATGCAGGTGCCCAATTGGAGGAATTAAATTCAATGGGTAGATCCAGGAGCAGAAGGCCCAAGTGGCAACATTGAATCACCAGTGGCAAAGTAAGCATACTAACTGCAATGCACAGCATAGACTCATTTAGATCTCTGGCACTGGCTGATGTCCCCAACAGTAAATAGATAAGAAGCCAAAAAAGTTCTTATTTGATATGTCCAAGCAGAAAAATTCTAAAACAAATGCAGGAAAAACTGCTTTGAATAATAGCAGCAGAGAATCACGGCTATTAACCAATTTCTGGACTTGAGCCAGTTTACAAATCCAGACCCTTGAACAAGGAGAAGTCAGGTCCCTTAAGAAAGGACCTTGGCAAAATAGCAAAAAGCTTCCTCTCAGTAAAATTTCTAGTTCAATGATGTAGAGCATGCTGAGATATCCCCTCTATGGTAAAAGTTAGTTGCTGCACCTGGCCATTCCCACCACCAAGAAAGAAGCACAGGCTTACTGGGCCTGTATGGAGGCAGCACACTCCTTGCTTGGGTGTTACTCAGGCCCACATACCAAGTAACTCAGAAAGCTGTGGGTGGGGCCCAGAACAAGAGAAAGAAAGTCCTTCAGCAGGTCCAAGCTGAGGCACAGACTGCCCTGCCACTTGGGCCATCTGATCCAGCAGACTCGATGGTGCTGGAGGTGTCTGTAGCAGAAAGAGATGCTGCAGAAAGGGATTTGGAGCAAGGCCCTGCGATCATTGGCAGATAACTACTCTCATTTTGAGAGACAACTTTGGACCTGTTACTGTGTCTTAATGGAACCTGAATGTCTGACAATGGATCACCAAGCTACTATGCAATCTGAGCTGCCCATAGTGACTTGGGTGGGCCATAAAGTTGGATGGGCAAATCAGCAATTTATTATCAAAAAGAGACAGAGCCAAGCAGGTCCCAGCCCTGTCTTTTATATATACGTAACATGAAGAAGTTGCCCAAATGCCTATGGTTCCTCAGCCTGTTATGATGCCTGTTCCCAAGCAATCACCTATGGCCTTCTGGGGTGTGTCCTATGACAGGCTGACTCAAGACAGAAGACTAGGGCCTGGTTCACAGATGATTCTGCACGCTATTCAGGTGCCACCCAGAAGTGGACAGCTGCAGCATTACAACCCCTTTCTGCGGCAACCCTGAAGGACACTGGTGAAGAGAAGTCTTCCCAGTGGGCAGAACTTCAGCAGTGCACATGGTTGTACACTTTGTCCGGAAGGAAAAATGATCAGATGTGCACCTGTGTACTGATTCATGGGCTGTAACCAATGGTTTGGTCAGAGACTTGGAGGAAACATAATTGGAAAATTGGTGAGAAAAACATTTGGGGAAGAAGCATGTGGATGGATCTCTCCAAAGGGCAAAGGGTACAAAGACATTTGTGTCCTATGGAAATGTTCATCAAAAGATGACTTCAGCAGAAAAGACATTCAATAATCAGAAGGATGACTCGTTCTATGGACAGTCAATCTCTTTCCCCAGCCATCCTCATCACTGCTCAATGGGCCCATGAACAAAGTGGACATGGTGGTAAAGATGGAAGTTATGTACGGGCTCAACAACATGACTTCTACTTACTAAAGGTTGACCTGCCTATAGCTGCTGCTAAGTGTCAAATTTGCCAGCAACAAAGACCAATGCTAAGTCCCCAATATGGAGCTATTCCCCAGGTTGACCAACCAGCAACACGGTGGCAGGTTGACTACAATGGACCACTTGCAAGATGGAAGAAGATGGAAGGAGTAGTGCTTTGTCCTTATCAGAACATGTAATGCTTCTGCTAAAACTACCATCTGGGGACTCACAGGATGTCTTGTCCACTATCATGGTAGATATTCCATACAGGCAAGAGAGTAAATGGCCCAGATCCTTCAGGAATGAAGGTACCGGTAACCCTCCAGGTAAAGAGCCAAGTTTTGTAGAAGTGCTTGCTGAAGGTGAAGGAAACACAGAATGGGTAGACGGTAGTTACACCAGTGAAGGCCACATGACCAGTTACAGAAAGGAGGATTATAACTGCCATGAATGCTCCTGTTCTAGTCTGTTCAGAATATGCTTGTGAATGTACACAAACACTAAGAAACTTTCCTTACATAATGTAATGTAGTTATGTGGTAAAATGTGTAATCTACATAATGATATTGTGCTATGGGACACTAGACTAAGCATTTCTCTAAGCACTTTGTCACTTATCTTGGGTAAAACAACATGCGGCTCTGGGAGACTCTCTTGCCCTATCCTGGCAAACTCATCTTCCTCCAGCAGCCATCAGAACCTGGCTTCTTCCTCCTGCTAAGGTAACTGAAGTCCAGAGACTCTCCAGGAATCCTCCAGCTACAGACTGGACTATTGGGATGCTCAGCTTTTGAACTGAGCAGCTACTGGCAGCCATTGTTGAACTACTAGACCATATCTTGTAAGCCAATGCAATAAATTCCCCTTTTATACATTAATTTTGTTGGTTCTGTTCCTCTACGAAACCCTAACAGATGGATGGATCTTAACTGAAAAACATTCAGATCTTAGAATCATATACACATTACTTACCAAGCTTGCTCCTGACTTCTTGACTTACACTAGCATGGAGTCTCCCCAGTATTTATTCTCCCATCCTTTCTAAGTATTACTTCCTTGGGATTTTTCCTTGATCATTTGACAAAATAACACCTATTACTCTTTATTCCTTGCTGCACTTATCACAATCCAACATATTTACTTATTATTTACATATATGCATATTGTTCTTCTCCCTCCCCCCCAAAAAAATACAGATGTAAGTTTGTCTTCCTAGTTCATCATCTAGTTACCATTATTAGCTATCAGAAAAGGGTGTGTGTGTGTGGTATACATGTGAGTGTTCAGGAGCATGTGTCATGCACGCTCACAGGGAGGTCAAGGCAGGAAAACTTCAGGTGTCTTCCTCTATTTTCTCAGCCTTACCGCCTTGAGACAGGGTCTCTCAATGAACTGAAAGGCTGTCATTTCAGCTAAGATGTTTAGCTATCTAGAGCTCAGAACTGCCTATCTATAGCACTGCCCAGATTACAATGCTGGGGTTACAAGTATGGGGAAATCACACCTGGATTTTTATTGGGGGATTCTAATTGAGGTCATCATGGTTGCAGAGTATGAACGCTTACCTACTGAACCATCTCTCCAGCCCCAAAGCTAAATTCTTCATCAAATAAATTCATTTTCTAGACACTTAATGACTCAACTGTGGTTTCAATGAACAGGATGTCATTGGCACAAATGTCTCTTCTCTACAATCACCCCTCAAGTCAGAGTGAGAATACACATAAAAGTAATAATTTCATGTGTGAGGGCCAAAAATGGGTCAAGGAGTTCTCTGCTGACATGTTTGTTGAATCTTCTCCATTATTCATGGAACTTTACCTCAAAGCCACTGAACTATCCGCTGAAGAACCTTCAGTCCTGGTCCTGACCTTCCTTTCGCTCTGATGTCCTGCAGCTTCCCTTAGGTCGGGCTACAGAGGACACGACACAGTCTGCCACTGTCTAGAATCATTTCTATCAAACACGCTTCTAATCAACACCTGCAGTAAAAATACCAATATCCTGGGATGGTTCAGCTTGTAAAGCACTTGCTTTGTGTTTTAAATTTAAAATTTTTTTTTATCTATTCAATTGTGCGTGTGTGTGTATGTATGTGCGTGCGCGCGTGTGTCTGTGTGTGTGTAGAACCACGGGCGAATTTGGGAACCACCATGGATGCCTCCACCTCCTTCTGTCCCGGGATTCACAGGCTCCGCCCTAACAGGACCAGAAGTGCAGGCAGCCCCCGCTTCCGCCTGGCGTCTATACGTGGGATCTGGGATCCGAACTCAGAACCTTCCACCTGCAAGGCAGAGGCTTAACCCCTGAACCACCTCTCCAGCCCCATTGCTTTGTGTTTTAAACCCATGAATTTTAAAACAAAAGAGCTGGGCATGATGGGGACTTACCCCAGCACTTGGGGTCAGAAGGAAGTGGATCTGAGGCTCACTGACCAGCTGGCCTAGCTTACTTAACAAGTTCCAGCCAAGGAAATGAGAAGCCCTGTCTCCAAAAATAAGGTGGACGGCACCTGAGAAATGACAGCAAGGTTCTTTCCTGGCCTGAATGCCCATGTGGGCACTCACACACAGAGTAGCCATACTTCAAAATCCAGCTCCAATATTTCCTCCACTAAACTTTCTTTGATCATCCCATCAGAAAATGCTCCCCCAATCTGTGGGATGAACACAACTGAAACTCTATCTTACAGTAAAGCATTAGTGCCGTCTAATCTTCTTTAGTATATGGCAAATTCCCAAAGAATTTGGGACCTTTATGGTGCCTTGCCTACTAGCACCTAAGAAAATTAATAATGAATAAATTCTAGATACTCTGAATCACTCTTTTTATATTTCCATTTTCCTTCTTCCCAGGGGATAAAAGTTTCCACTGAGAAAATCAGTGCTTTCTATTTCAAAGATAGTGTTGGTTGTAAGGAAATCAGTGCTTTCTATTTCAAAGATAGTGTTGGTTGTAAGGAAAAGAACTCTAGCATGCTTTTGAATTCAACAGCAGGAGAATGTGACTGTGAGACAGCTACGAAACTTGCTAATTAGAGAGAAGACCAAACTGGAAAGATCTCAAAGAACTTGAACCATCAAACAGTATAACACAGGAAAGTGATATGGTCTGAACTGTGGATTGGTCTAGAGCTCAGATCAAAAGTAACAGATAAAAATAGTTCATTAGGAGTTAGGACTGTCCCAGAAAAAAAAAAAAAAAAAAAAAAAAAGCACAAAGATAGAAAAAGGATGAAGATTAAATCCTGAGAAATAATTTCATTAGTAGAGTGAAAACAGGTCAGTGAGAACAAGTGATTCTGGAAACAGAGCAAGGAGAAAAAAGCAGAGGAAGTGATTACTAACACCAGGACAGGCCAAGTGCATCGAAGAAGAATCTCACTTGGCAATCAGGATATTCCTAACACCTGGCAGCCTCAATATAACTGGCTGGAATACATTAATGAAAAAGGCGAAGAACTAATAAATGTGGGAAGTGGGGGCTGCTTTTCCAAGAACTGAGACAGTGCATAAAGAGAAGGACAAATTTTTGAGATAGAAGCAGAGTGCTGGTGAAGTTTACGTAAGATATAAACTTTTCTTCCAGCCACAGAGGTAAGCAAAAAGGAAAAGGGGGAAGAGGGGATATGTCCAAAATCCTGGAGGTTAATGAAGGCCAAACAAGAAATGTAGGTTATTTGGGGGGGGGGGGAGAAAAACATGGAGAAAACTATTTAAAAAAAATCTATAGTATTTGCCAAGGAAAATAAATGCATGTCCAAAAAGCTGGGTAATGTGCTAAGAATTACGAGATATGAAAAAGCATCTAAACTGCTGTTTTGAGCAGGTTCATCAATTGGAAATTAAGAAAATGAATCCTCTGAGCCCAGATGACAAATGCAAAAGATAAAGTACTCTAGCAGAAGATAGACATCGCTCAACCTTAACAGAAGACCAAAGCGTGTGATAGTTAGGTTCAGGTGTCAACCTGACAGCTGCACGCTGTTTGGGGAACCACTTGTTTAAGGGCAGACCCTTAAACAAGCCTGCAGGTGATTGCTAATTGATATGGAAGACCCAACCCATAGGGGGTGGTGCTTTCCAGTGGTGGAACAGATAAAAGGAAGTGCAAAGAGGAGGAATTTGCTCTTCCCTTGCCCAGTGTGGATGGGCTGTGTGATGTGAGTTCACTACTAGTGCATCTGCTGCCTTTTCATTCCTGTTCTCACAGGAATGAAAGACTAGGCTCACCGTCAGAGTCTAGTCTTGGATCTTGCTGCTGATCATGGTTGACTCCGGAATCCAGCATCTTTGGGTTTGCTGCCGATCCTCACTACGTCCGAGCCCAGTGTCCCAGGCCTGGCTGCAGGTTTATCGCCAACATGGAGCCCAGCCGCTTCAACTTTCCAGTTAGATTGAGGCTCTAGACTTTCCCAGGATACTTCCATCTTATGAGACACTCAGCTCAAGAACTGAGGAGCTACAGGTAGCTACTTTGGAGGGCACTGCTTTTACTTGTGAGTTAATTTAATCAAACTCTCTCTCTTACACATTCTAGCAGTTCTGCTCCTCTAGAGATGCCTGACTATACAAAGTATAATATCAGAGTACTGCAAAAGTTCTATAGATAGGCTGTAAAAAACAACACAAAGATACATATGTAGCAATATGCATAGGAGTTTTGGAGTTATTAGGCCATAAGCCTGCAGTGGATTCTCTCCTTCTACCATGGGGCTTAGGGAACCAAACTCAGACTCATCGAATTTATGTGCAGGCACTGTGAGGCAAGTCAACATGTACTATATGAATCTTCTTACACTCCCCAAATTTCCAAGATCCAGCAACAGCCCACTTAATTAATGAGAATACGATTATTATAATCAAATTCCAATATAAGTTGAGTTTTCTTTACAGCAATGGATTCTGACTTGGAAATTTCTTTTCAGAATGTTCTAGGCTTTTTCTCTGAACTCTCACCTGCACAACTTCAAAAACTAACTTCATGTACACATGGGAAGGAGAAATAGTTGTGAGCAGCTTCCTTTGGTGCTGACAGGGGCTTATTACTCAGCTTTTTCAGGCACAGATGATGCAGCCAGTCAACTTACTGTCACCTAGTTATGCTCCTCTTTGTGATACCTGGACACAACCTTCTCTTATACACTCTGGTGAAATGCACCTGAGCAAGTCAAAGGCATCTCTTTAATAAGCCACTCGACCAATCCAATGGCAAAGGGAATGAAGCTAATGGCCACTTCCCAGTCAGCCCTGTCTCCACTCTGGGCACCACAGGCCTCAAACTTAAATGATACTATAAATTAGATTATAGCTGGCAGGTCGTTACTACATTTCTTCTAGAAAATG
Source organism: Typhlomys cinereus (assembly GCA_023101885.1). NCBI lineage: Eukaryota > Metazoa > Chordata > Mammalia > Rodentia > Platacanthomyidae > Typhlomys > Typhlomys cinereus. Next base: position 876,806 of record JALPQD010000432.1, on the reverse strand, counting down.
AACTTCAGCCTTCCTACATTAAGATTAGTACTTTCTATTGAGTCCTTGGCAATCATCCCACCTCTCAACAAGTTGAGGGGAAAAAAGTAAGACGACTCGAATACATGAAGTTTTGACAAAAAACAAAAACAAATGTCTATTATGTTCATTAAATTACATCAATTATACATATCTAAAACCACAATCTATGCAGTATTCACTTAGAAATTCTACTTTTCCTGCATGGTTAGCACTTCATACAACAACTGAAAACTTCCCAACACTGACAAGAGTCACTGGTTTTTCCAATGTATTGCAACCTTCATTCCAGTTAACAAAAGTTGCAGCACTTTTTTAATCCTTTTTTAATCCTTAAGTACTTTGTTGTTAACATTATCTTTAAGTGCCTACTTTCTGTATATTTCAGTAATTTTTTCATTCTATAGGTGTACATCTTTCTCCACAGTAACTTCTTAATTATCTCTACCTGAAGGTTTAAGTATATCTCCTCCAAAAGATCTTTTGATTTTTGTACAGATTGATGACTTTTCCCAAGAGATTTTGGGCTAGGAAAAGCAAAAGATTGGGATAACTATGACTTATAGCCAAGTAATCCAGCGGAAAGGTCACCAAGAAACAGGAAACCAGTTATTTCTTAAACACATTTCAAGAGCCAGTGAGATGGCTCAGGGGCTAAAGGGGCCTGAACTTAGACCTGGCCACCTGAGCTTGATTTTCTGAGCCACATGGTGGGAAGGACATACCCAATGCAGGCAGCTATTCTCTGGTCTCTGCCTATGCATGGCACTTGTGTCTGCTCACATTCTCTTTCCTCCTTTCCCCTCCCTCTCTCTTTCTCATAAAGAAGTACCCCTTTAAGAAAAACACATCTATGTAATAATATACTACTTATGGAAACACATAGATTCATTAACATGGGTCTTTAGAGGTTAAACTTTCCTACACTATTATAAAACATAGAGATGTTATACAATTCCTGTAAATGCCTATATGTAGCCTGGGGCTGACCCTAAACTTTATATATATATATATATATATATATATATATATATAGCCACCTAGGTTAGAACTTAGGATCCCCCTGCCACAGCCTCTCAATATTGGGAACACAGCTCTGTGCCACCATGTGCAACCTGATTTAGTTTTTCTTCAAGAAACATGAAGAGTAATTTTTAAGCATTTTACATAAATGTTTTCATCACAATGTGCCTACAAAAAAAATTGCTGTTGATAATTTCCTCTTTTTCCTGATGAGGAAACTGGAAGGGAGGTTTAGAAATCTGCTCCAAGTCACACAGTTGGTAAATGGCAGAAATTCTGGGGTGTCCTCTTAAGACGATTCTCCTCTTGATAAAAATTGTTTTCTCTTTCTAAGAAGATGCACCCATACACTGGGCAGGTAACTTAAGTGGTTTAAAGAAGACATAGTGGTGAGGTTCCAATACATTCTTATTAGTGTTTTTCCCCCCAATTTTCCATCCACTCCCTGAGATAATCACTAACCCCATTTCTGTCAGTGTGCTTAAGACAAATGATTGAAACTCATAAAAATAGGCCAGAATTGCTCCGTGGCCTCCTTAATCTCTTCCAAAGTTTTAAGTGATCATATATATGGGATCTGCACTGCCATGTCCCACCTCTCTTGCTACTGAAAACTTCTCAATGTTTTTTCTTTGCTAAGAACTTTCCTACACCTAACAATGATAGTTAGCACTTTATTGGATGGCACCGGGTGGTGGATCGCGGGGAGAAAGGGCTGGGGAGCAGTTGTTACGGGCTGAGGATCCGAAGTCAGGAAAGGGAGAGAGGAGGGAAGGTGCAGCGTGCAGGAGGAGGCCAGAGGGGTGGAGCGAGGCACCGCCGCCTGACCCGCATTTCCCGCAGACAGAATGAGACAGAGATTAAGGAACTGGGGGAATCGAGTCATTGAAACCTGTTAGACAGCATTTTCTGAGATTTTTTTTTTTTTTCTTTTTACGTGTCTTAGTCTAGCGCTTCGGAGAAACAGGCCCGGGAGAGTAACTGCGGCCCGGGCAGGGCTCCCGAAAGCGTCGCTCCAGGTCGCTGGGGCGCCAGCTGCAGGAACCAGCAGAGCCTTTTCTCTCGCTCTCGAACCCAAGCCCAGGCCAGGGCCCGGCAGGGATGCAGGGGACGCGCCACCGCGGCTCGCCTCCCGGGGCTAGCCCAGGAGCCGGGCCGCACGGCGCGGCAGAGCCCGGGCCGAGCGTCGTGCAGGGCCGAGCGCGGCGGCGGCGGCGGCGAGGGCCCGAGCGAGCGGGGACTTACCTTTAACAGATTAGACGTCGCCATGTTCCTTCAACTTGGGCTCTCGCGAGACGCAGCGAGAACGCGCGGCCTCGGGGCCAGGCCTCCGCGGGAGGCCCGGGTTCCCGGCGAGGGCGCAGGCCCCACGGCCCGCAGCGAGCGAGGCGGAGGGCGCCGAGCTGGTCCGAGCAGCGCTGTCCTCACGCCGGGGCCCTACATGATCGCCGGGGCCTCCCCGCGCGACGCGGCGCGTGCAAAAGCGGCGGGAGCCGCGGGCGGCAAATGGTGAGAAGCGAGCGGGAGCCGCGCCGGCCGGGACAAGAGGCCGCATCCACTCCCCGCGGCCGCCCCGCGCGCCCCGGGTGAGCCCTGGGGGTTGCACCCGCTGCAGCCGCCAGCAACGACTTTAGCTGGGCCTGGGCCGGGCAGCTCGGGTTCTGCGACCGAGTCACGTGATGTGGTGGGCGGGGACGCTCGGGAGCGATGGGTCGCGAGGCCGCAGGCGGGGCGGGAGCGCACGCCCCCTGTTGGCGGGATCCCGCGCTCGGTCGCCCCCTAGCACCGCTTGCGGGGAGACTTCCTGAAGGACAGACGTGGACAGGGCGCCTAGTAAATTAAATGTTGGTTGAATGAATGAATGAATGAATGATGCACGCACGAACTCTGAACAGTTCCGTTCAGAAGTGGCCGGCTCCAAAACTGAATGTTCTTTTAAAAGGTTGTATAAGAAGTGAGCGTTAATTTTGGATTCCGTAACCGTACATTATTCTAGAAGTGCTCCTAAACCATATGCCCCAAGTTTCATTGCTTCATGACCCAAAATTCTGATCAGAGAAGAAGATATAACTTATATAAGGAGCCTACAGGTTATCTGAAGCTATAAATGAATCCTATTGGGAACTTGCATAGTGCAATACCAGGTAACTTCAGGCTTCTGCATGCATGAACGCATGTGCGTGTACATATAGTAAGTCTTTTTTTTTTAAGTATCTTGTTTGTGTTTTATTTATTATAGAAACAGAAGGTACATACATACATGCATGCCATGGCACACAAGTGAAGGTCAAAGAACAACTGATTTGAGAAATCGGTTCTCTCCCTTCACTATATAAGCATCCAGGCATCGAACTCAGGTTACCAGGTTTACAAGCAAGTATTTACCTGCTAAGCTATTTCACAGGCCCTCAATCAATAAAGTTTTAAGCAATAGTTGAAATTAATTGCTACTCATGATGAAGCATTTAGGGACAAACAAACCTTCCCTTTACAATTTACTTTGAAGTGTATCAACAAGACAGATTAATAGTGGATATAAAAAGATTGTTTATGGAAACGTAGCCAAATAGTAATGATATAATTTGTGTGATAGATATACTCATATATATTTGAGTGGTTATGTTACGTGGTTTCTATGCTTCCCCAGCACTCACTGATTTTACCTGCCCTCATGTCTCACAGTCTCATAGCCAAGCTATGAGAGACTCTCATTATTTGTATTAAAAAAAGAAAAGTAGGGCTGGACAGATAGCTGAGGGGTTAAGACTTTGTCTTGCAAGCAGAAGGTCCTGAGTTCAGATTAAAGCAAGATTAGAGCAGCTATGCTGGGGTGGGTCTTTCGAGATCTTTGAAGATCTTTGGAATTCCTGAAGGTCATTCCCCACTGCTGGAATCATCCTGAAGGAATACCCCTGCTGAGACACTGACTCCAATCCTCCCAGAGATAAGATGGCCAACCTCCCTATGAAGAGATTATGTAGATGAGCTCTCCACATCAAACAACTTGACCTCTAGCCCACATGGACTCAAGAGCAACTGGGTTGGGCCCCAATGGGTGTTAACCAATGAGTAAAAGCAGTCTCTCGGGTTTGTCTAGGTGTATAAATATGCCTGGCCCTGGCAGACATCTTTGGTGCCCTAGCCCCTCATGGCATTAGTACCATGAGTTCTGTTCTTTGCCTGCTTCTCATGAATTCCATGAGTTCCTCGCTCCTCATGGATTCCATGCCTAGGCTCCATGAGTTCTTGGGGAACCTAGACCCTCACGGCACTCTAGTGCCATGAGTTCTTTTGCAACTGCCTGCTTCCATGAATCCTCTCAGCACCCTAGCCCTTCGTGGCACTTGTGTCACAAGTTCTTCCTAGAGTTCTTTCTCGCTCCTTGCCTGCTCCTCATGGATTCCATCCCAAGACTCTGTGAGCTCTCTGGCACCCTAGCTCCCTCATGGTATTAGTGCCATGAGTCCATTTCTAGCTCCATGAGTTCTCCAGGGCACCCTAGCCCCTCATGACACTCCATGTCTGCAGTCCATGAGTTCCACCCTTTCTCTCTAATAAACTCTACCTTAGCCTCTATATGTGTTCTGGTTTCAATCTTCAATTCCAGAACATAAGAACCCTACAACATTGGAACGGTCGTCAGCTGTCCCTGCATCAAGATCCCAGGTCCCATGTAAAGAGTGCCAGGCAGAAACAGCAGCAGCTGCACTTTCACCCTGGGAAATCCCAAAGCTAACAAAAAGAAGGTAGAAGCAATCCAGGATGATTCCCAAAGTCACCCTTGATCCTCTACAGTGATACATAGTGCCCTCTGAGAGACACACACGTAAATTAAAAAAAAAGTTCAGAAGCAGAGTATTCTTTTGTTCTAGGCCATAATAAAGGCGTCCATCTGCATGTGGAATGTAGCTTTTTCCCTTCCTCTCTATTAAGGCTTGGGCCTAAAAGCCTTCTCATATCACTTATTCCCATAGTTTCCAAATTTTGAATCCCAGGAGGGCTCCTTAGCACAGATCTAACTTGTACTCTTTCCTCTATATCCAACCAGCTGTAGAAGCATAAGCCATCACCTCCTTGTTTGTGCTTTCCTGCCAGAGCTACATGAGGCTGCCTCAAAACACAGAGGGCCAGAGAGGGCTGGTGAAGTGGCTGGATGGGTAAATATCCTAAAACACACCTCTGATGACCTCGGTTTGATTCCCAGAACTCAGCTTCGGGGTTTTTTTTCTCCCAGGCGGTGGTGACTCACATCTGTAATCCCAGACATTCTGTAAGAGACAGAGGGGAGAATTGGCTGGAAATGAACTTTGTATACATAGTTCTGCAGCAAAAATAGCAAGCTGCTGTCTCCAGCACAAGGTGGAATGAGAGAGCTGACTTCTAGGTATGTGCTGTGGTGTGCATAGGTGCATGCGTGCATGTGTGTACACACAAAAATAAATGTAAATCTGTTAAAATGTAAGAATCATGAGGTGGTTTATCAGTTAAAGGTGCTTGAGTCTGATCCCTGGAGTCCACGTAAAGGTGGAAAGAGAAAACCAGCTCCACAAAGAGTTGTTTACCTTTTCCCTGTCTTCCTCTTCTACCTCCTTCCTGCCACCTGGGTTTTCTCCCCAAGTAAGTCATTGCATCCCAATTCTTGTCAAAGACTGTTTCCACAAAAACCTTACTAAAACCCTAGGACGTTAATAATCTATCAGACACTGAAATCATTAAGAATGATGACACAGCATTGTTGGAAAAAAGGGTACTGCAGTCAGGACTTATATTTATTAAGAAATGGCATATGGGCTGGAGAGATGGCTCAGGGTTAGGCCTCTGCCTTGCAAGCAGAGGGTCATGAGTTAGGATCCCAGATCCCACATACAAACGCAAGCAGGGGCGGGCCTGTTTCTGGTCCTGGTGGGCGGAGCCTGTGAATCCCGGGGCAGAGCAAAAGAGGAGATAGAAGCAGTCCATGATGATTGATGATTCCCGAATTCACCCTCAGTTCTACACACACACACATACATACACACACAATTGAATAAATAAACACACAAAAAAGAAATGGCATATGACCTAGAGAGTTTGAATGTTACTGTCACAAGGAGAGTTAATGAGCAGTTACTCCATTAATACAAACTACAAACTGAAAGATAAAAGTAATAAAAAGATTCAAAGGTGAATGTTAAGCGCGGTGTAAGGGACAGGTACCTGTAAACCAGCCCTTGGCAAGCTGGAGCAGAATTTCAGGGTTGTGACCAGTCTGGGCTACATCGCAATACCTTGTCCCAAAAAATGAAACTAGTTCAAGGGAAAACTGCTTTTACAGACATCTGGAAGATGGTGAGGTCTGGAAGTGGCCATGTGGAGTAGAAATCGAGAGACCAACTCCACACTGGAACTATGTGACTCACGTTGTGAAGTATGCAGGAGAAGCGGTGGCTTCGGGAGGGAACCAAGTGTCAATTACAAACTCTTTAAGACTACAGGCTCAGATGTAGGATACAGATTTCGGGCAAAGGGAAATGGCATATGAAAGGATGGGGGCCTGGGTGTCTTTGAATGAGGGGTGTCCTAAGGGTAGCCTAATTTCCTGTAGAGATTAACAACAAAGCTGAACTTATAGTGAACCTTGGTAGTTTGGTCTTTTGTTTTTGGTGAATTAGACATGAGACTTATTAGCTGTTTGATTGTGGGATGGGAGATTGAACACAGTGGGTGTGCACTTAGAATTTCAGGGTTTACCAGTTTCCTTAGGAGTCCACAGCTAGGGATATACTTGACTCCACAGCCATCAGGAATGAGCCACTTCTCTGCCACCATGTCTTTGAAGTCATCTGCATTGACTTAGTGAAGACCTGCTTCTTTGTAAGATGGATCATCCGTGACTAAGGATCTTCAACTTGGCCCTACACAGGGCCCTCATCAACAAGCACCTTATTCTGCAGCTTGGTGCAGTCAACTATAATGACCGGCTGTGTCCTGGGGCTTCCAAAAGGCACCTAAATTGGAGACATCGTGAGATCAGAGACATTTCATAACCACCAGAAAAATGTTTTCAAAGTCCCTTAGGGCAACCACACAAGCCCAGGCTGTAGACACCTCCAGGGAAGCTGCTGTTGGCAGCCATTGCACACCAGGCCCTCTGAGGGGTAGTGGGCAGTGTATGTGTGTCTGAAACCCAGAGGTCTCTTAGAATTTCTCCCATCTCTTTCTACAGGAAACATGGAGCTCAGGGAGAGACCAAGTTTACGTGAAGTACTGAAATGTGGGGGAGACTGAGTTTAGTGAAATACTGAAATGCGGGGAGCAAAAACTACTTCGGGTTTTGTCTTCCCAAAGTAACTCTTGAATAGTCAGTCATCTGTTCTTTCAAGTTCTTCATTAACAGCTGCTAACCAAGGCCTAAAGTTTACACTTTTTTGTCTCCCCTTTCCCTCCCCCCCAACCTAGTTGTTTTCTAAAAGCAATCCCCACATGCTGAAAAATGCAGCAAATGTCCAAAGATTTGACACATTATAAAACATCCTTATATACTAGAATCACTTCTTCAAACCCAGTGGCTAGGGATATGCTTTTAGAGTAAATGCATTTCAGCTGACCCATTGGACTGACCAGCATGTATGTGGGATAATTATCCTCTTTGAGTGTGCTTGATTAATAGACCTGTGATTGCATGTTCATCCTGTCCAAAGAGTGGTTCAGAGAAAAACATCAAAACAGCAAAATTCCCAAAGCACTTCGCAAGGCAGAAACTTCCCTTCCACTCCTGGTCTTTCCATTCTCCCTTGAGGCTGCCACACCAAAGACTCAGACTGGAGTGCCTCCTTGCTCTGTCCACAGCTGGAGACCTCCTGTGTTGACTTCCAAATGTACCCTAATATTCCCATGGGAGAGGAGTGATTAAACTAGAGACAGTTCAAGATTTTCTGAAGTTTCCACTGAAACTGTTCTTTGCTCAGTGCCCGTGACTGACTCTCTCCTTCTCCCTTCCACTCTAAATAAGTTCTCAAGCAACCAGAAGCACTTTTAATTCCCTTCCCTTAATCTCGTGCTCTAGTGGCCAATGTTAAGCGCACAGCTGCAGAATTTGTCCAAGACTCTACCTCAATAGCTCCCCTAGTGGTGGGCCAATTAACTACAGCGGCAGCAGCTGCCAGCCTGGATGAGCTTGACTTGGTTTAAGAGCGATTCCAGTCAGTCTGAAGCATGCTCCAGTACTTCCAATGCTTGTTTCATTATCCACAATTACATAAATAACCATTCAGTTTTTCAGTTCTGGGAGAAAAATAACTTACCTAATTAGCACTGCGTAGAAAAACAAAAATTAGCTTTTTAGCCAATTACAACCCTTTTTTAAATTTTTTTATTATTATTATTTATTCAACTGTGTGCATATGCGTGTGTATGTGCGCGCGTGCGTCTGTGTGTGTGTGTGTGTGTGTGTGTGTGTGTCTGTGTATGAGTAGAACCACGGACGAATTCGCGAACCACCATGGACGCCTCCACCTCCTTCTGCCCCGGGATTCACAGGCTCCGCCCTACCAGGACCAGAAGCGCAGGCCGCCCCCGCTTCCGCCTGGCGTCTATACGTGGGATCTGGGATCCGAACTCAGGACCTTCCGCCTGCAAGGCGGAGGCTTAGCCCTTGAGCCACCTCTCCAGCCCAATTACAACACTTTTTATTTATGGCATAACTTGTATTTGTGGAATTCACTTAATTAGAATTTAATTTTGCATTTCATAATAGTACATTTGATTCATACAACTATCATTTGTGAACCTTACCAGGTCTGGGGATATAGATCAGTGTTTGAATGTGTGTCTAGCCTGCATGAGGCCTTGGGTTCAGTTCTCAATACTGTAATAGTAAAATTAAAATATGTGTTTATCATTGGAGCTTTAAAAAAGTAAAGTTTTAACTAAATTTATTTATTACTATTTTTTTTTCTTTTTTAAAAAATTTTGCACGTATGTGTATCAGAGGGCACTATGTGTCCCTGTGGAAGACAAAGGGTGACTTCTGGAGTCATCCTGAATTGCATCAACCTCCATTTTGCTTCACTCTGGGATTTCCCAGACTCCGCCTGCCTTCCAGATGAGGAAGAGCAGGCCAAAGCCATTTCCTCCTGGCATTTTTATATGGGACCTGGGATCTGAACTCAGGACCTTCTGCCTGCAAGGAGAGTCATCCTGGATTGCATCTACCTCCATTTTGCTTCGCTCTGGAATTTCCCAGGCTCCACCCACCAGAGCTGGAAGTGCAGACAATGCCATTTCCACCTGACATTTCTCAGTGGGACCTAGGATCTAAATGCAAGACTTTCTGCTTTAGAGGCAGGGTCTTAACTCCTGAGCAATCTCTCCAGCCCACTAAATTTATTTTTAAGTTCCCTCGATTTAGACAGTTTTTCAGATGAAAAATATTTTAGTAAGGAAATTTAGAAATTTACTTTCCACATGAAACTCAATTTCTAGATGGAATAAGTTCAATGTAAATTACGGGAGTATTTTTGTTGTGCCAGACCAATCAGTGATTATAATACAAAGATTATGTTTCTTGTACTTTTTTTTGCTTAATAAACTACATATTATCTATAAAATTAATGCCAGGCTTCATTTAGGCTGTGTGGTCACATTTACATTAATAAACAGATGTTGACACTTTTCTCCACTCTTTTTTGTATATGCATGTGTGTGTGGGCATGTATACAAGAGTGCACCTTAGTGTGTGCTATGGAGTCCTAAGGGTGACACTGGGAATCATCCTGAATTGCTCTTATATTGCTTTGCTCTGGGGTTTCCCAGGCTCTACCTTCCAGGGCTGGAATCACAGATCAGTGCTATTTCCACCTGACATTTTTTATGTGGGATCAGACGCTCCAAATTCAGGTCCTTTTGCTTGCAAGGCAAAGGCTTTAATCACTGACTCATCTCCCTACACCAGCCTTCATTTTTTTGAGACAGGGTCTCACCATGGAGTCCTAGCTGACCTTGAACTTTCAGTGATCCTCCTACCAAGATGACAGGTACAGCTCTCCCTCACTTCTTACATTGCTTTTAGCTGTGAGTCCTGCTTCAGTTTTGAAGCAGGGCTGGGAGTATTCACATAGAGGAAGTAAAGCTGTAATGGGCAATCTGTCTTGAAAGGGAGCCAAGTGGTCACTTCTTTACCTTTCTTCTAAATTTGCTTGCTTTGTCACAGCATAGCTGGAGAAGCATAGACCCCCTGAACTTCTGCAGTTTAGAAGGGGCTCAGTCTAGTCACTAGGCATTCAAGAATCATCTCTGACTGGCAGAGCCATCTTATGCGTGTATACATATGTGTGTGCGGGCATGTGTACAAGAGTGCTCTTGAGTGTGAGTGCCTGCGGAGGCCTAAGAGTGACACGGGAAATCCCCAGATTGCTCTCCTTTTTAGTCTTGTCTGGGGTTTCCCAGACTCTGCCCTCCGGGTCAGAATTGCAGACCATACACCTGGCATTTTTACATGGGGTCTGGGGATTAGAACTCTAGTCCTTTTGCTTAAGAAGCAAACACTTTAACCCCTAAGCCATCCTCAGTCCAGAAACATTGTTTTGCTGACCTTTGATGTGAATGCTCCCAAATTAATCTGTATATTTGATGAAATATGATAAAATAGCTCAGTGATTTTTTTTCCTCACAGAAGCTTGACAAGCATATTAAAAATATATTCATGAGACAAAATGTGGAAGGACAGCACAAATAATCTTTAAAAAAAAAAAAAAAGGAGCTGAGCTGGAGAGATGGCCCAGGGGTTAAAGACTCTGCCTCACAAGCAGAGTCTTGAGTTCATATCCCAGGTTCCACGTAAAAATGCCAGGTGGAAATGGTGGCAGCCTGCACTTCTGATCCTAGTGGACAGAGCTTGGGAAATCCGGGAGCGAAGTTAAAAGGAGGTAGAAGCAATCCAGGATGATTGCCAAAGTCACCCTTGATCCTTTACAGTGACATACAATGCCCTCTGACACACACACACACACACACACACACACACACACACACACACACACACGGAGCTGCAAGAATGCTGGCTGCCTGGAAATTATTCTTGCCGCTAGTTTCTGCCATGGTAAAAGTCTGAGTAAGGGAAATTTTATTGATTTGGGAGCAATCGCAGAAACACCAGATTTAATACTCTGGCAGTCATTCTAAGAGACAGTACCAACTTTCTCCCAGATGCTTTCTGGGAACAGGAGTATGGTGTTGATAGTAAACGTAATTGGAATGCTAGAATCATCATGCAGGCAGAAGAGAGAGGACCCGGAGAAATGAGCCCTGTAGATGGGTACAGGATGTAAGGAAAGTTCTCCAAGTAACTGTGGACCACAGAAGTGCTGGAGGACACATTATTTACCAAGTCAAAGGTTTTCTTTGCTACTTTGTTGTTTGCTTTGTCAGTGAAATGAAGTTAAAGTCTACATTAGTAGTGTCTAATGAGAATATGCTTATTAAAATTGTGTCACTACTTTGAAAGCATGGTAATTGAAAGAAACTACACAAAAGGCCACATACTCGCGCATTTATCTGAAATGTTCAGTATATAAATATATGAAGATACAGAAACCAGACTCTATGTTTAGGACTTAAATATTGTTGAGGGAGGGGTATTGGAATCATAGCTAAAGAGTATGAGGATTTTTTTTGATATGGTGAAAATCTCTTAAAATTGATTTCGATGATAGGTAGGTACACAATCAAATGTACTAAAAGCCATTGAATTATACATTCTTAATTTTTTTATTTTTGGATTTTGAGACAGGGTCTCAATCTGTAACCCAGGTTGGCCTGAAACTTGCTATGTAGTTCATCCTGACTTTAAATTTGCAATCCTCCTGGCTCAACCTCCTGAGTGCTGAAATTAAAGGTGTAAGCCACCCAATCCAACTGAAACTGTACATTTTAAATGGCTGAATTGTATGGCATGTAAGTTATATCAGAAAGTCATTACCAAAAATTCTTCTGTAACACAATACCATTTACACAGTCACGTACATAGATCAAAAAGCCCAGTCCTCTGGCCACCATACACTGGACTCGGCCAGCTTTTCTTGGCAGTAGCTTCCAGTGTTGGCCCACACTCATTCTTGTCACTTCCTCAACCTTTCCTATACTTTATCCCATCATTCCCCTCCCTTTAAGGATCCCCCTATTATTCCTCTCTTCATCTTTCCTTTAAGGTCTTCATCCTAATCCTCCCTGTCCCCCCTCCCACTTATGGTCCCTTTCTTTTTTTTTTTTTAACTTAATATTTTTTTCAATTATGCGTGTATGCGCGTGTGTGTATGTATGTATGTGTGTGTGTGTGTGTGTGTGTGTGTGTGTATAGAACCACCATGGACGCCTCCACCTCCTTGTTTACTCTGCCCCAGGATTCTCAGGCTCCGCCCTACCAGGACCAGAAACGCAGGCCGCCTCCACTTCCTCCAGCATCTATATGTGGGGTCTAGGACGGGAACTCAGGACTTTCCGCTTGCAAGGCAGAGGCTTAACCCCTGAGCCACCTCTCCAGCCCCACTTATGGTCCTTTTCAAGTTTTCTGGCTGTTATAAGAATTCCAAATTAAGTACATCAATCAGAAGTTTAATGTAAGAGAGAATATGTGTTTGTCTTTCTGTGTCTGAGATACCTCACTTGATATTCTTTTTTCCAGTTCCATCCATTTATCAGAAAATTCCATAATTTCATTTCTTGATGGATGAATAGTATTCCAGAGTGTGTATGTACCACATTTTTGTTACCTCCATTTATAGATTCAGTGAACATAGATGTACAAGTGTCTTTTTAGTAAGATATAGAGTCCTTTGGGAATATTCCTAGGAGTGGTATAGCTGGGTCATGTGGAAGTTCCATTTTTACCTTTCTGAGGAACCACACAGATCTCTAAAGTGGCTGTAGCAGTTCACATTGCCGCCAGCAGAGGATAAGTGTCCCGCTTCTCCACCTCCTCGCCAGCATTCGCTGCTGTTTATCTTCTTGGTCTTAGCCATTCTGATGGGTAGAGCAATATCTCAGGGGAATTTTAATTTGCACTTCTCTGATGACCAGGGAAGTTGAGCACTTTTAAAGATACTTCTTTGACATTTGAATTTCTTTTTGTGAAGTTTCTTTTTTAGTTCCAGGGGCCCATTTTTTAAATTGGATTGTTTGTTTTCCTGATGTTTAATTTTTAAAATTATTTTATATTCTGGAGATTTAATCCTGTATCAGATTCATAGCTAGCTAAGATTTTCTTCCATTCTGTGAGTTGCCTTTTTGCATGATTAACAGTTTCTTTTGAAGAACAGAAGCTTTTTAATTTCATGAGATCCCACTTCCTCGATTGTTAGTCTTATTTCTTGTACAAATACAATCCTGTTCAGAAAAATATTTACCTAGCCCTGTCAGTTCAATTGTATGCCTTACTCTTGTAAAACTGTCAGAGTTTCAAGTTTAACATTGAAGTCTTTGATTCATTTGGAGTTAATTTTTGTGCAAGGTGAGAGTAACAGTCAATTTTCATTCCTCTACATATAAATATACAATATTCCCAGCACAAGTTGTTGAAGATGCTGTGTTTTTCTCCATTGTGCATGTTTGGCACTTTTTAAAATCAAAAGTGACTGTAGGTATTTGAGCTTATATCTGGGTCTTCTGTTCTAATGTATTGATGACATACATACATACTAAAATTTAACAACAACAAAAAACAGCTCAGTTGGCAACAAACAGTATGCCCTGAACTGATATTGGAGTGTATATAGACTTTACTTTCTGACTATATGTATATAGTTAATAATATATATAAATGTATACATACATTGTATATATTGTACTATGTAACAATTAATGTAAATTGTGGGATTTCATACAATATGTATGAAAATGCAAACCACGCACACACAGACACACACCTAAACATACACAAACACATTGAAGTAAATACTTGCATTACTATAGATAATGTAATAAACCTGTGACAATATTGCGTTGACTTTTCAATTCATTATTTAAAACCAGATAACATTAATAAATATGCCAAAAACTTATGACATATCCTCAACTAGCTGTCACTCTGGAAAAGGAATGCCAAGAGATGATGATTGCAAAACATGTTTATTCCTTCATGGAATGTAATATTAAAATCACATTCAGTAGGATAAACTCAGCATAATAACCACCAATTAATAGTCACTTAAAATCACATACTTAAGACAATGTATTAGGCACTATTTTAAAAGGAACAAAAAAATTAACTTGTAAAGATAGCAAAGTAAGCTAGTTGGTAGTGTATTTTTAAAGAATTATTTTCTTTTTTGTCACAATTCTGTACATTAATGAACTAGGGTGTGCAGTGATTTACTTAGACTACCACACCTCGTCACTTATTATCTACTTGCATCAGTACTGATGTGAAGAAAATAGCAGGTCAGGCAGCAGATCATTGAGGTTCAAGAATTTGCTCCTGATTTCAAAACCACAGAAGACTGGTTGCTTGAGAAAAGTTAAGACTTAGAAAGGCTCTGGAGCATTACTGGCTGCTGTCAGCTGTGGCATTTCTAAGAGTTAGCTTCTGGTTGGGAATATACTGTATTGTTTATTTATGAAATAGAGACAGTTTTGCTATGTAGCAGTGATCCTGCCTCTGGCTCCCAAGAGCTGGAATTATAGGCATGTACCGCCACATATAGCCTGGCTAATCTACTTCAAAATGCTAAGGGCCTAACTCTAAGTCATTTAAGATCATTTCCTTGCATTTCCAAGCTAACTCTTTCCAGCTAGCTTTCCAACAGGTGTGCTTGTCAAATGTTTTTCAGTCTTGATCCTCTCATTGTGTCAAGCCAAGGATACAGGGCACCCTGAAGTTCATGGAAGCCTTGTTCTTCACTGAACTGAGGTATAAAACAGACAAGAATAGTATAAAAACAGACAAGAATACTCTTCAATGATTTTTATTAATCCAGATTCATTTTTAACACTGTGAAGTTCAATAAAATGTCTTTGTTCTAGCAAAGCTATCTCAGCAATACACAACTTTGAGGTTGACACAAAAAATTGTGATGAGCTTGAGCTTTGGAACCCTCGACTGTCAGGTTTCTGGCTCAAGAACTCATTTGCTACTAGAATGCGTACACTGGGAAGATGATACTTGAAAGCCTTCCGAGTAAACATTTGGGTTGAAGCATACCATATCGTGAACCATCACACCACTACATGTGCTAAAAGCACTAACTTTGCTCACAAGGAGCACTTTCTGTCTGGGCACGTTTGTTGTAAAATTGGATGGTTTTTATCCATTTTTAAAAAAAATTTCATTGACAAAATATTTGGTAATTAGCTACATATTATTTACTATTTATTAAATTAAATTATGTAATTTAAGTACATTTTAAATGGATTAAGTATAAAATCAAGTAGGTTTGATTTCTAGGAAATTAAGTACAAAATCAAGTAGGTCGATATGTTTTTGCTCACAGCAAATTATTACTATCTTGGCATTATTTTCCATATTTTCTACAGCGATGTATAAAAAATAGGTTAACTATCATATATATGGATGGATGGATAGACGCTGGGCTGAGGGTAGGTAGGTGTTTGGGAATCTTGTTGAAGGACTCAAATCTCTGAAGTTGTCATTCACTGGACAACTCCTCTATAATATAAAAGTGATTTAGCTGAAGGTTAGTATTGTATTGATTCCATTGGCTCATCGTTCTCCTTTGTGCCACATTCCACAGTCACGTGCTTGTGCACACGTGTACAAACACACGTCACAGCCTGTGTGAAGGCAGGAGGACACCAGGCTTTAGCATTGATCCTGTGAATATCAACTTGGGGTGGGGGATTCCTTCTAATTTTTTTTCTCCCAATTTCCTAATTCTGTTCTAAATGTGGGAACATCTTACCCTTCCGCCCAAATTAGTCTTTATCCAGAACTACTATTATAAAATGTGTCCACTGAATAAATAATAGTTTATTTTTCAGTTGTTTAACATGACAGGTAGGCACAGGTAACTGCATTTTAAATTGCTAGATCTTCAGCATTTGAGATTTTTTGCTATTTTGGACTGATGTAAGATTGCAATATAACTTTAAATTCTAATAATAAAAACAGACTACTTCACATTTAGGGGTGGTCAATTATAGTTTAAATTCATTCCCATGAAATTAGTCTAGGATATTAAAAATGTAGGCAATATAAATATTCCAAACTTTTATAGTGATGTAATTGATATTCTCTTCATGAACACTATTAAAAATACACAAACCTAGAAAATGTACAAGTATTTGAAAATACAATTAAATATTTTAAAGATGCACAAAAACACATTCAAATATGATTTTCGACTAGATTAATGCTCTAAAAATGCTCTTCCTCATCATTTCTGCTTTGGAAAAATAGTGGCTTGGGATAAAAGGGCAGAGGAACAAGCATCATCAAGAACTTCCCTTCAGTCCTGAGTCCTGCACATGGGACGAAAAGGAGCAACACAGGAGAATAAAATCCTTGTCCACTGGAAACATAATGAGCAACTGCTATCAGTCCTACGTGTGTACAATGCCTTCTGTATTTATAAAGCTCTGTTACACAATTCACTTGATTCTCAAAATAATTTTATGGAATTCAATAAATGAATCTACCAGGCTCATTTTACAAATGAGAAAAATGATGTTAAATCATACGATTACTTCATGGTCAGATACTAGTAGAACAAAGGCAAACTTTGAGCCATGTTTTCTGATTTCTTTTTTTCTCTTTAAAAAAATACAGAACACTTCATGAATGCATGTCATCCTTGCACAGGGGCCATGGTAATCTCTGCATCATTCCGATTTTACTAGGTGCGCTGCTGCAGCAAGCACTGTTTTTATACAGTCTTTATACCACTTCAGTTTCCAAACAAATGAAGGAACTGCAGTTTAGCAGTCAAAAATCTTATTTTAAAAAGGCAACTTCGCTAATTACTTCTGTGGTTTACAGGATACAATAGATATGCATGTTATAAAATATTTGGCTTTGCAATCAAAATGACCCTCCCATGAGAGCTCAGTGTAGAAGCTAAAAGGAGTGAGTCAGGAGCTGGGCTCAAATGGCAGCACACACTCAGGACAGGCAGGAGGCTCTGGAGTTTGAGGCCAGTTGGGGTTGGGTTCGAAAAAATTAGGAAACTTTAGTCATTTTATTTCCTTAACTTTCCCCTCTAACTGATGAAATTAAAAAAATCTGAATGCTAGGTATGTGAAGTATCTAATTAATTTTCCTTTTTTCCAGAAATCTTCGTGCACTTTTCTTGGGACAATTTGAAAATTTTCTTGGAAAAAAGATGTGATCATTAAAACTATTCTTTTATATATATATATGTGTGTGTGTGTGTGTGTGTGTGTGTGTGTGTGTGATTTTGACAACAGCTCAAGGTAAATTGCATTTTGTCTTTGAAAATGTCAGTATATGGATATTATTTTTCTTGTCTAAATATGGACAATATACTATGATATAACATCAAAACATTTGCTATAATTGGGTCCTTTTATTGACTGCAAATATTTACTTAAAGTATCTTATTTGGATATTTACTTGTAAAAAAAATTTAGGAGTAGTTAATCTGGAAAAAAAATGAGTATTAAACTTATTTTTTTAATGTTTAGAATAAAAGGAAATTAAAATCTTCAGAGAATGGTAAACTGGCATTTTACACTGGGAACTGATATCTTAATCCTAGTCAGTATTTCTGAGATTGTTAACTTGCAAGTACTTGGCTTTTTTTTTTCTTTCTTTCTTTTTTCTTATTTTCATTTTTCGTACTGGGGAGTAAAGCCAGGTCCTTCTCCCACTGCATTCCTAGCGGCCAAGTTGCTTATTTCAAATTTTATTACTATTATTACTATTGTGTGTGTAATGGCATATGCCAGGCACATGTATGGAAATTAGATGACAACTTTGTAGAGTCAGTTTCTTGTCCATTTTTATGTGGGTTCTGGGGCTTGAACTCATATCCTCAGACTTGCCTGTACCCAGTAAGCCATCTCACTGGCCCTCAAGTAGTACTTTTAAATGCACTTTATATTCAATATTACTTACATCAGAAGAATACAAATCTTGATACATTCTTTTCAATCCTATATGTTTACAAAATCCATTTTTATCTGTCAATAAAGATGAGTAATAATGGTATCTCGGGACTCTAAGGCCAGCTGTATGCTAACAAAGTGAGAACAGGTATAATTATGCAGACAATTGGTTTCAAGGAAAAGTTGTCTGCTTTGCCTGCTTACTTAGCAGAACCCCCAGTCTCTTAGTGAACAGTAAGCACAGTGCCGTGAGTCTCAGCTCACAGAGCAGTTGCCAGGGGTTACAAGTCTCTTAGACATGCTCCTTAGGTCTCATACTCGGAAGGTCCCTTATCCAGAGGGGACACCCAGCCTGTCCCGCCAGTGGCTGGGTGTGTAGGGTCAGCAGAAGCACCCCTTCCTGGGTTGCACTGCTTCCTCAGAAGAATGCACAGTATTGGGAACAAAGCCACTTCTCACCCCTTCCCAACCATCCTGAATACAAATCTCTCCCTTTTTAATAAGTTCATATATGTCTCTGGCCAGGATCGTGAAGGATTCCTCAACATTTGTTGCGTCCTTTGCCGAGGTTTCTATATACTTCATCCCACAGTCAGCTGACAGTCTTTCAGCTTCTTCCCTGGTAACCTGCCGTCGAGACGCCAAGTCACATTTATGTCCCACCAGAAGAAACACAATCTGAAATGGCTGCACGTGCACTTTGGCTTCTTCCAGCCAGTCTTTTACATGTTCAAAGGACCGCCGGTTCGTAATGTCAAATACCAAAAACCCACCAACTGCGTTGCGATAATAGGATCGAGTTATTGACCTGAAAAAGGAGAAAAGGTTGTATAAGAGCAACATACTGTTTTTCCCTCTTTCAAATAATGTAGCACAAGATCAGATTTGGAAAATACCAGAATGACATTGAAATAGAATTTGTAAGTAACAAAGTATCTTAGAGGAATAAAAATATTCAAGGGGACTAATATGTCCATTTCTAAACACTGACAGAATATTAAAGTAGCATTTCTTTGATACATAGGAACTGAGTGATGCGCCATCTCTAATTGTTTTATGAGTAGTCGTTTTTAAATATCTGATAGAGTATTAGTTCGCTGTGATTAAAAGCAGACATGTAGGGGACTGGGGACGTAACTCAGTTGGTGGAGTGTTTGCATGCAAGGAGTCCAGGATTTCAGCCCTGCACATACTGGGTGTGTAGTGGGGTGCATGGTGGGTACACCTACAATCCCAGCACTTATCAAGAGGATCAGAAGTTCAAGCTTGGCTGAGAAGCTAGAGCAGTTGATAAGTGTTCACTGTGCAAGCGTGAGTTCAACCCCTGCAACCCAAAGCCTGGGAAAGTGGTGGTTGTGCTGTAGTCAAGTGCCGAGGAGGTAGTGAGAGGCAAATCTCTGGGGATTCCTGGTTACTTCATAAGATCCAGGCCAGTGAGAAACTCTCTCTCAAAAAAAAAAAAAAAAAAAATAAAAAAGACAGAGGCTGGAGAGATGGTTCAGAGGTCCTGAGCAGAAGGTCCTGAGTTTGGATCCCAGATCCCATGTAAAAAATGCCAGCTGGAAATGACTGCACCCTGTACCTCTGGTCCTGGAAGGCAGAGCCTGGGAAACTTCCGAGCAAAGCAAATAGGAAGTAGAAGCAATGCAGGGTGATTCTGTAAGTCACCCCTGAGCCTCCACAAGCACACATAGTACCTTCTGATGCACACATTTATACACAGGCTAAAAAAATGAAAAATTAAAAAAAAGATACTGGAGGTTGACCTCTGGCTTGCGCGCGTGCACACACACACACACACACACACACACACACACACACAGAGTTATCCTTCACTACATGAGTTTGAAGCCAGCCTGAGATATATGAGGTTGTGTCAAAAAAACCCCAAACAAACAATAAAATAAAAGCCACAAAACAAGCAGGAAGAGTAGGAACGGGACGGAATTATCTAGCAAGTCAGGTCTTAGAATCTCTCCCTGTCATAGAACTCAGTGAGGTTATTTTCTAACAGTGTAAGGAAAAGAAGCCTATATGCTTTTTTCTTTTTTTTTTTTTTCCTATATGCTTTTTTCTACCTCAAATGTCTTCTACTATTTTTTCTTTCATAATCCCATTTCTCTGTCAGTAATCAGCCACTTAATTTTTTTATATGGGTGCTGGAGATTCAAACGCAGATCCTCATGTTTACACAGTAAGCACTCTTAACCCTAGGTGTTTCCTCAGCCTGTCCTTTTTCTGTTTGTGAGACAGGGTCTTCTAAGCTCAGACCAACCCAGAGCTGGCTACATTGGTCCAACAATCCTGCCTCAGCCTCCTGATCCTCGATTCCAAATGGCAATGTCTGAGGACTGTATTACTCTACAGCGATTAAAGACAAAACAAAACCCTCCCATCATTTTTGATAGGATACAAACAATTGAATTCAAGTAAGTGGTTGTCTTTTTCAAATCTTGAGGAATGGGGCTGGAGAGATGGCTCAGGGGTTAAGCCTCTGTCTCTACAAGCAGAAGGACCTGAGTTCAGATCCCAATTCCCACATAGAAATGTCAGATGGAAATGGCAGCAGCCTGTACTTTCAGGTCCTGGAAGGTGGAGCTTAGGAACTGTAAAGAGCACAGTAAAGAGGAGGTGGAGCAATTCAGGATGATTCCTAAAGTCTCCCTTGGGTCTCCACGAACACACACAGTGCCCTCTTATACACATAGACTATCTCTCTCTCTCTCTCTCTCTCTCTCTCTCTCACTCACTCACACACACACACACACACACACACACACACACACACATGCACATACACAATTAAAAAGAAATGTTGAAGGATAGTGAATTTGTTGTTTTGCCACTCATCTGTATGTGTATGAAGGTAGGCAGGTGTATCATGTCGTAAGAGGAATCTAAGGCTGTGTTGTTAGACTGAACACATTAAAATTAATTCAGTACTAAGTCTGTTTTACCACCTGCACCCCACTTAACCTCCACTGGTATGATTTTAAAGGACACACTTTTGGGCTGGCAAGAAACTTCAGTGGGTAAGGTGCCTGCTCACAGACCTGGGCATCTGAGTTTGATACTGGGAGTCCACAAACTAGAAGGACAGAACCGATTCCTAGAAATTGTCCTCTAACCTCCACCCATATACCTACGGCACACATGGGTGTACAATCTCTCTCTTTCTCACAACTTTAAAAAGTTGATGCTGGGGGGCTGGAGAGACAGCTCACAGATTAAGACTGTGCTTCACAAGCAGAAGGTTCTGAATTAGAATCCCAGGTCCCACGTAAAAAACACCAGGCAGACATGAGGCAGCCTGCATTTCTGGCCCTAGTGGGCAGAGCCTGGGAAATTCCAGAGTAAAGCAAAAAGGAGATAGAAACAATCAGAAATCCAGGATGATTTCTAAAGTCACCCTTGGTCCTCTACAGGGACACAGGGTTCTCTCTGATACACACATACACACACACACGCACGCACGCACGCACGCACTCAAGATAAAGAAAGAAAAAAACTAAAAAGAGTTGATGTTAAGAAATCTTTCTTTGTAAGTGACTTTGTCTTGTTCATTTTAATTAATATCTGTTTCTTTCTGTACCTCATTGAATGACTCCATGATTTATATATAGAAAGGGATAAAAATGGAAAGGGGAATAGAAAGAAAATAGATGAACAGAAAGAAGAAATAAGTGTAAAACATAAAATATGATAATTCAAATTTTGTGTGTTACAGGCAAATTAAGACCTTACCTACTAAGCATACACTGTACCTACCACTGAGTGGTATCCTCAATCCCGTTTTGTTTTTATAAATATTGTATTTGTCAGAGAGAGAGAGAGTTAAAGGTTAGAGTGCAACTGTTCTCTGCTTCTACCGCGTGGGTTCCAGGGATAGAAGTCAGGTGACCAGGTTTATATGCACCTGCTGCACCATCTCCCGTCTTGGATGTAAAAGAAACGCACTTTGAAGGCAACCTCATTGGCCAATCTTACATTGCCAAGGGCAGCCGGCTCTCTCAATGCTCTCTCCTCCACCCTCTGCCTTCACTGGAACTGCTTGGCCTGCACACACTACAGCTGCTCACTCAGCAGCAGCAGGCGCTGCCTTTGGCTCCCCAGGGCCACCTCCAGAGTTACTCTCCGCCCCCTGCTGCGAAGAGTTCCCTGCTCCTTTGGGATTGATGCCATCTGCTGTGGTCTGCCAACTCTTTGGCCAGTCCACATACTGAACATCTGAGCACTTTGTTTCTGTTTGGGTCTGTCTTTCTTTCCCTTCCTTCCTTCCTTCCTTCCTTCCTTCCTTCCTTCCTTCCTTCCTTCCTTCCTTCCTTCCTTCCTTCCTTCCTTTTCCTATTATTCTGCTTATTGATTTGGGTCTGTCTTTCTTTCCCTTCCTTCCTTCCTTCCTTCCTTCCTTCCTTCCTTCCTTCCTTCCTTCCTTCCTTCCTTCCTTCCTTCCTTCTTTCCTTCCTTCCTTCCTTCCTTCCTTTTCCTATTATTCTGCTTATTGATTTCAGCGTCTGCTGGGATTGGGTCGTTCTGTATCATCTCTTAGTTTCTGAACTCTGTTGTCTCTAGTGGCCTTTTCCATCCATTCTTCCTTTTGTGTTTGTTTCTTTTTTATCATCAGAAACTCCAAACTTAGGGCCAGGGAGATAGATCAGTGGGTAACGTGCTTATAATGTAGGCATGAGAACCTGAATTAGGATCCCCAGGACCCACATAAAACTGGATATAGTGCGAACATCTGTAATGCCAGCATTCCTAGGCGAGATGGGAGAATAAAGGAGAATCCTTAGAAGCTCACAGGCAAGTGCGCCTGGCATACACAGCTGCAGGCAACAAAAGAAACTTGGTTGCAATCAAGGTGGAAAGGGAGGACTAACACTGGAAGTTGTTTCCTGATGTCCACACACACAAGCAAATACCTATGTACGTGCACACACGTTCATACATCTGCCCCTGTCACAGTTCCACATACATTAAAAACAAAATGAAACTCTGCAGAAGTACAGTCTAATTTTCAACATCTCGCAGCCCATTAGCATACTTTTCCTATAATTCTTCAGATTTCATCAATTTGTGACCTACCAACCAACTCTATCACTTTCTTTCCATTAATTCCCATCACAGCTTACGTTCTGTGAGACGTTGCTGTAATTGCTCTCTGGAAATAGTTCAATTCCTAAACCTTCTGTAATATTCTTCTGGGAAAACTTTATCTCTGGCCAATCCAGCATGCAGCTGGATGAATGTTGCTGAGAAAGAAAAAAAAAAAAATCACTCAACCAGGCAGGCTGAGGTCAGTATGAATTAATTATAGCCAATCTCAAATGGGCACAAGGCAGTGCCAAGGAATATTGTTAATACTAGGGAGGAAAAAAAATCCTTCCTATTTCACGTGGACTTCATTATGAGAAGAAATGGAATTTCCATTCAATTTTTATTCCCACACCAACAAGAACATGAGGAAAACTTTGCTGTTCTTACTGATTCCCCTGTAGAAGGAAAAAATGCCCACTGCATTTGGTTGGAGTACTTCTCAGGTCAGCAGACAGAATCACTCACTGTTCAAGATTGGAAGCCTCGAATGACATCCTTTCTCCTTCCTTCCCATGTCTGCATTCATGCCACTGACTTGCTAACTGGGAAAGGCAGGAAGTGTCTGTCTGTTTCATCTATTATTGTTCTTCAGGATTTGGTACCTTTATGAACTAATGAATGGCTGGCCTGCTCTGAGTCATCAACATACCTGGTGGGGAAACAGAAGTGACAGATAAGAAAATCTGGGGCAAAGAAATAGTGGTAGGGCAAAAGAAGTTCTCCAGAATTACCCCTATTGATGGTTTAGTTTTACTGAGTTGCTATGGGCATATCAATACAACAGGAACCTGAGTAAAATATGCAGAAGCACCTGTTCTAAAGATGTATCCGATGAAAACACAGTAGCCAGCAATTTCAGCTTTGGGACCCTTTTATTTTTAAAATTTGAGTTGTTCCCCACAGGCTCATATGACCAAATCGTTAGCTGATGTTCATGTTTGACAAGGTTGTAGAACCTTAGGAGGTGGAGACTTGCTGGACGAAGGCTCACCACAGGGCCTTAAGGTTTGTTGAGCAGCCCTGCTTCCTCTTGCAGTTTTCTCTTGCTCTCAGCCTCCATGATGTCTGCGAGGACCTCCAGCCATGGCTTCTGCTATGCAATTCCTGCCATAATGGACTGTCCCCTCTGGAACCATAAGCTAAATAAGTCTCCCTTAAGTTGTGCTGAGTATTATCTCACAGTAGAAGAAATAGTAACTGCGACAGATCCTTAAACTGAGAGCACGTTGAAACCAAAGAAAATGAGTTTCTGCTCCCTACAAAAAGAAGGTGGTACTTGGTGGATACTCAGTAGATCTTTATTGAATTTTACAACAGACTTGTTTGGTATATTGTCCTCTGACCCATGAAGTATGAGACCCAAAAGACACCACTTTAATAGGCCTGAAAGAGAAGTCCCTTGAGTATTTCATGTTATACAAGTGATGTCAACATCTGGGCCGTTGTATCTAGCTTGAAGTGCCCACAGCAGACTGAGATGTTTTATTTAAGAAAAGACTCTGCTAGACAATTATAGGAATGACATTTTGGAATGAAGGGATGCTCTTTGTCATAGGCTATTATGCTTTTGAAAAACAGCGCTTGGCTTATAACCTGGCTTTGAAAGATTAAATGCCTGTCTGCAGAACAGCAAGTGGCTGTGCCATCTGAATGCTCAGCACGAGCTGCTCTGATTCACAAGGCCCGCGCCTTGTCACCAAGCAGAACTCATATCTTCACAGGCTTGAGGACGGGGTGAGTCTTGGGTAGACTCAGGAGTGATCAAAATCTCATACCCAGCCTGCTAACTCCTGAAACACTCTCTAAATGAATAACTTTTACCCGGATTTCCCATATTCAGAGGGAAAACTCATCCTTCTCATGTTCAAACATTTCTACCTGGGAAGTCAGAATACTCAGGAAGCTACAGAAACTTAGAAAAGCTTTGAAAGTTCTGATTCCCAAGGGTCCTTCCCAAGGTTATATATAAGAGCCGACAGTTGCTGGGGAAGGAAATTTTCTGGGCCACAGCTGTGTAGCCACCACCATGCTGCCCTTAAGAACCCATGCTCTGTAAAGAGCCCCAACAGGCTCAGGGGTTTACCAAGCTGGACTTCGATAACATTTCTTATCTTTTCCTTCCTTTCCTTCCTTTCCCTCCCTCCCTCCTTTTCTCCCTCCCTCCCTGCCTGCCTACCTTCCTTCCTTCCTTCCTGCCTGCCTTCCTTCCTGCCTGCCTTCCTTCCTTCCTTCCTTCCTTCCTTCCTTCCTTCCTTCCTTCCTTCCTTCCTTCCTTCCTTCCTGCCTGCCTGCCTGCCTGCCTACCTTCCTTCCTTCCTGCCTACCTTCCTGTCTGTCTGCCTGCCTGCCAGCCATTGGTGTTCTATCTGGGGTAAAGATGTCTACTCACGATCTCCCCAGGAAAAGTCACATTATACAATAAACAAACACTAGGTTACCATCAGGGACTGGTGAGATGGCCCAGTAGTAAAAACGCTTGCTATGGTAGCATGCGGACCCAAGTCGAAGCCCCAGCGCCCCCTTTAAAAAGCAGATATGGTAGTGTGTTTTTTTAAATTTTTTTTTATTATTTATTTATTCAATTGTGCATGTATGTGTGTGCGCATGTGTGTGTGTGTAGAACCACGGATGAATTAGGGAACCACCATGGACGCCTCCACCTCCTCCTTGTTTACTCTGCCCTGGGATTCACAGGCTCCGCCCTACCAGGCCCAGAAACGCAGGCCGCCCCGCTTCCGCCTGGCGTCTATACGTGGGGTCTATACGTGGGGTTTAGGATCCGAACTCAGGACCTTCCACCTGCAAGGCAGAGGCTTAACCCCTGAGCCACCTCTCCAGCCCCGTGATAGTGTGTTTTAAATCCAAGTTCTGAGAAAGCGGAGATAGGCCAGTCAGTATAGCCTAATTGTCAAGTCCCAGGTCCTAGTGAGAAATTCTGCCTAAAAAAAAAAGCATACAAGATTGGGCCTGTTAACACAATGTCCTAAAAGGGGGAAGGGGAGCTCCTGGGTTTTAAATGAGGTTCATAGTTGATAGGACAGGGAGAGACACTTTCTTTTTTTTTTTAATTTTTTTTATTATTATTTATTCAACTGTGTGCATATGCGTGTGTATGTGCGCGCGCGCATGTGTGTGTGTGTGTGTGTGTGTGTGTATGTGTGTGTAGAACCACGGACGAATTCGCGAACCACCATGGACGCCTCCACCTCCTTCTGCCCCGGGATTCACAGGCTCCGCCCTACCAGGACCAGAAGTGCAGGCCGCCCCCGCTTCCGCCTGGCGTCTATACGTGGGATCTGGGATCCGAACTCAGGACCTTCGGCCTGCAAGGCGGAGGCTTAACCCCTGAGCTACCTCTCCAGCCCCGAGAGACACTTTCTTCAACAACTGAGTACTGGTAGAATACTGAAGGTCCTGTGGACAGACCTTCATCCATGCTCCTGTGGACAAGATGAAACTCACTGGGTTGCACAAAAAGAGGACATGAAAGTGAAGGGAGGGGGCCTAGCTGGGAAGAGGAAGAAAACTGGCTGAGTGGGAGCGGGACAAGAGAAGATAACGGAGTGAATATGATCCCATTATATTGTGTATGTGTATGAAAATGTTACAGCAAAATCCATGATGAATAATAAACATACATTAAAACTAGTAAAACTTTACGGAAGATCTGGGAAATAAGAAAGCACATCTGCAAGCATGAGAACCTGTTTCTAATTCCTAGCACCTCCACAGTTAGGCGTGGTTATGTACTGTGTGAACACTTTTCCTGGGAGACGCCATGCAATCAACCATCCCCCCAGAGAGTTCAGTGACAGACTAAAGAAACAGTGCCGTCAAGGTGCAACCACATGGACCAGTGGGCTTGCTTGTGTTA
This sequence comes from Typhlomys cinereus, assembly GCA_023101885.1. Lineage (NCBI taxonomy): Eukaryota > Metazoa > Chordata > Mammalia > Rodentia > Platacanthomyidae > Typhlomys > Typhlomys cinereus. The sequence goes on along the minus strand of JALPQD010000432.1, from coordinate 849,739 downwards.
CTTACAAAAGAACAGGGTGCCGTGTCCCTATCTAACTAATCTGGTAGAATATATCTCAGTTTGGAAAAGATGGATTCAAAGTAACATATTTTGGGATAAGGACATGGCTTTAAGAGAAATAAGGAAAAATATGGGAATTGTCAGGCCTTGGTGTTTCTTCCCAGCTCAGGCCTAAAGCCTGTCCCTTGAGGAAGGCCACAGTAACGCCCAGGAACAGGGGATGGAGACTCTCTCCTAGATAATTCGGGTTTTGCCTCTGGCAGGAAGAATTCTGGGAATTAGGAGTGCCCCTTACCTAGGTTTTGTTTGGGATAATTCAAGTTTTGCCTCTGGCAGGAAGAATTCTTCTGGGAATTAGGAGTGCCCTTTCATAGGGTTTTTTGGAAGTAGCTTCCTGCTCTCTGTTCTAGAGAAGAAGCCTGCTTTTTAAGTTTTAGTCAAATACTAAATAGAAATTTCATGGCTAGTCATTTACAATAAGTAGCCAGGATGTGTGCACTGATTTTAAGGAAATTAGAGAATAACTTCTAGAGTCTTAAAACATAGGTTGGGTAAGATTCCCATCTATGTGGTTCCACCTTACTCAGAAATTCCAGAAGTATAAGACTATGCTATCAGTCCACTAGAACCTTAAAAGAAACTGTGATACCCTCTTACCTTGGCTGAAGGCCAAGGAAGAGACCATCATGCCAAAAAGTCTAGATGCCAAAACTGCCCCTGGAGATGGTATTTGCAATCCAAACTGGGAGAATCCATGTCAGAAGCAAAGGGGGCCGTGTCTTTCCCATCCCAAATAGCACTCTTATGAGAAATTACAGAGATGGACCATCTGAGTACACTCCCACCAATGATGGCCTCCGCCCCGAAAGAGACACCCTTGGCATATGGGGCCGGACTGGACCCCAGGTTTGGAGTATGCATGGTTCACAGATGGGTCATACACTTCTGGAATTCCTCAAAGGAAGACACAAGCAACCTTACTATTAAAGGAATAGAAGGATGCTATTATAGGAGAAGTTATTCTTTTAATAATTATATTGCTTAAGTGTTTTCTTCAGTGCATACCTCAGCAGTGCTCCATCAACAGAACCAGCTATAGCTTATGGGCCTTGAGTATCCAAGTCAAGGCCCCCTTAGAGATGTAGTTTAAGCTTGGATAGTAGAGACTACATGAGCTGCATACATCTTCCCAACTTAGAACCTGCTGCCATGCCTGGTGCCTATGTCGACCTGCCTGACTGAGAGTATCAACCTGGAGAGGACAACAGCCAAAGCTCACGCTGGGACTTATGGGGTGTTGAGGATTCCTATAGTTAATTGTAAAATATGTTCCTTGCTAAAATCAATAGGAGAACATTCTGCCTCTGTATTTTAAAAGAAAGCAGTCTCTGTTAAAATGTGGGCTCAGCCCCATAGCTATCCGATGAAGCATTATAGATTAGATAAGTTTGGAAATACTGAGAGAATGTTTCTGTTAAGTGCCTTTGCCCTGAAGCAATGGGTTAGGTTCTTGAAAAAAGGGTCCACCCTGAAGGTGATTTTGCTGATTATCTATTGTATATGCAACATTCTTTACCCCAAAATTTTCTGTATAAAAGTTGTCACGAAAGTTTCAATAAACGGGTTCAGGATTCACTCAGACCAGAGGGAGCCGCGTGTGTTCTGTTCTCCACCTGGTCCTGGGGAGCCCTGGTCTTGAGGCCGTGACTCTGGTCAGCAGCAACAGGAGAGGGACAAAAGTCTTTCCCCAGCCCAGATGACACTCGGAAAGCTGCAGTCTGCTGCAGGACTTACTGGAGAGCCTTGCCAGGCTCTTGGGCATTCCACTTTCTTCCAGTGACTGACCTGACGGCACAGGTTGCTCCACCCCCCCCCCAACACACACACCTGCCTACTGCTCAGTTGTCCCATCCAGGCCTTTTCTTGCTCCAGGGTTGTTTCCTTCTGACTGCCCTGCAGGAGTCTCTCCACTGCTTCACTTTTCTGCATCCTAGAAGGCACTTCTCCCCTCTGTGGCCGTTTACCACTGAGACTTCCTCCAGGGTGTTTCAGCATTCCCCTTATCTTAGAGGGGGCTGCTCAGGGGAGAAATGCCGTGCGTGCTGTGTATCCCTGTAATCCAGCATTGGGTGAAGAAACTGGTGATCCTAGGAGCTGCTCATTTCCTGGCAGCAGGGATGGAGGGATGGAGGGAGGGAGGGATGAAGAGAGAGAGAAAGGAGCCCCGACATGTGTGTGCGTGTGTGTGCATTTGTGCGCAATCCTAGCCTCTTGAGTGCTTAGGTATGTCACCAAGCCACCATAACCTTTGTAAAAAGTTTTAGCTGTTAACTTTCTTCCCCCCCTCCCAGAAATAATACAAGCGATTATCTAGCAATCTCAGAGTCTGCTTGCAATTATAAAGAATTACTTAGTATAATATCACACTTAGTATAATATCACACTGTTCACTCCTGGGACCCAAACTTAGGTCCCTTTGCTTGCCAAGCAAACACTCTAACCCTTGAGCCATCTTTCCTACCCACCTCTTTAATTTTTAAGTATATAGTACAGCATTATTAACTTGAAAGTCAATGTTATCAGAAGGCCTCTAGAACTTTCTTTTAATCTTTCATGAATAAATTCTGCATCCATTGAGCAGAAAGCGGCTCCCCATGTTCCCTCCCTCAGCCCTCAACCGTAGTCATCTACTTTCTCTTCCTGAAGTTTGACATGGAAGTAGTCAGGCAGGATGTCCTAGCACCAGCCTTCATCTCTCCTCCCCCCCCCTCTTCCTTTTTTTCTTTACAGGGTCTCAAACTCACAGCAATCCTAGCCTCTTGAGTGCTTAGGTATGTCACCAAGCCACCATAATCTTTGTAAAAAGTTTTAGCTGTTAACTTTCTTCCCCCCCTCCCAGAAATAATACAAGCGATTATCTAGCAATCTCAGAGTCTGCTTGCAATTATAAAGAATTACTTAGTATAATATCACACTTAGTGCATTTAAGTGTGAGTGCATTTCTGTTGGGAATTTGGAATTTTTTTATCACAAGAACAGTTACTAAGGTTCTAAAAAATGTAAACAATCTCAGACAGCTATTTAGTTTCCTAGTAGGCAGTGAAAACCAGATGCCAGTGCTGTTTGAAGGACATGATTCCATAAACTCTGAAGTGCTCAAGATTTATAGCAGTAATGTACGTAAATATCGAGATGCAAATGCAATTATAGATCTTCGTGTTACCATGACTTTTGTTGGATGTGCGTCAACTCTTGAAAACCCCGAGCACTCTCTCACTTAGGTTAAATGAATCTCCAGAAATGTCCAGAAGTACTTAAATGCCAATGGCTCTGGCAGCAGGCAGCCTGAGTGCATTCGCTTGTGAGCTCTTTTCTCATGGGCCCTGCATCCGACTGGCTTTGTAGGGAGGTCACTGCGTGGATTCTTCTCTCATCTCGTATTACCAACACGCAGGACTGACTTGGAGAGACTGAAACACAAGTCTGTCTTCTCCTGTAATTCTGACTCACAGTCCTGCTCTTGCTAGAATCCTGAAACTTGAGACTGAACTTGGGATATTCTTTCTTCACCCAGACAAACAACATTAAAATTATTTGTGTTGGGCTGTGGTTAAAGGCACTGTGTAATACTGACAAGAACTAATGGACCCTATTTTCCGTGTGGTTGTCAGTTAATTCCCCTGGGCACCCTTTACCTCTCCCTAACCATCATCATCTGATGACAGTATTTAGTCCCCATTGTTCACTGCATCATTTTTCATAATTTTCTCAGCAACTAACTCATTTGGTCATTTTATTTTGTTTTTTAGCTTCTTTGATATAGCACAACCCCTCCCCCACCAACTGTAGGGTAAGCTCCACAAAGGCAGGTGTGACCGCACAAGCCTATAATCCTGTCCCTAGAGGATCAGGAGCTTGGGCTACATACTGGGACTTGCCTCAACCGATCAACAAAGGAGGCTAATAGAGTCTCCCAGTGCTCTGGGTCACAGGCACACACTGCCACACCTGGCTTTTTACAAGGGTCCTGGGGAATCTGAACTCAGGTCCTCATGTTTGTACAGCAAGCAGTTTTGTCACTGAACCATCTCCCCAGCCGCCATTCCAGTATTTTCTGGAATCGCCAGCAGAACTAATGCCCAGCTTCTCAAGATTACATTATTTTTCATATAACATATTATCAGATTATTTATATAATTAAAGAATGAGATTTTCCGGTTATAATGCCCATCAATTCTGTGACTCTCTCCTTCCACACGACTTTCTGTACGTTGCTTTGTCTCATATGATTTCATTTTCCCTGCTGTTCTGGGAGGTAGAGGAGGGGTGGACTTCTCCGTGATGCAGGGTTCTGTGTTCTAGAGTCGAAGATTAAAACCAGAACACATGTAGAAGATTAAGGTAGAGTTTATTAAGAGGTGAGAAAGGCTGGAACTCATGGACTCAGGCGTGGAGTGAAATCCATAAGAAACAAGGAACAAGAAACAGACTCATGGCACTAGAGTGCCAGGCATATTTGTACTCCTAGGCTAGCCCAGAAAACTGGCTCTTTCTCATTGGTTAACTCCCATTAGGGCCCAACCCAGTTGCTTTGGGGTCTATGTGGGCTAGAGGTCAAGTTGTTTGACATGGAGAGCTCATCTCCTTAATCTTTTCATAGGGAAGTTGGTTCCTTCAGGATGATTCCAGCAGTGGGGGGCCTCTTGGAATTCCAAAGACCTTGAGAGACCCATCCCAGCATAGCTGCTCTAATCCTGCCTCACTAGTATTTAGAAACTTTACAGGCCATACCTCATGTTTGCTTTCTAAGCCCTTTGCTTGTCTAGGAAGCAGAATACTCCCTGGAAGTGTCTCCACTTGGGGGTTAGGCTTCAGTGCTATTACCAAGTGTAGTAGTCACCAAGCACTGCACAGAACGCATGCGCTCACGCCTGTCACTCAAGGTAGCCCCAGGTCTTTGTTGTTATTTTTCAGCACCACAACAACTACCTAATTTCTCCCATTTGTTTTCTGAATCTAGCAATAAAAAATGGCTTGGATGAAGATTACTTTGGATCTACAGGGATTGGAAGTTGGATTGCTCGCTAAGTATCTTTTTAGAGTTATACATGCCATTAAAACTCATTTCAACCAGAGTAAACAGCATTTCATATAATGATGAGACAACCAAGTTCTTGTGCAAAACACCTATGAGCTGTGAGCTCTTCGGTAATTAGAACTCCCCTGGAAATTAATTACATTTTGTAGACAGTGGTACTTGAGAGGTGAAGACAAGAAAATCTGGAGTTCAAGGTCGTTGTTGGCTACATAGTGAGTTCAAGGCCAGCCTGGGCTACATGAGACATTCTCTCAAAGAAAAAAACAAAGAAGGGGAAGAGGCAAGAGAAAGCATCATGGCCTTGCTGGTCACTGCTCTGTCCTCCCAGTCCCGGGACTTGCTATAATGTTGCGCTACTGTAGTTTCTTTCAGATGTCTTTTCCTCCTCATTGTCTTAGACTTTGCTTTCAATTCATGGCTCTCTGATTTTCCGCCCTTCACTAGTTCTCTGCTACTCTGTTGCTTGTGTGGGACCCTGAGACCCTTGCCCTAAAATTCACAAAGCAGGCCGGTTCAGGCCCACAGTATAGCCCTTGCTTGTAGCCATTCAGGCATCCATTGTTTATAGCCATCCAAGCATCCATTGTTAGTCATTGCTTAAAACTATGTACAGCCTTGAGCTTTTTGCAGATATTTCCCCACCCCTTAAGACATTGAGCCCTTCAGTTCTGGAAAAGCAAGTTTGCACAAAGGGGAATTCCATCAATGAATGTCACCCAGAATGAACAGCCTGCGGTTAAGCAGGTGGACTGGAACAATCACCAAAAGCCAACTCCACCCAAGCTCTTGCTGACCAATGACTGTAAAGGTCATAGAAAATTCCTCAGCTAAGCAACCCCCCCTACCCCAAAACCCCTTAAAAACCCTTTGCCCAAGCTGCTCGGGGCCGCTTCAGTCTCTCCTGCATGAGAGGTTGCTGGAGCCGCCGGGCACGTCATTAAATAAAACCTCATGCTATTGCAGCGAGAAGGGTCTTGGTCTTTCTCTCTGTGGCCTTGTTCCTGACTGAAAGACCGGGGGTCTTTCACTTGCATCTTCTGCACTTTTCTGGGTGGCAGTGCTGCTGCAGATGATACCCAGGGACTTGTGTCTAGTCACCGTGCCACTCCCTGTGCCCTTCACTTCTGACGGAGGTTCAGTGCTTCTCCTGTTCTACAGAATCTGTCTTCAACTCTTTCAACTCCCGTGTTTCATTATCTCTTTCTGATAAGTCTCTTAATTGTCCCTTTTAGGGGCTATAAAGATGACCCAGGAGTTAAAGCCTCTGCCTAGCAAGCAGAAGGACCTGAGTCCTTTTATATCTGAGAAATGTGAGAAAAGCGAATTTCATCTATCGGCTCCTTTACTTTTCTTGGTACTTAAAAATTGCTTATTTATTTGAGAGAGGCAGGAAGCGAACATGTGAGTGAGCACGCATAAAGGTCAGAAAACAGCTTTCGGAACTCAGGTCTTCCTTCCACGTGTGGGCTTGAGGTTGGTACAGCCTCCAGCAATTTGCCAGGTTTGTACTGTTGGAACCGAAGTTCCCTTTGGGCCCCTTACCCAGACCCCGAAGGAGACACGAGGACCACCGAGTTGCTGTAAAGGCACGAGGCAAGATTTATTAATCTAGCTAGCTAGGACCGCCTCCCTGCTCAGGCATAGGAGAACGGCCCCGACTGAATTTGAGGCAAGGTTTTTAAAGGAAAAGCAACTGCCTCGAGCAAATACATTACACAAGGAAGTTGAGTCAGTTTACAGATGTTCTGGCCGATAACCTTGCCCTGGGCAGTTCCCAGCATGCCCAGGGGGAGAGGGTGAGGCAGCAGGCTCAGGTCTGCACGTCCGCAGTGAGCTGGCGCCGGCGGGAGAGATTTGAATTTTGCGCTGGCGGGAACTTGGGCTTCACAGCGGGAACCTGGGTTCCACATTCCCCCCTTTTCTTTAGGCACACTCCAATCATGGAGTGTCAGTTACAGTTCTTGTGGTAAATTTCTGGGAGGATTGGAGTCAGTTCCTCAGCAGGGGTGTTCCTTCCAGGTGATTCCAGCAGTAGAGGACGTCTCTTCAGAATTCTAAAGACCTTGAGAGACCCATCCCAGCATAGCTGCTCTAATCCTGCCTCACTTTCCCATAAACCTATATGAGAATCAGACTGCTCTGGGGATAAAGGGCGGTGATTCGATCTGGCTGCTTCCTGCTGAATCGGGGCGAAGGAAATAAGAGCAGTCTGACATTCTCATCTATGAAATGCTGGGTTGGTCTAGAGGTCTTTGATAGATGGCTTTATTACCTCAAGGTTGGTCTAAAAGAGACAAAATACAGGCAAATTGAGTCTCCAGAATCCATAGAAGGACCAGATCATTGTAATTGGGAAGGCACATGAGATAAACCGAACAAGCTCAGCAGTCTTGCTGTGGGTAAGTCCCTGCGTGAGCTTAAGCAATATAAAAGAATAATTTCTCCTATGATAGCATCTTTTCATCCAAATATGCCCTGAATGGGTGGCCTTCATCTGATTCCTGGATTGCTTGGATCATACCCTTCTAAAGCTGATAGTCACAGAGAGCAGGGCCAAGGCAATGTAGGCCGTCACACTCACGATGCTGAATACTGACAAGGAAAGCAGCAGGAACAAGCTGGCGTCAAACACCACTCCAGTTTTCTTAATCTCTCTAGTAGAGGAGGTCAACAACCATGGAGCCCAAACCCCTGTGGCCAGGTTACAGTGACCTTCCCCCAGGGAACAGGCTTTAGGCCTGAACTGGGAAGAAACACCAAGACCTGACAATTTTTATGTTTATTTTTCCTAGATAAAGCCATGTCTTTTCTCCAGAAAATGTTTCCTTGAAATAATATCTTATCAGGTTGGAATCTTATCCATCAGAGTGGTTGGATAAGGATGCAGCATTTAGGGTCTTTAAACTGCAGACTTTTGTTACATGCTATCTGGCATTTTCTGTAATCCATGATTTTCTCTTCTAATACCTTTAAGCCTAAACCTTGAATATTCGGGCACTCAGGCATGTAAACAAAGGAATGCCTAAAAAGCATCACTATTAAGCACATAAGGAATCTCAGTAGTTACTTTGTGAGTGCAATGAGCCTGTCATTTTCTCGATCTTAAACATTTTAGTAAAATCAAAAGTTGACAAAAGCCTAGGAAGGAAGTTGAGCACTAGAATTTTGTGCTCCCTTGTCTATTAACATAGAAACAAAGAGGCTTCCCATTTGCACGTTAAACCCAAGGTTCTCACGAGATGCTCAACCTGGCACTTTTGGGCTTCCTTTTGCTGGATATCAGTGGCAAACTCCTTTTTCCCATCGGAGGGAAGCTAAGAGCTTCAGGCCATTTCATTGGTCTCCACCAGAGAACTCGCTCGACCCCTGGGTCCTGAGGTTCAGGGGGCAATCTTCCTCCAGTGGAAATTCCCATAGTTGGGACATAGGCCACATGAAAGCTTTCTGTGCTCACAACAGTCTCAAAGCGCAGGTTCTCACGAGATGCTCAACCTGGCACTTTTGGGCTTCCTTTTGCTGGATATCAGTGGCAAACTCCTTTTTCCCATCGGAGGGAAGCTAAGAGCTTCAGGCCATTTCATTGGTCTCCACCAGAGAACTCGCTCGACCCCTGGGTCCTGAGGTTCAGGGGGCAATCTTCCTCCAGTGGAAATTCCCATAGTTGGGACATAGGCCACATGAAAGCTTTCTGTGCTCACAACAGTCTCAAAGCGCCCAGTCTGGTCATATTCGAAGCATCTTTACCTTTCCCCTGTCGGGAGGGGTCCTGGGTTGATCTGCTTGGGGTGCCTGTTTAACCTATCCCCTAAGGCAAATGTCAAGTTCTGATTCCTTTGCTTTCTGGTTCTTTCTCTTTCTTTTCTTTTTTTTTTTTTTTATACTAAGTCCTAGGTCACCTGTCCTATTTTTAAAGTCCTAGGACAAACAGAAACAAAGTATTCTACCTCCAAGACAGAAATGAAAGCTTCCTGATGGTGCCAACCTCTCCCTTGCAGATGATGGGGACCTATTTCCCTCAACAGATGAGAGCCCTGTTGTCCTCCACATGAGAGTTTACTTCCCTCTGACAGATGAGGACTTTGGCTGACATGGAAGCTAAATGAAATTCCTGTCTGTTTCACCTTAGTCTTGAGGGCATTGAGAGGCAAAGCTTTTCCTGAGTTACTAGCTGGTACTTTTGGTACAAATGTTTATAGCCTCTTAACTTTCTAGTTGGATGGTATTATAATTTAAAGATCTTCCTGGGATCATCTCTTGTCTAAGATGTATACAGGGCATGTCTGAGAATATGCTATGACTTGACCCTCTTTTAGGTTGGTAGAACTAAGCATTCACAATTTCTAGATAGTCCCTGGACACAGGAAGGGGAAATCTCTCTCTTTTGGCTTCAATTAGTGAACCTGGACTTGAGGAAAGGACGCGTGGCTTAGCAGAGTTCTGATAATCACTATACACAGTGTTGTCAGCAAAGACATCCACTGATACAGTCCGTGGTGTGGTCCGGGGAGGCCAGCACTCCACCCAACGCCACCAGAGCCCCACCCGATGACACTAAAAGGGGAGAGTCCATGGTCCACACATGCCTGAAGCTTCCTGTATTCCCTATGCTATTTAAACAGCATAGTCATTGTCTCAGACTTGAAACACTTTCCTTCAGGGCAAACATTTTTAGGAATTCCCTTCCATTGACTAACAAAAGCTAGAGTCACATTGATCCCCACCACACGACGCAGACAGACAAAGGTTGGGAATCCCTCCAGGAGAGATCATTCAAGTACCAGTCTGGCCACACTCTTTGCAGAGTCATGGGTGATAACTTAGCCATAGTGGGTTCAGCGGTTTCGTGACTTGCGATCGGATTCTAATCCGATCCCACCCTAGACCGTATGTTATCACCATGGAAACGCAGAACTGGCCCAATCGAATCCCGTGGCTTTAAGAGATCTTAGGGATCTCGCCGTGGGACTACAAACTCGAGCACAGAGGTGTTGCAGGTTTCCCACCTCAGGCCGACACTCACTCACACATTCATACAGAGGTTAAAACATTCCCTCCCCCATTTTGCAGGTGCCCTTTTCCTCCCCCTCCAAGAGAGGCCTGCTCCAAAAGGTGAGCAGAGGTTGGTTTAGCACAGTCTCTTTTACCGTAAAGTCCAAGATTTAGAGAAACTCCCTAGTTGGCCTTGAGTCTGTTCCAAGCTGCAGCTGAGGCGGGGCCTCAGTTTCTCCTGCTGGCCACCTCCCTGGGGGCAGGGAGGGCCCTGGTCTCAGACTTCTCCAGTTTTCACTTATGACCCCACCGATAAGCTTCCTACTGTCCTTGAGAAGTTGGGATTTTAGGAGTAACCAATTTTCTGCTTTAAACAGACAACTGAAATACATTTGAATACATGAAGCTTAATTCTTAATTTCTAATTTCTGAGGCTCAATATCTTTTGTTTTATAACATGGAAGAAACATAACAAATAATATTTTCTTTAACCATCATCTCTTATTTTCAGTCTTCTCATAACTCTAACATCCCACAACCCTTCATGACATACTTTAACATTTTTTTTTAAGTAACCAACTCATAAACCTCTTGCACATCTAACTACCATACATATTTTCTTTCATACTTGATGGTTTTCTGTTGTTTACCCTTAAAAAAATGTCCTTTAAAAGAGGCAATAACAGTAGACCTCATCTTAAAAATCATTATATCCCAATTAAGTTAGCAAGATTGTAACAGAACACAGGAGTACACCTGGAAACAGGAAATTAGCATACATACCAGGAGAATGAAGAAATTCCAATGAATTTCTCAGAAATCAGTTTTCCTTTCTGGTTGCTAGATATGTTGGTATTACATATGGGAGAACAAACTTTTAAAGGAATTACAGAAATCAAGATAAAACAAAAATTTTAGTCAGTACGTACTCAGGCCTTTTATGTTGTTCTTAAGTGTGCACGTGCATTTAAATTGAGCATGCCAAATAATAAAGTCAAAAAAAAACCAAGATGTAATCATAAGCGCGCAATAATTTGAAATGGCCATAGCTGTGTTATTTTGAAACATAAAACACGCCTATTATGGAAAACCCAGATAACTAAGCAAATCAAAACACTTAAAGTAACTCTTAAAATGAGATCATCATAAACACAGCACAAAAAAACGACAGACAGTTCCCCGTCTTCCCTAGTCAGATTTTTCCCCCAGGGTTAGTACTCGAGAGGAGTTACCTGGCAGGCGTTTGTGGAACAGGGGCTTCTTGGGGCAGTCCCTCGCCCAATGCCCCTTTTCTCTACAATAGCGGCATTGGTCTCGGTCAGCTCTCTTGTCACCTTTATTGTTCAGGTATCCCTTTCTCTCTTCCTGCCTGTTTTGCCCGTCCTCCTTGTCCTGTACTATTGTAGCCAGGATTTGAGTAAGCCTCCGTTCATTCCTTCCTTCCCTAACGTCCGTCCGATGGTTGATAATCAAGTCAAGGGGCGTTGATCAAGTCTGTCCCATTATATATTGAATTTCTTGAACACAGAAATACCCCAGAAACACAGAGAATGACACAAAGACGAACCCAACAAATATTTGCAGCACCCGGTCCTTAAGCGCTCGCTCGAGCGGCTTCTCTCCCGGGAAGAAAGTGAAAGTAAAAGAAGCCTGCAACAGAGGAGTTCAAAGACCCGCTGCCCCGGGTATGCCCTCCTTCTCCGACTGCTGCAGCTTACCGAACAGGGTTGGGCACAATTGGGAATACCGTCCAATTGCCCAAGCCTTATGGGGGAGTTCAGCTGGGAATACCGTCCAACTGAACCTAGTTGGGAATACCATCCAACTGCAGCTTACCCCCTGTCGACAGGGTTGGGTTCAATTGGGAATACCGTCCAATTGCCCAAGCCTTACGGGGGAGTTCAGCTGGGAATACCGTCCAACTGAGCCTAGTTGGGAATACCATCCAACTGCGGCTTACCCCCTGTCGACAGGGTTGGGTTCAATTGGGAATACCGTCCAATTGCCCAAGCTTATGGGGGAGTTCAGCTGGGAATACCGTCCAACTGAGCCTAGTTGGGAATACCATCCAACTGCGGCTTACCCCCTGCTGCCCCCCTGCGAGGTCGCGGACACGTCTGTCCACGCCCAGAGAAGAAACTGACACGAGAGAACACAGACACAATACACAATGCACAGGACACAAGACAATTCAGGAGCTCCACTTACCTCCAACCCTGGTCGTCGGCTCCTCCGAGTTGGGTCAGGGGCATCCCGGACGAGCCCCCATATGTTGGAACCGAAGTTCCCTTTGGGCCCCTTACCCAGACCCCGAAGGAGACACGAGGACCACCGAGTTGCTGTAAAGGCACGAGGCAAGATTTATTAATCTAGCTAGCTAGGACCGCCTCCCTGCTCAGGCATAGGAGAACGGCCCCGACTGAATTTGAGGCAAGGTTTTTAAAGGAAAAGCAACTGCCTCGAGCAAATACATTACACAAGGAAGTTGAGTCAGTTTACAGATGTTCTGGCCGATAACCTTGCCCTGGGCAGTTCCCAGCATGCCCAGGGGGAGAGGGTGAGGCAGCAGGCTCAGGTCTGCACGTCCGCAGTGAGCTGGCGCCGGCGGGAGAGATTTGAATTTTGCGCTGGCGGGAACTTGGGCTTCACAGCGGGAACCTGGGTTCCACAGTACATAGGTGTTCCCACTGAAACATCTCATCAGATCTCCTAGTGTTTTTGTGTGCTTAAAACAAGTAGTGATCATTTGTGTCGTCTGTATTAAAGTATAACAAGTGGGGCTGAAGAGATGGCTCAGAGGTCCTGAGCTGAGATGCTGGATTCCACGTAAAAATGCCAGATGGAAACGGTAGCGGCCGGTACTTCAAGCCTTGAAAGCAAAGCAAAGCAAAGAGAAGGTAGAACAATCCAGGTTGACTCCCAAAGTCACCTTTGGGCCTCCACAGGGGAATTTCATATTTCTGGAACTTCGGAACAATGTCCCCTGGCCTCCATCAGTGTGCCATGCATGCATATATGCACATTCTCTGTCCGTTTCTCTATAAATGATTTAAAAAAAAATGATGCTTTAATTAAAAGTTCAAAGTTATCTTGGATATAGTGAGTTCAGACCATCCCGAGATACATTGAAGACCCTGCCTGAGAAAAATTTAAAAAAGAAAAAAGGTAAAGTTTTTTTTTGTTTGTTTGTTTTTTTAACGGGAGTTCCTGAAGCTGAAAGTATCTCAATGTGAGTATCTCATGTGGAATTATGGGTCTTCCCAAATCCCAAACTGGCAAGTCTTTAAAAGAACTGTAATAATGTAAAGTTTAGGAAGAAACCATTTGCAAACATTTACTTAAGAAACAGTATTCAGTTTTAAATTTTGTTTTTATACTGTCGTTTGAACTAATACTTCTTATATTCTTTTCTAGTAAACTATAACTTGGATTATATGAAACTTAAAACCCAAACTAGCTCTTATTTGAATTGTATGTTCTGTAACAGTTGTGGGGTTCCAATGTGATCCCCAGAAGATCCAGTCAGAGTGACAGAGACAGGAAAACATAAGAGGTTCTGAAGTATATTCTACTTGGCAGTTTTACAGCACCAATTCTGAGACAGTCTGCGAAGGTTTTGGAAGGTCACCCTCCCATTGCTGGGATTACCCAGCAGGAACTCCCACTGCTGATAGGGAGCAGCTGACTCCAATCCTCCACAGAGATAAGGTGGTCAGCCTCCCCCAGCCTTCGCCTCCCTTCTAATAAACTCTACCTTAATCCTCTATGCTGAACACAAGAACCCAGATCCATATAGCCTCCAGGAGAGTGTTCCCACAACACTACAATGTAGGGATTTAAGTATAAGCGCCAGAAGTTCATCTCACAAATATTCTATGGAAGGACTCCAGGCTAGGAGGTGGCGCTCTCCCTAGGAGGCCACAATGCAATTAGCATATTGAGAGCCCTGACCAGGCTGGGAGGCAGATCTGCTGGACTACTTGCTTCCATCCCCAGCACTGAAAAGGAAATAATGCTGAGAAATCCTATCATGATCAACAAAAGTGTTAGATCAGCCAACAGTTTTCAAATGACACCCATTAGTACCACAAAGAAAAATGGTAGACAATGCCTGTAATTTGAGAATCTATCTTCTTTAATAATGCTTTTCTCTATAGCTAGAGAGTTCTCAATCTTCCCTAGCTGCCTTCTGCAGCATTCGTTCCTGATCTTTTCTCAGGGAGGAAGTTTTGAGGCAGGATTAGAGCAGCCATGCTGGGATGGGTCTCTCAAGGTCTTTGAAGTTCTTTGGAATTTCTGAAGGTCATCCCCCACTGCTGGAATCACCCTAAGGGAACAATCCTGCTGAGGAATTGACTCCAATCCTCCCAGAGATAATATGGTCAACTTCCCTATGAAAGGACTATGGAAATGAGCTCTCTCGATCAAACAATTAGATCTCTAGCCCACAAGGGCTCAAGAGCAACTGGGTTGGGCCCCAATGGGAAAAAGCCAGTTTCCGGTGGGAGGGGTTGTCTAGGTGCATAAATACACCTGGCCCTGGCAGCCATCTTTGGCACCCTAGCCCCTCATGGCACTCCAGTGCTATGAGCCCATTTCTTGTTCCTTGCTCCTCATGGATTCCATGGCTAGGCACCATGAGTTCTTCAGGGCGCCCTAGCCCCTCATGGCACTCCACATCTGGAGTCCATGAGTTCCAACCTTTCTTTTCTCTAATAAACTCTACCTTAATCCTCTATATGTGTTCTGGTTTCAGTCTTCGAGTCCGGAACACAAGAACCCTGCAACATTGGGACAATCCTGTCCCTGCAACATTTGGCACCCCAGATGGGACAGCCGAAAAGACCGGTTCCCTGTAACAGTTTCAGTTTGGGCCACTAACTATTCTGTGTATTTAAGACAAAAGACTCCGATTCTAGTTATTCTTTAACCTTATCTATCTGACACCCTATCACACTAACTTCTCTGAAAATGACATATATAATTGGAGAGGATGAAGAGGCGACTAAAAGATGCTCAGTGAACGGACTTGCAAGCTTGAGGAGCTGAGTTCAGATCAAGGCTATAACCCCCTCTCCCTAGCTTTCTTTTCCCTTTCAGTAAGGGCAGGCCACACAAGGCCGTGACTTTGTGATCTTTCCGCCTCACCTTTGTCACTGTGTCCCCCTGACTTTGTGTTAGATAACTAGTTGTCATCTACTAGAATGTTAATTTATTTGTTGAGACTTCAGAAACCCAAGTGTATTAGAGTTGAGAGGAACTCAGAGAAGCACAATTTAGGCGTAGGGTGGGAAAGCATTAAAATGGAAGAGCTAGTTCAAGGTCAGAGAGGAAGAGTCCTGTATACTGCTCGACAGGAGTAGAGTGTTATCTTCAACACTGAAAATTTAGGGTGACTGTCAGTGTAATTATCAGCTGGTTATTCTTATTCTAATGTTCTAGAACATAGTTTTCAAACTACCCCATGAGGTGTCTAAAGTAAGTTCTTTGGTCCATTTATGTCCAGTCACCAATCAATAAATCTCCAGATATATTTCCCACGCATTCCTTATGTCCAGTCACCAATAAATCTCCAGATAAATTTCCCACGCATTCCTTATGGTACCATTATAATGCTAGGTATGAATCCTCATGTACCTTTCAATGTAACAAAATATTAAAGGATATGACCCAAAACAAAATCTGCATTTTCTAGAAGATACAGACTGATTTTACAGTAATCATTTTAAATGGAGTTTTACGATGAAGCATTCTGCTAAATGTTAGAAAGGCAAGGATTTGGAGACAGCTACTGAAATATGTATGCATTGGTCTTTGGTAAAGAGCCAAACAAAACAAAGTATGACTCATTGTCAGTAAACATTGCCTAAATGTCCTTGCATTAATATGGGAGAGTTACTGTGTGGCTTTAATAATGTATATCAAATAAATTACTATCTATATTCTTCTCAAAGGCATTAGAAACAACCATCTATTAGCAGAGAACGATCTTTACAGTCCAACAAATTAATTATCCTTTACTTTCTTCTCAATGGAATAAGAAATTACTTTGAAACAGGTAATTAGGCCCAGAAAGATTTTACTACCTGTTTGTTGTAGTTGCAGTTCCCAGCAGTTGATAGATATTAAAGCATAAAGAACATGTAGTTATTCCATTCTTCTCTTTAGGGAGGACAAGAGCTATTTGTAAATTCTTTTTATCTGATCCTGAAACACCCAGAGAAATAAAGTTCCTTTCTGACTGAGATAGCACATGGTAAAATGTACAATTAACTCAAGAGGGGTAAAACTGGAAGGATCTTAGAGATGATGAAAACTAGTTTTACAAAAGAATGTCGGGTTTAAAGAGCTTTGAATTAAAGCTGAAAAGGGAAATATAATTTCTTCATGTATTCTCAGTATTGTATAAATAAATCAACAGTCTTTAATACCTCTGAAGGATAGTCTTACTATTTTCTACTTCACATGTAAGAAAACTAATGTATAAGCAAGCTAAGCAGTTCCCTTATTTTCTCTATGAATCAGTGTCAAAGGGGGAATGGAAGCCAAAATTTAGTTGGACATTTTCACAGATGCAGGCTGATCTCATTCAGAATGGATGCTGGCTTGGGGTGAGAGGAAGCCACGTTTGGGAAGTCCCCTAATGGAACGCTGTATTTCATAAGCAGAGTATTTGCTGAGAGATGCAAAGTGTTTGCTTAAATGAGTTCCAGTTGATCATGTGATCTTAAGAAACGAAAAACTACAATATATCAGCTTCCTTACCTCCTTCTAAAATAAAGTGCCCTTCAACCCTAGAGATTGAAAATGTGCTTTCAATTTGGTTCAATCTCATTCCCAGAGAAATCATAGTTTCGTTTACTTCCATAACATGATTTCCACAATGTAAGTGGCCTTGTGGAAAGCCTCCAGGCTCCCAGGGAACATTTAGAATGAGATAATTTACCGGAAACCTTCTTTCTGTATTTAAAATGTAGTTTTTGTTCTGTTTTCACCCCATATCGTTAAGTGCCGTAGAATAAAGGAAAAGTTCCTGGCAGATCTGTCTTTCTTCCTACCTAAGATGACAAACTTCCAAAGGAACTCAGCCCTTTACACACACATGCCCCTCAGCTGTGTCCTACCAGCCGGACTCCCCAGAGTCATGCCCAGTATTTTCTAATGACTACCGGACGCGGTGAAGTGTTTAGACCTTTGCTTCCATCGCCCTGCGAGCGGTGCCCAGAGAGCTCTTGCGATAACCCTGCTGGAGCTCTGCTTGCGGTAAAGCCCAAGATCCATCCCAGATCCGAGGTTCGCACTTCCCCCCTCGCCCACCCGACAAAGGTGGAGTCGCCTGGTTAGGGATGGAAAGGGGGCGCTTGAAGAAGGGTGGGTGGGTCAGGATGTGCGCTGCGGAGTTTGGGGTTAGGCGGCGGTGGAGCGAAAGGGCTCCAGACCCCAGGAGAGGCAACAAGAGTTAGGGAAGAGGGGAGCGAGGCAAGGACCTCTGAGAAGGAAGAGAGAAATTGCGGAGGAGGAAGTCATCCCTGGAAGGGGAGGGGCGAAGGGGAAGTGAGAATGGGGCGCTTGCACTTTGGAGAGCCCAGGGCCGGCGGGAGCCGCTTGGCTCCGGGGAGGGGCGCGGGTCCCGCCTTCCCGCAGGTGGTCCTACCTGAAGCGCTCCTGGCCCGCCGTGTCCCACAGCTGCAGCTTGATCCTCTTGCCCGGCTCGATCTCCAGCAGGCGGGAGAAGAAGTCCACGCCGACCGTGGGGTCGCAGGCCGGGGAGCGCAGCCCCGGGAAGCGGCCCTGGGTGAAGCGGTGCAGGAGGCATGACTTGCCCACGGTGGAGTCGCCGATCACGATGAGGCGGAACTGGTAGATCCATATGGTCTCCATGATCCACGTGCCCGTGGGCACCCGCCCGCTGAGGGGCAAGTTCGCCGCGGGAACTGTCCGTTCAGCACCTCTGCGGCTCCCGCCCTCCGCCTTCCAGCATCTTCCTGCGGCTGCGGCCACCGCCTGGTCCCCGCCCTCTCCGGGGGGCGGGGTCTGTCTGCGGGGCGGGGCCTCTGGCTGGGGCGGGGCTCCACCTGTCGGGAGGCGGGGCCTTCGAGGGGGTCTTACACTGGACTGGGTGGGTGTGGCAAGGATGTGACAGCCTTCGTAACCAATGAGAACTCGGGTCTCAACTCCTGAAGGGCCAGCCAATAAAAAGTGAGAGTCTTTCTCCTGGGGACTGGGTGGGGAGCTGGTGGGAGGAGGGCTCGGCTTCGGGTTTCCAAGTCTGGAAGCCCTAAGGCGCTTCTGGGTCCTACTTCCTGGTGAATCCGATTATGCGGGGCCGTTTTCTCATTCTCCCAGGCATTTTAAGGTGAAGGATGTGAAAGTGGGGTGGAAAGCACTTTGCAGAACCGGATCTGACCGCTTCCGCTTGTGCTGTCACGACGGATGGATTCTTCTTCCTTGGTGCTTTCGGGAATTCTGCGTTCCCGAAATACACAAATGCCAGGCAGCATCTCCAGACACTATGGGGCCCTCCAAACTTGGGGGAAAAGCGAGAAAGAGTGAAATGTTCAAAGTGCCTGTTCTCAGTTTCCTCCGTAGTTGGAGAAAAAAACGCTGCTCTGGCTTGGGTATGGCCGGTGAGCTAATAAGCAAAGTAGAACTTAGGTTCTGGCGAAAACATGCTGCGTTCTTACTCCTTGCCTCAAATTTATAATAGCTTGCTCCTGGGGTGCCTTTGGGGCAGTCAGGACATGGTAGCACAAGCATGTAATCCTAGCAATTTGGGAGTAGAGGCCAGAGGACCAGAGGTTTAAAGGTCAGTCTTTGCTACAAAGAAAATTCTCACATGCTTTCCATCTCCATCTCCTCCATGTGGGGGGGGGGGAGGTAACCCGATCATCAGGAATCTTTCCAGCTAAACTGGCAGAGAATCCCATAGATCGGCCCACCAGTCTGGTTTTTATTTCAACTTTTTTTTTTTTTTAACTTAGGTTCTGGGGCTGCACCTCAGAATCACACGCTCCATTTTACCGGTTGAACTATTTTCCAGGTCTGCCCCAACCCTGATCTTTTAAGTCAAGTCAAAAATTCAACAGCTTTGAAATATGTATTCAAAGTTTTTGAGCTAAGGTTACAGCTCAGCGGTTATGTGGTTGCCTAGAATGTGTGAAGCCCGAGGTTCAATCCTAAAGACCTCCCAGAAAATTTGTCAGCAACATTTTTTTTTTGCATCTTTCTGGAATTATGATTTGACAGATGTATTTTTTTCTTTCAAAATATAATAAAATGGTCAAGTTTTTTGTTTGTTTGTTGTTTGTTTTTAAATATGAGGGCTGGAGAGGTGGCTCAGAAGTTAAGATTGTGCCTCAAAAGCAGAAGGTCCTGAGTATCAGATCCCAGGTCCCATGTAAAAAACACCAGCCAAAAACGGTGGTGGCCTGCAATTCCGGCCCTGGTGGGTAGAGCCTGGGAAATCCCAAGGCTAAGCAAAAAGGAGGTAGAAGCAATCCAGGATGATTCCTTAAGTCACCCTTGGTCCTCCACAGGGATACACAGTGCCCTCCGATAAACACACACACACACACACACACACAGAAGATATGCTAAAGATGGTGGTAAGAAAATGGCAACAAGTCTGGGTCCTACATGTTTTTGCTGCTTTGTTCTAGACAAATCAGTGCCTGTTTAAACTATTGGGGTAGATTTTTTTAAAAAAGATATTTGTTATTACTATTATTAGTGCATGAGTGAGTATGTCAGTACACTTATGCCACATCATGTTGGTCGAAGTCACAGGATAACTTGCAGGATTCAGTTGTCTCCATCAACCTTTGTGTGGGTTCTGACAATTGAACTGAGATTATCAGGCTAACGCGGCAAGTAATTTTACCCAGCAAGATATCTACCTGGCTCTAGGTCTTCTTTAGTACAACCTCAACATTTTTTTTTTTTCTTTCTTGGTTCCCACAAAAGCATTCTCTCCTGGTTTTGTTGTTTGTTTTTATTGCTCTTTTTAGCTTCTACACTCACTCTACTTTCTTTGATTCATTTCTTAAATATTGAAGAAGATACATTCTTCGGCTTTCCCCTTCATCTCTTTGGGCTTTTTCTAGCAAGCTCATCTACTCTAGTGTCACGGTTTGAATGTGATTTGCCCCCTTCCCTCAGGCTCATGTGTTTGCATCTTCCGCTGATGCTAATGTTTGGAAAGGTCCTGGCACCTTTAGGTGGTAGAACCTTGCTAGAGGAAGGCAGCTCATAGGGGCCAGGCTTTGAGGTTAGATAGCCCCACCCTGCTTCCACTAGTAGTCTGTTCTTGCAGTTTGCTGTCTCTTTCTCCATGATGTCTGAGGTAGCCTGAACTACCTCCAGCTTCTGCTGTCTGCCGTGCCTATCCCATGATAAAGAACTGTATCCCCTCTGGATCCACCAGTGAAATAAATCTCCCTTTTCTCCCTTTAAGTTGCTTCAGTCTGAGTGTTATGTCTCAACAGGAGAAAAGAATAACTGCAACATCTAATGTTTTCAGAGTCTCCAGTACTCAAATCAATCCTCGAATCTCAACTCTGGGTTCAATTTTTAAGGACTCTCTCCTTAAATGCTGTATATACATTTTAGATTAAACATGCCATACTGGTTAGATTGTTTGAAACAAATTCCAATGAGGTTGCTATAAAGGATGAACACACCAGCTTTATCTCAAGAATATAGGTGTGTTTTAATTATTTTATTGTCATTATTGTTTTCTTTTTCTCCAGACTCCAAACAATGGAAGAGAAGTCTGCAAGTAACCCAGGTAGCATTTTTGACTCTCTCTTGTCTTCTTTTCTCTAATATCTCCATAACACTCGCAAAACACCTTTTTCTGCTTCTTAGGCCACTTGGAAGACCACAGCTGCTGCAGCTTTCCCATTAGAAAACTAGACACATAAAAAGCTTGATTTCTGTCTCTCTGTAAAGACAATTCACTTGGATTGGTCAAGAACAGATGTTCACACCTGCTCGTTTTGACCTTAAATGTCTTCTAAAGCTCCATGAGTTAAAGACTTGCTATCTACTTTGGTGCTGCTGAGAGATGAAGGGGATCTTTAGGGCACTGGGAACGATTGTGGAATCTTTCCTTGCTGAGCCACTGGGCTGGCCCTTATTCAGACTCCTATCACTTACACCACACTGCTCAGTATTAGTTTCTCAGTGCAGCTGTAGCAAAGTATGAAACAAAAACATCATGGTAACTTTTTATCACTGTGGCAAAATGCCTAAAAAAGCCAACTAAGGCTTATTGTTACTCGTGGTTTTAGAGGTTCCCATCCATGCTTGGCTGGCTCCATTGCTTTCAGCGTGCGGCATGATAGACAAGGCATAGCAGAACAGAACAGAGCTGGCCAGGAAGCAGTGAGCAAGGGGCCAGAGACAAGATATAGTTCCCAAGAACATACCCCCAGCAATCTGGGCCCTTCCGATGAGATTGGGCGTGTCCAGGCTTATAAATGGTCTGTGTCCTTTACATAGGCCCCATCTCCAAAAAAATTCCAGTGACTCCCAATGATGTCATCAAACTTTGGACTTATCCATGGAACAATCTACTGATTAGGGAAGAATTCTTGTTGGAGCCCAGACCTTCAGCACATGAGCTTCTAGTGGGTTGCCTCATAGTCAGACCACAATAGGCATAAAGAAAATGTTCTAAAATAACCAAAATGTCCTATGTTGCAGTTCTGGAGGTTTTACATTCAAGACATACCAACAGTATGTGCTCCCTGCCTCTCGCCTGGGTTCTGCTCATTCGCAGCATCTCTTGGTGTCGCTGGGCGTGTACCTCCATTTCTGCTGTGTCTATATGCCATGGCCTTATCTTTGCCCCTCACACACTTCCTTCCGTGCGTGTCTCTGTGCCCAGATTTCCTTTTTTCTGAGTCATGTTAGGGTAGGGCCCTTAGGACACACCGGACTGACCACCTTTTAGCTTGATTTTGTCTGTAAAGACTGTTTCCAACTAAGACCATGTTCTGAGGTGTCAGGGATCAGGGCTTAAATATATCTTCTCTGAGGGTTTCTATCCAACCCATAACAATCTCCCAGTTATTTTCTTTACGATTTATTAAAATAAATCGTAAAGAAATTTATTAAATAAATTTATTAAAGTGATAAAGTCACAACACCTAATTATGCCATGTGTGGTTTCTTGCAGGCATCCATGATACAGGCAGCTGATTCCTTTGTAGTCTTTCCTAACCATCTGTAATCCATGGCGAATCTGTATATTTTTCATCTAGATTCCTACAGCACTCAAACAAAGAGTGCTCTGTATTTTTGTGCTACTTCTTTTATCATCTATCTATATCTCATATCTCCTACAAGACTATGAGCTCTCCCAAGCTAAAAGGATGTATTCACTACATTATGTTCCTACCATGCGTACAACAGAACATAGCAGATGCACTATAATGCCTGCTAATGGGGGCTCAGGGGTTAAGTCTCTGCCTTGCAGGGGGAAGGTCCTGAGTTCGGATCATACACCCCACGTATAGACGCTGGGTGGAAGCGGGGGCGGCCTGCGTTTCTGGCCCTGGTAGGGCGGAGCCTGTGAATCCCAGGGCAGAGTAAACAAGGAGAAGGTGAAGGCGTCCATGGTGGTTCCCGAATTCGTCCGTGGTTCTACACACACACACACACACACACACATACACGCACAATTGAATAAATAATAATAAAAAATTTTTTTTAAATTATAATGCCTGCTGAGTGGAGATGAATATGTAAGCCACAACCATTCTGTATTAAACTCTAATATGTATGCCATGTGCACATGACTTTGTGAGTTCACAATGAACTAAGATTTGATTAATTTTATGATTATCGTATCATCAAATTTTCCTTTGAATAATCCATGAATGATTTTAATTTTAAGTGTATTTCGGTTATTCATGTTAAATATAAATGATTTAATATTTTAAATGAATTTTTTTTAAGTTTCAGCATATGAAGTTAAAACAGGTACTTTTAGGAAGCTATTTTAGCCATAGCCCAGGAAAGTTTATTTCAACTTTTTAAAAGGAAAGCAAAAACATAGGAAATGATAGAATAGAGGTCTAGTCTCTCCTCATCATGGAAAGCTCTGGACCTACATACCTACATTCAAGAGACTTTGGTTCTGGTCCTAGAATTGCCATTGACATTGAGAGAGTTTTGGAAAGTGTGTTTCCCATCTCCTCTTGTATTGTTTGTTATACATTGTATATGTATATATATATTACTATTGTGCTGTTGTGCTATATTTACCTTCTTACTTTGTATCAGGTAAACAAATGTTTACTCCCCCCTTCCCCAGTGTGTGGGGCTTATCCTTGTATATGCACATGTGTGCAAGTGCCTATGTACACACATTACTCTCTGCTTTCTTCCTGTAACAAGGTCTCTCACTGAAGCTAGAACTAAGCTGGTGTCTAGCAAACCATCCTGTTGCTACCCCAACAGCACTGAGGCACATAAACCACCACATCTACCTCTTTTGTATGGTGCTAGAGAATTGAACTCAGATCTTCCTACTTGCACAGCAAGCACATACTCACTGAGCCATCGTCCCAACCCCATAGTCAATTTTTTTTAATTTTATGAAGCATTGGTGAATTCTCCAAATGCATCTAAAAAGTCATCTCTTCTAAAAGCAATTCTGTAAAAGGTAGATTGAAGTTTAGTTCATTTACAAATTATATACGTACATTTAGTTGTTGGCTTACCTACATGTGTTTTACTTTAAATGGTTGAAATAGGCATTTAGTTATGCATGGACTTAAAATTATACCAGACAAGATATATTTCTGATCTGAAAATAGAAGGTGGATTGTTACATAGCTAGTGAGGTATTAACCAGCCTGAAAGACATTGGAAGCGGATCCCTTGTTCCTAATCATCAGCCTATAAAACCAAGAACTGGAACTTTAGGACCCTCAATGCACTCAGAGGGGTCAAGGGGCCCTCAGCCACGCTCTGGCCAGTGGCCCAAGGATGCATGGTATCCTCAATAGTCCCTGTAATGATCTTTTTCTTTTGTAGAGGGTCTCATCTAGTCCAGGTGGACGTTAAATTCCATATACAGACAAGAAAGACCTTGGACTCCTGACCCTCCTGCTTCCACCTCTCCAGGACAGGGGTCTCAAAAAGGGGCCATCATGTCTGGTTGATAGTTAATTTTGATTATCATTCTGATGGGATTTAGAATCCCTCAGGAAGCAAAACTATGAGCATGTCTGTGAGGGGTTTAATCTACCTTAAACATTGGCTGGGGAGGCCGGGGTCCTAGAGTGGAAGAGAAAGCAAGCATTCATTCCTCTGCTCTCTGTTCCGGGAACATTGTGACCAGTTGCCTCACGCTCTTGCTGAAGCGGCTGGAGCTGGTCTTGCTCCATTGCTCCCTGACACACTGGCCTAGACCTTGTACCATGGACCAAGAGAAGCCTGGCGCTCCTTCCGCTGCTTTCCTCAGCTGTCTTGTCATAGCAGTAAGAAAGTCACTAATGCAACCCCTTTGGCCACGGTCCACTCTCACCTCTAGGGTGTCTTGTTTTACTTCGCCTTAAACCTGTCTTCTGTACGCCATGCTCTGCGCATGTCTACATTCTTTCAGGTAAGGTCCCAAGGATCCAGGCAGGCAGGGAGGCCACAGCGAGATCCTGGCAAGGTCAGGGACAGCAGAAGCAGCAATAGTGATCCATGCTTCAGATGAAGGCCTGTGTTTGCTGTTATTTTGTCTGTAGCCAGTGGCCATAATCAATCCCCAAATTAAAAATAAACAAGGGCTGGAGAGATGACTCAGGGGTTAAAACTCTGTCTTGCAAGCAGAAGGTCCTGAGTTCAGGTCCCACATAAAAACTCCAGGTGGAAATCTCAGCAGCCTGCATTTCTGGCTCTGGTGAGCAGAGCCTGGGAAATTTCAGAGGGAAACAACAAGGAGGTAGAAACAATCCAGGATGATTCCAAAGTCACCCTTAGTCCTTCACCGTAACATACAGTGCCTTTTGACACACACACACACACACACACACACACACACACACACGAGTAAATAATAAAAATAAATAAAAGACTTTAAAAAATAAGAATGAACAGGGGCTAGAGAGGTGGTTCAGGGGTTAAGCCTCTGCCTTGCAGGCGGAAGGTCCTGAGTTCGGATCCTAGACCCCACGTATAGACGCCAGGCGGATGCGGATGCAGGGGCAGCCTGCGTTTCTGGTCCTGGTAGGGCGGAGCCTGTGAATCCCGGGGCAGAGTAAACAAGGAGGAGGTGCAGGCAGTCCATGGTGGTTCCCGAATTCCTCCGTGGTTCTACACACACACACACACACACCATACACACACACACACACACACACACACACACACACAACTGAATAAATAAGAAATAATAAAAAATAAGAATGAACAAACAAACAAAAATCAGCCACAAGAACAAGATTCATCCCTACTGCACTGGAAATTGTTATTGCTTTTGTCCAAAAATCATTTCTACCCACGAGCAAGTTACTCCAAAATAAAGAAAAACAGATGTCCCTTAGCTATAGGTGCCCAAACTCACCAGTAATCAAAGAGATGTGAGCAAAAATCAATGACATGCGATTTTTCCCTATCGAACTTTGTTGTTGTTGTTGGTTTTGTTTTTTTTTTTCTTACCTCACTTTTCCCATCCTGGAAATTAAATGGCTCAAAGGTCAAAGTATAAATCATCACAGTGAATTTCAAGATCATTAAAGAAAACCATTTGTTGGAATTTCTAAATGGTAAAAGGAGAAGCAAATTTTACTCTAGTTCCAAGCCTAAATTTTGCTTTGCAAAGATGCTAAAAAAGGGGATGGGGATTTAGCTCAGTGGTAGAGCGCGTGCCTGGCAAGCACGAGGCCCTGGGTTCGGTCCCCAGCACTGGGAAAAAAAAAAAAAAAAAAAAAGATGCTAAAAAAAAATCAATATTGTTGAGAGAAAGGAGCCAGAAAGAATTGGCTGCCTTCCAGTGCTCAGTTATTCAGATGCCAGCTGTTTGGGGTTGGAAGTCCACCGAGCAATATTTGGGATCCTTCCACCTTATCAGAGCAAAGTTCTTGTCTATGATCTTTCCCCGAGAAGTGATTTTGCAGCAGAACCCCTCTCCCCACCAGTTCGCCTGCTCTTTTGGCGCTTGCCCTCCAGCTTCATTAAACCTCTCAGGGGAACTGCTGGTTTCTGATGATGCAGAGAGCCAATGCATGTCTTAGGGGAAGAGTGGCTGAGCTGGGCGTGGTAGCACATGCTTGTGACCTCAGCTCTCAAAAGTTCAAGCTCAATCTGCACCAACTGGCAAATGACAGAGTAAGGACCCCTTTCCCCATATAAAATGAAAAAAAAAAAAGAAGAAGAAGAAGAAGAAGAAGAAGAAGCTGCTGTGGCCTCTGCCCCACATTGTGCTATGTCAACTGTGACCAGAAACATTGGAATACTGCTGCTTTTTTTTGTATCTGACTTTTAGATTGGCTATTTTTATTCTTTTTTCCAGGAAACATCATAAAAGTCATTGACTTTAAAGAAGGAAATGATTTAGCATTTACTACATTTTTTGTCAAGCAACATTTCATTAACAATGGCAATCAGGTGGTGGCTTTTTCTCCTCAATAATGCATCCATGGAATCTGTGCAAAAGAGTTTAGTTCCATTAAAAGCATAGAGAGCTGGCATGTTACTAAAGAGTCAGCTATAATAGTCCCCTTAGAGTTAAATATATTGAATTTTGTTTTGTTAATATCTTAACTATCTCTAAAATGGAAGGGAAAAAAAGATTTTTTCCAAACCATATTCTTCAGCTCTTTTGAAATGATGGTGCTCAGTGTAGTTATTTGAAATCTTTTGTGACCATTCTCTTTCTCTCTCTCCTATGTGCATGTATTTGTGTATGTGTGACCGTGATTGCATATGTGTCACAGAGCATGTGTGGAGGTCAGAGGACATCCTTGGGTATCCATCCTTGCCTTCTGCTTTGATGTGGGATCTCTTGGTTGCTTTTCCACTACTCGTACAAGGCTTTCTGGCCCCGAAGGTTTTGCACTTCCCACCTGCATAGGAGTATGGGGATTGCAGATGCTTTTTCTACACCAGTTTTTCCTGCATTCTGGGCCTTCAATCCTAGGTCTTCACAGCTGAAAGGCAAGCGCTTTCACCCACTGACCCATCTTCCCAATACTTGGCTATTCTGCCTAGCGCCTCCTCAGTATCTAAGGTATTCAGGCTTAGTCCATAGGGACACACCCCTTTCTTGCTCTCTCCCCTTTCCTTCCATCTCTTCTTTTTTCTATTCTCTCCTCTTTTTCTCTCCTTCCCTCCCTCCTCTCTCAACCATCTCTGTTAGCATTTTGCTCTTCTTTCCAACTCCAGCTCCTCTTACTCATGAAACTCAGGTTTTTAGAGGACGAGAGACTTTCAAGATAGTGTGAAAATATTTTTTTTTCTGAATGTAATGGAAGTTCCAACTTATTACCTGCTCAACAAAAAACTTATTCCAAGTAAGCACTAAATCCAAGATACCAAAGTGTCAAAGTCTACCTTGAACTAGCTGTTCACACATAAGCTGCTACTTAGAGAGATACATGAGTCACCTACACAGAGAATATTAAGATGTCACAAGTTCTGGCAATGAAGAGAGAGTTGTGTAATGAGCTGGTAGTGTTCTGTGAGTCCCTTCTGCCCCTCATCGAAAGCTCAGAGTCCCCACAGACCCCTTCTCCCTTGCAATTTGGGGGTATATTAACTGTGCCTCAGAAATCTAAGCAGTAAGGGCCTGGTCAGCTGCCTGAGGTGGTGAAGGAGCAGAGTAGAGGTTCTGACATGCTGAGACTGAACGGGATTCACATCTATCAGTGCAAAAGATGTACAAGCCTTGTGTGTGGCCCAGAAGGAAGCCATGCATGTGAGAGAGCCAGTGAGGAAAGAGGGCACACTGCAGGGATGTGGGCCTGGGGTGGCCAGTGACCAGTCAGTGCGGAGGGATCTATGAAACTGGCCACAAACCCTGCCAAAGTGCCAGTGGGAAAAGCATTTGTTAAAAACCTTCTGAAACGCTAGAGAAAAAAGGTGCCGTATGATCAGCACAGTGCCATGTGGTATGAGCTTTGCTGCTCCCTTCTCTACTTGCTGTTTCATGCACTCAGCTCTAGAGTCTCAGGAACCAGTGCCGTGGTGAGAGAGGAGATGAGAAGAGCACAGAAACTCTTTCGAGGGGGATAAGAGTGTGTGCGCATGTGTTTGTGGGAACCAGCGGTTGATGTCGGGTTCTTCTATTGTTCTTCACCTTATTTTATCTATCTATCTATCTATCTATCTATCTATCTATCTATCTATCTATCTATCTATCTATCTATCTATCTATCTATCTATTCATCCATCCATCATCTTTGTGTGTGTGTGTGTGTGCATGTGTGTGTATGTATCAGAGAGCCCTGTGTGTCCCTGTGGAGGACCAAGGGTGACTTCAGGAATCATCCTGGATTGCTTCTACTTCTTTTTTGCTTCCCTCTAGGATTTCCCAGGTTCAGCCTATTAGGGTCGGAAGCACAGGCTGCCACCATTTCGTCCTGGTGTTTTTGTGTGAGACCTGGGATCCAAACTCAGGACCTACTGCTTGCAAGACAGAGTCTTAACCCCTGAGCCATCTCTCGAGTACAGCTGCTTTATCTATCTATCTATCTATCTATCTATCTATCTATCTATCTATCTATCTATCTATCAGAGAGCATGAACTCATTCCCCCACTACCACAGATCATACTGTCGAGTTTCCCACATTTGGGGAAATGGACGAGCCTCACCCTGGGAAAACCACCTTCATGATCATGGTATCTCTGTAGTCAGGTAAGTATTCCACTGTATTATTTTTTAGAGGGTCTCTCACTGAACCTGGAACTCACAGACTGAGCTAGACTGGCCACTGATCCATCTCACTCCAGGGATCCGTGTGCCCACTGCCCCGACCCCAGTGCTGAGGTTCTGCCCTCACACCAGGCTTTCACATGGGGGCTGGGAATGCAAATTCAGGTCCTTGCGCCTGTACAGCAGGCGCTTCTCCCACTCAGCCATCTCCCCCTTCTGAGAGAGGGTGTTCTTTTCCCTTCTGTACCCATAGGCCTTCCACTACACAGGCCAGAGCAGGGGTGGAGGATGAGCAAGAAGCCACAGCGTTGAATCATGGGACTGAGTATTTTTATTATTAAACTAAGTGACTAAAAGTACTTTTTAATTACTTAAAAATGTCCCCCAGGGTGGCTCGAAGAGAGGCCACTTGGTATGCCACATGAGGCCCGAATCCCCACAAGAGTAGACAAGCCAAAGGGAACCCTGCGGTCCATGGAAGCGGCTAGGCAGAAGGGCAGGAGGGAGTGGAAAGGATTGATGAAGGGAAGGGAGAAAAATGGGAGGGAGGGGAATGGAGGGAAGCATGGTTAAGTACTCAATATGCTTGTAAAACTAGAAAAATAAAATAATAATTAAAAAAATATGTCCCCCCCAAGAATCCAAGCTTTTATTCAGAAGTGAGGGAAAAATTAGCACCACAGACTTGATTTAAAGAGTTTATGAGAAACCCAAATAGCCTGAAACTCTCAGGTTCTTCTTCAAAAAAGCTTTATTAGAAATAATTGTGTCGTACCACAGTCCTTGCATTCAGTTGGTACTGTGTTAGAGCACCAAAGACACCCTACAAAAGACATTTTACAGTCAGGCGCACACCAGCAGTTCCAGCACACAGAAGGAATAGGCAGGAGATCTCAGGTTGCAGGTGGTTTGGGCTTTATAGCACCTTTCACACTAGCCTGGAATCCTGTGAGACTTGTCTCAAAACAGAACAAAAACAAACAGACAAACCAAAATAAGCCAAAGGTCCAAGGTGGCTCCACGGTGGCTCAGCAGTGAAAGGTCCTTTTGCCAAGCTTTACGACCTGAGTTTGATCCCCAGAACCCACATGGTGGAAGGAAAGAATCAACTCCTGCAATTTACCTTCTGACCTCTACACATGTACTGTGGCATGGGCCCACACCATAATAAACAAATAAAATACAGATTTTAAGAAGGCAGCTCATTTCAGTTTTCATTGGATAATGAACACGTTTTTCCCCCCCACTGGCAACTTGTACTCTTTCATCATCTCATCTCATAATTGTAGCGAATCCTCCTTCAAAACAATATGGCACTTTTGACTAAAGACCATAGGCGCAAAATACAGAAGATTTTTATCTCCAGCCTTTCTTTCTGATTGGTCCCTTCCTCTTTGATAACCTAAAAAGGTAAAAGTGAAATCCTTCTGAATTGCTAAATATTTTTAAATTTTATCTATCTATCTATCTATCTATCTATCTATCTATCTATCTATCTATCTATCTATCTATCTATCTGTCTGTCTATCTATCTATTTAGTGTGTGTGTGTGTATGTGTCCCTGCGGAGGATCAAGGGTGACTTTGGGAATCATCTTGGATTGCTTCTACATCCTTATTGCTTCACTGCGGGATTTCCGGTGGGCTGGAAATGCAGGCCACCTCCATTTCTGCCTGGCATTTTAACGTGAGATCCAACTGGGATCCAAACTGGGGACCTTCTGCTTTTAAGACAGAGTCTTAACTCCTGAGCCATCTCTCCAGCCTGAATTACTAAATATTTTCATACAGAAATTATTATTGTTGTTAGGCTTTATTCTGAGAAATTCCAGGCTGTACTATAGAATGTCCCAAAAGGTTTCCCAAAAGTGACACAAACTAAGAATTGATTGGATTATCTTTAGCTTCATGTGTTCAGATATTTTTCATAAAATAAGGAATGATAGGTGATGTAATTTTGATCTGCTATTGCAGCCTGGGTACACATGGAGGCAGTATAGTAGTGGCTAGAATCCAAGATTGGAAGCCGATATGGCATTGATAAGGCAGTGTCTGCTGGCTGGGCTAGGTGCTTTAATATAGCCCCTGGTGCAGACTACTAAATTATCTTTGCTTCTCATTATATTAACAGATGTTTTATAATTAATAAAATATCAATTTAATATTAGGAAACTCTAAAACAGAAGTCACTTCTAAGTGGCAGGCAGGCTGTTTTTAAAACCACTTTGTCCCCATGGCACTCCACGTCTGGAGCCTCTGAGCTCTTTTCCAGCTCCTTGCCCCTTGTGGATTCCGTGCCTGGAGTCCATGAGTTCTCCAAGGCATCCTATCCCCTCATAGTACTCCATGTCTGGAGTCCATGAGTTCCATTCTTTCTCTCCTCTAATAAACACTGCCTTCATACTAAAAAAAAAAAAAAAAAGGCAGCAGAGCCTGGAAAACCCTAAAGCAAAGTAAAAAGAAAGTTGAGCAATTCAGGATGATCCCAAAGTCACCCTTGGGACTCCACAGGCACACACAGTATCCTCTGATATTCATACAAACACACACGTGCATGCACACAAAAAAGAACTTAGTGTATATCTGACATACGATAAGCACTTAAAATAATGTTTTTTTGTGTGTTACTTTACCTATTATTTATGTAAGTGATAGTTGAGATAGGGTCTTGCTATATGGCCTAAACTGGCCTTGAACTCATAGCAATCCTGCCTCAGGCTCCCTCCATTGTTTTCTTCCTGAAAATCATTCTGACAGGTGTGGAGTTAATTTTAATTGTGGTTTAGATTTGCAGTACTTGATGACTGGTGACTCTGAATTTTTTCCTACGTGGGATTTTCTTTTTATTTATTTTTTAGTTGTGTGTGTGTGTGTGTGTGTGTGTGTGTGTGTGTGTGTGTCAGAGGGCACACTGTGTGCCTATGGAGGCCCAAGGGTGACTTCGTGAATCATCCTGGATTGCTTCTACCACCTTTTTGTTTTTGCTCTGGGGTTTCTCAGGCTCTGCCTTCCAGGGCTGGAAGTGCAAGCTGCCACTACCATTTCTGCCCAGCATTTTAATGTGGGATCTGGGATCTGAACTCAGGTCCTTAGTTCCTTTGCTTGCTAGGCAAAGATGTGAACCCCTGAGCCATCTGACCATCCTCTAGAACACATTTTTAAAAAAGAGAAGAAAATATATGGCAGTGTCTTGAGTATTTGGGTGATATATTAAACTAAACTTTGAAAATGTGTTTTGTGAAAATACGCCTGCACTTGGGAGGACTCAGAGACAGAATTTGATTTGGAGCACTTGCAACTTGTGGAAGCGCATACAGGTTTCATGGCCTGTCACAAAGTCCTTTTAGCTGATGTATTTCAGTTTATTTCCTAACCAATGTGGGTTTTCTGCAAGGCAGTAAAGAGGATGTTATTTAACATATATGAATTTAAAGTTCAACTGTTTTCATTTGATCTAATTTAAGGAGAAAATCAGTAAATCAAAGTCTGAAAATAAAATGCATTTGACCTCAGAATATTCTTAGCTGATTTATATTGACAACTGTTTAAATTATTTAGCCATTCTGAATTTATTTGGTTTTAATTATTTATAACAATACACAGTAGCACATTAGTGAATGTCCTAAAGAGTGCTTTGTAAAAAAGCAGGCAGCATCTTGTTAATAACATCGCTAGAACCCTACTGTTTAATTTTTGCTGACAAGTGGACTGAGCTGATGAGGATAGCTGTAGGAAACATTAAGGGACTGTTTTTACATAGTTGATACAAGATGACGCTGTATTTGCCCTGTCAAGTCTTTGCACTGCTATAGTTTTCCAATACTTTTTGAAACCATCAGCAGTTTTAGATCATACTTGAGCTTAAAATATCATCTTATGGACACACAGTGCTCTATGCCCATTTTTTTAAAATGCTTATCTACTACTTTTTAGCAATAGCAATTTTAAGTGATGTTCCATTACATCCTAAGCCTCTTCTCTTCTTTTATCCTTCTGCTTGAAAAAATTTCAAAAGAGCTCTAATGTTTGCACAATCATACAATAATGTCCAGTGGAGATTTCAAACATGCAACTCTAGGTAATGAGACTAGCTTCCCTCTTAATGTTTTTCACTTTGACTTTTTTTTTTGAGGATTAATGCAGTTATTAGACAAGAGAAAGAACAGAACTCACAGACTCCAGACATGGAGTGCCATGAGGGGCAGACACCCTGGAGAACTCATGGATTCCAGGCATGGAATCCATGGGGCACAGGGAACTAGAAAAGAAGTCATGGACATCAGTGTGAAGTGCCATGAAGGGCAGGTGCCCTGCTTTGAATTTTATAATAGAGGCTATTGAATATATTCCTCAATGGAAAGGAGATGGGCTAAGAGGGTTACATTAAGACATTCCCAGAATTTGTTGGCTTTGAGAACAGATATGTTCAGTAATTCTTGGAATAGATTTCAGCAGCAGAAATATCCACTCCATGATGTATTGCTAATAGCTGCAGGAACTTAAGATACCATTCTAGGGATTGTAAAATAACCTAGAAATTTACAGTCTTACCACATAGGAAACTAAGGTAGGAGGACTGTTGCGAGTTAAAGGGGTAGCCTGAGTTACAGAGATCTTATGTCAAAAAGAATAGTGAAGGAAACTTTTATTTCATGTATATAAAGACCTAGTGACTGAAGATAGGGAATCCACTGTGGACAGGTGCTTTAGTGTTTCAGTTGTGTGACATAACAGCTGAGCACTTGATTTCTATGCAGTTTCTTCCAAATGGGTCTTCTTTGTTTCCAAAAGCTAGAAAACTAAAAATTATATCTCATTTACTAATTTATATTTCATTTCCCTCTTCTTCCTCCTCTATCTTTGCATCCTCCACTTCCATCTCCTTCATAATGAGCATTTTTGTTTGTTTATATGTAATTAGTGTATATGTGTATGTGCGGATACACAAGCGTGTGGTATATGTGTGTGTGTGTGTGTGCATGTGTGTGCACACAAGCTCATTCCACAGTGTGCATATGGAGGTCAGAGGACAATCTCCAGTAGTCAGTTCTCTCCCTCCATTCTATGGATTCAGAGGATCAAACTCAGGTTGTCAGACTTAGGTGGAAATATCTTTGTTCATGGAGCTATCTTGCTGACCCACCATGGGCATTTTAATAAACATTTACAAAAGTATCAAGAATCATGAGTGGACCCCATTGGAGCAAAAGCTCTAAAATTAAGTATAAAGATGGGAGTAAAAGTAAATTACCTTTTGTATCTCTCCAGACATAAATTTTATTTTATGTTCCAGTTTAATTTACTTAAAATTGGATGTAGCATAAAGTGCACCTATAAGTAGACCAGCACAATTGTTTCTAATACACTAGAAAAATCTTTCCAAAAATGTCTTTTGGTACTCCCAGTTGACAGTTGTCTTGGTTACTTTTCCTGTCGTTGTGCGAGATGGCAACTTCAGGGAAAGATGGTTTATTTTGGCTCATAATTCTAGGTACAATCAGTCCATCATGGTGGGGAAGTCAAGGGAGCAGGAGCTTAAAGCATCTGGTCACATGGCACCCATGCCAGGAAGCCAGAGAGTTTGAATGCGTGCACACACTGATATACTGATGTTGTAAGATGGTTGCTATTAATCGCCAACCTGAAGCATAGAAGACAGGTCTCCGGGTCTCTCTGAGAAGTATTCTCTAGATTAAGGTCAGCTTCTGGGCATGCTGGTAGAAGATTGTCTTGATTGCCTAGTTGATGTGAGATGAGCCAGCCCACTGTGGGGAGGATAATTCCCTAGGCAGATAGTCTGGGACTCCAGAAAGATGGCAAGATCTCGCTGAGCCTGGGCAAGCTAGCAAGCACCCCTGGGGTGATTCATTGCTCTCTGGCTCTTGCTGTGGCTGAGATGTAACCATTTCCCTTGGCTTCTGCTGCTGGGACATCCCACTGTGATGAACTGTAAACTGAACTGTGAACTAGAATAAAGCCTTTTCCCCCTGAATTGTTTGGATATGATATTTTGTTGCAGAAAGATGTAATGAAACATGTGTCTTTCTCCTTTTATTCAGTCCAGGACCACCAGAAGTGGTACTGCCTACATTTAGGCTGGGTCTTCCTATATCAGTGAACAACAACAACAATGAAGACAACGGATACCCTCACAAACGTTCTCAAAGGTTAACTTTAATCTAGATAATCACTTCCGGGGCCTGCAGGCCCACCTCCTGGTGTCATGCTGAAGGTGAGTGTTACCCTGGCAACAGTGTATTCATTTCTCAGAGCTGTCATCACAAATTAGGGGGATTAAGGCAACAGAAATGATTGCTCCCACAAACCTGAGACTAAAGCCTGAAAGTCTTTTGGAGGTGCGTTTATTTAATTCCTTTCCTCCTTTCTGGGTGGGGGGAGAGAGAGAGAGAGAGAGAGAGAGAGAGAGAGAGAGAGAGAGAAGCTTAGGGAAAACCCATGTTAGAGTTAGGAAATTTCAGTCCTAGGTTGACATTTAAGACCATTGATTAGGCAGTAAGACACTAGCTGTTAGTCATAAAATCTAAAACTTCTTCAGATGATTTTTTAAAAATATATATTTCTAAAGAAATTTATTTGATTAGGTTTTTAGGTTAGTATACAAAGTATATTATGTTTCATTAAACTTACCTGTTACTAGTTTCTTTTATTTGGGGGGAAGGGCTGTGTCTGTGTGTCTATCAGAGGACACTGTGTGTGCCTGTGGAGGCCCAAGGGTGACTTCAGGAATCACCCTGGATTGTTCTACCTCCTTTTGGTTTTGCTCTGGAGTTTCCCAGACTCTGTCTTCTGGTTCGGAAGTACAGAGTTGGCATTTCCACTTTGTCATCTAGCATGTGCCCCTGCACATAGTAGGAGTCTGAAGTGTTTGTGGAGGGAAGAACAAGAGCAAAGTATCTTTCACATCTCAAGCACTGCAGACTGCAGCTAGAGCACACAGCCTGTATTGACCCAATGGTTTGCTGATTGATTTTCAATACACCTGTTCTAAAATAAATATAGATGTGAGTTCTTCCAAGTTGTCATCAAAACACACAGCATTATTGATTCACTCTGCTCAATGACAGATAATTTTGATGTTTGCATTTGCACTTTGGCCATTCAAACTGAAGACAGGTAGGCATGGACCAGGATTCTTAGAAGAGAACCGAAGGAGAAAAATAAGGAGGCTTAGTGGGAGGAAGGGTTATTTGCCTCTGTGCACTTCAAGTGCAGTGGCAACAAGTATACTTAAAATGTGAAAGTAAGGCTTTTATTCATTTTGTGGGTATGGGTGTGCATATGTGTGTCTGTGTGCATCAGAGAAGACTGTGTGTGTGGAGCTCAAGGATGACTTCAGGATTGCTTCTATCTCCTTTTTTGCTTAGTCTGGGATTTCCTAGCCCCCCCACCTCCCACCCCATTACAGGGCCAGAAATGCAAGCTGCTTGCTGCCTGGTGTTTTCAGGTGGGATCATGGGATCTTAACTCAGGTCCTTCTCTACTTTCAAGGCAGAGTCTTAACTCCTGAGACATCTCTCTGTCCAACCCTGAATGTGTATGGGATACAGCCATACGTGTGTGTGTGTGTGTGTGTGTGTGTGTGTGTGTATGCATGTGCATGTGCACTCATGAACTAGCATGTGGGTGAGGGCATGTGTATGTGCCATATGTGCACAAGTACATATGGGTGTATGCATATGTGGAGGCTCAAGTGTGATATCAGAAAATGTTCTCAGTTGTTCTTTTCGTTGTGAGCCTGGGTCTCTAATTGAACCCAGAGCAGGGCTAGTCTAGCTAGCCAGCTTGTTCTGTGGATTCTGAAGCTCTACCTTCCAAGGTTAGAAGTACAAGTTGTGAGAGGGGGTGAGGGGGCCCATTGGGAGAAGGGGAGGAAGGGGGGAAGGGAAGGGGCAAGACTGGGAGGGAGTAAGGGGATCCAGGGAGGGGTAGAGGGAGGGAGGGGAATGGGGTACCTATCAACTTTATATGATGGAAGAAATAAATTAAAAAAAAAATATATATATATATAAAAGAAGTACAAGTTGCTACCATATCCGCCTGGCATTTTACTTGAGATTTAGAGATCTGAACTCAGGTCCTTTTGCTTGAGAGACAAAGGCTTTAACCTCTAAATCATCTTTCCAGCCCTGTAATCTTATTTTTGTTAATGTTTTGGGAATTTCTCTAGTACTTTAAATAATGAAAATTATTAAAATTGTACTAATTTATATTCTCATTAAGAATGTGTGAGAATTCCCCTCTTTCCATATTCTTATTGGCTGCTATTATCTTGAGACTTTATAACGATAGCTATTCTTCTGGGAGAAGGTGATGCATTGTGGTTTTCATGCGCATTTCTGTTGCAGTTCGCCTGCATGGTTGCTGATAAATGATCATCAAATACCTTAAGGGAACAAGGGATTTATTTTCTTACTGATAGTTTAGTTACAGTCTATAGTCCAACTTGATGGGAGAGCACGCACCAACATCAGGGTCGAAGGAACTGGCCACATCATCACAACATAACGGCTGAGAGAGGGACAATCCTTAATTGCCAGACCAGCATGTCTGCCAAGTATACAAAAGGATGCCAACTTCCTCAACCGTCTCTCTGTATTTTATTTATCCGTTCAAGGCCTAGTCCCACCCACCATAGGCTGGGCCCTCCCCCATCAGCTAGACAATCTCCTGCAGGTTTGCTTTGAGCCAAACTAAACCACCAATTCTCCACAAATGTGCCCAGAGCTCAAACCCTCAAATGTCAAGTTGACACCTGTGCCCAACTATGACACTCCACCCCTTGTCAACTTGACACAAAAACATAGCACTTTTAAACTGCAACCTTCAATCCTTGTCCCCACAAATGTTAAAAGTTATCTTTTTTTTTTTAATTTTTTTTATTTATTCAATTGTGCGTGTATGCGTGTGTGTGTGTGCGTGTGTGTAGAACCACGGACGAATTCGGGAACCACCATGGAGCGCCTCCATCTCCTTGTTTACTCTGCCCCGGGATTCATAGGCTCCGCCCTACCAGGACCAGAAACGCAAGCTGCCCCCGCTTCCGCCTGGCGTCTACATGTGGGGTCTAGGATCCGAACTCAGGACCTTCTGCCTGCAAGGCAGAGGCTTAACCCCTGAGCCACCTCTCCAGCCCCTAAAAGTTATCTTAAAAATATAAATACATTTCATAGATAAATTTAAAATGTTCTCTCATTAAAACTTCAGTTCCAACATTTTTAAAGTTCAAAGTTTCTTAACTTTAAGAATGTAATAAATTAAAATAAGTCAAATAATTTAAAACAGAAAAAATTAAAACAGAAGTATCTTGATGTGATAAGAAAACATTAAATTAAGATCAAAGTCCAGCAAATCAAATTCCATATCCTACACTTCATTGTCCATCTTCTGTTGTTCATCACATAGTCAAGGTGGCTCAAAGATTCCAGGCATTCCCAGTGCCTGTTTGCAGCTCTAAGTTGTAAAAGCAAAGTTTCTTGAACTAGGCTGAATCTCCACTTGCAGCTGTCCTCAGTATACATCCCACGGTTCTGGCATCTCGAACAACACTTTGGGTTCATTCTGCAGCTATAGGCTTCACCTTTCCTTGCAAGAACTCTATGCCTCCCACTTGGTGCCAAGCTTTTGCTGCTCCTCATGGACCCTTTAGTCATATACCAAAACTAGTGGCACCTGGGGGATGCTGCCATGTTCCAAGGGAGTTTGAAACATAGCTTGGTCACCTTGAGCTACAGCTGTACCAACTTTAACACGCTGACTCTGGAAAAGCCTCTTTCCTAGGCGGCCAAACTTGCAAAGGGCAAGAAACAGCTTTAACTTGGGCTTTTGGCCCCTGAAGGAATCTGGGTTTTCAAACCATGAACTGCCATACAGTGGTTTTCTTGTCTTCCACCATTCCATTGCAAGTCATTATGTTTTCCTTCACTGACATTCATTTCTCCAACAGCAGCAGATATTTTGCTGCCTACCCTTTGCACATCCAAACCTTTAAGGCTGTCAACACGCTCTCCTCTGCCAAGCAAACCAGTCTATCATCTTTAAATTCAGCTTTACTAAAGTCCTTATTCTCCTCATCACAAACTGAGCCCAAGAATTCCTCAGCATCACTATTTTCCAAATTGACCATTAAACTGCAGAACAGTATTTGTAATCCACAAAGTCAAAATCTTCAAACATTTCAAACTTTGTCCAGCAAAACCATTCAAAAGCCACAAAATCCACATAGTCAGATATATCAGCAACACCCCCCACTTCTCTGGTACCAAATTCTGTTGCAGTTTCCCTGGTGATTAGAAAACAGTAACCAGTTTTTGTGTAGCTGTGTCAAATTGGCAACTGAAAACTGAGCCTTTAGACACACCTGTGAGGACTTATCTCGTGAAGGCCCATAGGAGATTGCTGTAATCATGTGGCCGTCCCAGCCCTTAAGTTAACGGGATACTTCCTGAGTAGGTAAATGAGGTGGAGAACTACTGGCTTTGGCAGGCTGGAAAGTAGCACTGATCCTTGTCCTCTGCTCTTGCTGTGGATGAAGCATGGTCAGTTGTCTCCTGGTGGTAACTCCTGCCATAATGGACTATCTGAAGATGAATAAGCCTCTTTCTCCCCATAAACTGTTTGAACCATATATTTATTATAGCAATGGAATATGAGACTAAGACTATAAGGTTCTCAGCCCCCATCCCAATAAGCCACCTGGATGGAAACAAAGGTGGTTTATTGGGATCAACTGTCGGGTTGTCCTTGTTGGAAAGAATAAATAACAGTTGAAAGACAGTTGGAGGGTTTTAAAGTCTTTAAGTTTGTGGGCAGGGCAAAGGACAAAGGGAAGTGAGCTATCTTCTTACTAGATGAAATTATTGGTCTCTTGCCCAGACCGAGTGTAGGTGGTCACCCCTGTCCCAGCCCCCATTGCCACAAGCCTTCCTGTGAGGGCTTTTCCCAAGCAAGACAATTAGGGAGGGAAACCTAGGAGCCAAACTTGGAGGTTGGGGGATAGGTCAGGGATGTCTATCAAAGACAATCTTTAGTCATTTGTATATGTTCTCTCAAGAAATGTATGTTTAAATCCATTGCCAATTCCTAAATCGAATTGCTAGTTTTCTTTGTTATTGAGTATTTAGAATTCCTTACGTATTCTGAGTTTTCAGATGTTTATGAATTTTCTCTCCTATTGATGAAACTGTCTAGATTCTGTTCATTGTTTCCTTTTCTATGAAGGAATTCTTTTAGTTTGATGCAATCCTACTTGCTTGATTTTTAATTTGTTTTTGCTGCTTGTGGGGTCTTGTCCAAAAGCATTATGGCCTGTTCCAATGTCCTGAAGCATTTTTCCTATTTTTTTCATCTGGTGGCTTCATGTTTTCCAGTCTTCTATTTAAATCTTTAATGTATTTTCAAATTGATTTTTCTAACTGGCAAGAGACAGGACTCTAATTTCATTCTCCACCCTATGGAATCTCATTTTCCCCACAGCGTTTTTGAAAGGCCCTCTGTTGGTTGATTGGTTGGTTGGTTGGTTGGTTGAGATAGGGTTCCTGCAGGCCAGAGTGGCCTGGAACTTGCTGAGATCCTCTTGCTTCTGCTTCCTGAGCTCTGGGATTTTAGGCATGAGCCACTGTGTCTGGTCCCAATACATGTTATAGCACCTTTGCTGAAGGTCAGTTAGCTGTAGTTAGATGGGTTCAGATATTTCATTCTGTTCCATCCCTTTACATGTCTGTTTTTCATGGCAGTTACACAACATTCTGATGATTTTACCTTTTCAATTTTAAATCAGAATGAAGCTAAGTCTCGTGGCCATTAAGTCCTGCCAGACTTCCAGGGAGGATGCAAGGCCAGATATGGTACAGGCTGAGGCTTGCTTCTGTCTGGCATGCACCCGTCTCCTTGTGTTGCCAGGGCCAGGCGAGAGACTCTGCCAGTGCATTCTGCCTGCATGGAGAATCTTCCGGTTTTTCAGGTCTTACCATGGCAGGGCCCTAACTCAGTTTCAAGACAAAGCTCAGGATCAGGGATGATGCTCAGTGGGTAGGGCGCTTGTCTAATGTGCACAAAGCACCACATACAACAGATGTATGTTAATAAAAGAGAGGAAAAAAGGGGGCTGGAGAAGTGGCTCAGGGGTTAAGCCTCTGCCTTGCAGGCGGATGGTCCTGAGTTTGGATCCTAGACCCCACGTATAGATGCCGGGCGGAAGCAGGGGCGGCCTGTGTTTCTGGTTCTGGTAGGGCGCAGCCTGTGAATCCCGGGGCAGAGTAAACAAGGAGGAGTGAAGGCGTCCCGAATTCGTCCGTGGTTCTACACACACATATACATACACACACACATATACATACACACATGTGCACACACGCATACATGTACAATTGAATAGATAATAAATAAAAATTTTTTAAAAAGGAAAAAGACAGGATGGGAAGGGAAATAGAACAAGAACTCGAGCTTCATTCATGTAGACTGAAGTTTATTCAGGAAGCTCCTCCAAAATTCCAGCAAGGGAACAGTGATTTCCTCTCCAAATAGAAATGGCTACTGAGTTGGAACCAGGGTGCAAGCTTTTAAGAGTTGGAGTGCATGGAGAAGGGATTTTGAGTTTGACCAGTGTATTAGTCAGATTCTCTAGAGTTACAGAATTAACCAAATGAATATATAAATAGGAAATGTATTGAGTCGGCTTACAGATATGGCCAAGGTAGTCCAATGATGGCTGCCAGTAGCTTCACAGTCCAGTAGTCCAGTGGGTGATGGCTGAAGGCTGGAGGATTCCTAGAATCTTTAGTCTGGTTGAAGAGTTAGTTGGAAAGTTGGAGGGCTAGAGGGTTTAAGAAGCAAAGAAACCAGGAGGCCAGAAGGTAGAGCAATTCTTAACACAGCTACAAAAGCCTCTCTTCTCTTTGGTGGTATCCTTTTATATGGTCCACTACTGGGAGGTTCCTATGAGTTTATGGAAGTTCCAATGGGATCTAGGCTAGTCTTGTATTATCCAGATAATCTCTTCAGGTGGTTTCAGCTGATTTTACCAGGTGTGGTCTCAGCCGACCTTAGTTAATACCCAGTGTGTCAAGTTGATACCAAGGATTAACTATTGGATTAACCTTTTTAGTGGAGTCTCAGGTGAAGATCTGGGTTTTGTCCCAGATTTGTCAGGTAGGGTCTCTGGCTATGGGATGGAGTCTGGTGGAGATATGCCAGATGGGGGTCTCTGTTTTTGAGGACTGGTTCCAGATCTATTACTGTACAGCTGTAATTCCAGTGACCCTGAATCTATCCTGGAATACACTAGACTCTGTTTTAGCTGATAATTATCTGACCCAAGTAACTTAGGGGAGAAAGAGATTTTATTTCACTCATGATTCTAGGTTACAGTCTATCATGGCAGGAAAATCACACCAACATCAGCAAGTGAGGAAACAGGTCACACCACATCCACAGGAAGAGCAGAGGGCAAAGTCCAATGCTGTGTGCTTGCCTGTCTGCCTGCGATGTTCAGCCAGCTGTATCCAGCTTTATCACATGTCTGGGTAATGAATGGTTCAGTCCATTATGGGCTGAGTCTTGCCACATCAGCTGAATCAAGATGATCTCTTACAGCTTCTTCCGGAGGCTTTGCCTCCCAACTGTCAAGTTGGGGGCTGAGGCAGTCATGTACTCTATCTGAACAAAAAAGCAGTTTGAAATATCCCCACAGGCTCATGTCTGAGCACTTGGTAGTCGTGCTGTTTCGGGAGTTGGGACATGGCAGATGTAACCCACTAGGACTGGCCTTCAACCTTGGTACCTACTTCACATTTAGGCTTAAGCATTCAACTCCTTGATCTGCCAAGATGTGAGGAGCCTCTACCACATGTTTCATCACCCTGAAAGTCACACCCTCCCTGCTATGACAAGCTGACCACCCTTTTTATTGGACAACCCAAAAGATGCCCTTCTTCCTTTAATCTGCTCTCAGAAATTTTGTCACAGGGAAGAGAAAAGTGAATAACAAACCAACACTTTGAATCATCTTTAAATAGCATAACATTTAATATGATATGAATAGTTGCTATATGGGGTTGCTTAGGGAATAGTGACAAGGACAAAGTCAGGAACAGATGCAGTTTTTCAAAAGAAGTAGATTTCACCTGTGGTTAGTGGAACCTAAGGATGTAGAATCCTCCGGGACAGAAGCCAGCTGTACTAAGTATTCTAATTACCTTCTGAAGACATCCTTGGTCCCTTCGAGATGTGCAGCCTTGGTAAGCAATAATACGTTTGATGTGTTGACTGTAGTATATTCTTGACAAAGAAGCTCATGTTTGAATCTGTCCTTATACATTTCAGGAGCTGGAGAAATGGCTCAAGGGCTAAGACTCTGTTTCGCAAGCAGAAGGTTCTGAGTTCAGATCCCAGGTCCCACATAAAAAATGCCAGGCTGAAATGGTGTCAGCCTGCACTTCTGGCCATGGTGAGCAGAGGCTGGGAAATTTCAGAGCAAAGCGACAAGGAGATAGAAGCAATCCAAGATGATTCCCAAAGTCATTGGTCCTCTGGTCCTTGGTCCTCTGCAGGAACACACAGTGCCCTCTGATACACACACACACACACACACACACACACACACACACAGAGTAAATGAATGAATAAAATACAGTTTTTTAAAAAGCGCACACTTCAGAAGGCATGGTGTAATACCTGCTCTATGGTTTTTGGTTT
Organism: Typhlomys cinereus; assembly: GCA_023101885.1. Taxonomy (NCBI): domain Eukaryota; kingdom Metazoa; phylum Chordata; class Mammalia; order Rodentia; family Platacanthomyidae; genus Typhlomys; species Typhlomys cinereus. Next base: position 806,066 of record JALPQD010000432.1, on the reverse strand, counting down.
TCAAGCAGAGTTTTTTTCTTGCTGCTTGCATGTCATTCCTCTTTAAAGGTTACTCTTGTTGACCTGTTTTCTAAGCTTCTTTCCATGTTCACATAAACACACACGCACATACACACATAGTCCCTCTCTCATACAATATAACGCACACCACAAACATATGTAACATCCTCCCACAAATATACATAACATACACATCATATGTATATGTAATATCCTCCCACATACATAGCATATATAACACATATATGCATAACACATAATACATACATAAGATACGTATCATGTGTGTACATAACACCACATGCATACATAAATACATACATAGCACCCTCCCACATACACATGTAGCATACATACCATATACATACATAACATGAACTACATACGTAACTCACATCTTATGTGTACATAACACATTCTACATACATACATAACACACACCACATACTGTTATGGATCTGGGGTCATTCAGAGATTCACCACAGACCAAAATTTAAAAAGGAGGGGACAGGGGTTCCTATTACGTTTGTATGAGCAGAAAAATAAAAAAAAAAAAAAAAGAATTTCACAAAAAAAAAGTGAAGGGAAGAGAGGATGGAGGGAAGGGGGGAGGGAGGGAAGCTGGGATGAATACTTAATATGCTTGTAAAAGTAGAAAATTTTTTTTAAAATTAATAAATGAGAGGCTTTATTTTAAGGAGACTGGTACCAGGGCTTACACACATGGGCTGGGTGATATGTGTGCAGCCCCAGATTATGTCCTCACAGTTTTTATAGACAAGGGACAAAGGGAACTACAAGCCCCACTTGGGTGCAGATCTGCCAGTTCATACATTGTCACCAACAAAGCAGTTTACCCATCAGTGTTTTACAATCTTACCACCACGCAGGCTTCCTGCAGGTCCTCTGGCCTAATAACATTTCAGAAGGGAATTCTGGAGAACTGGTTGGAGGAGTGGACATTTTTTACCTCCTGCAGCAATTTTTCTGGCTGAAGAATTCCTTTTTAAGATTTATTTCCCTCCCACCAGACACAAGGAGAGAGGGGACCATGTTACAGCAGAGAAAATCGGCCTCCAAGGAATGCAAGTAAGTATGTGACACCTGGTTAAGTTCACAGACGTTCGTTCCTGATCATATACAACTGAGGGGGTATGATCTCACCAGAAGGGGAGGACATATAGTCTGGCAGATGAAAAATGATCATTTTGCAAATGGGTGACTGACCCCTCCCTCACCGAGGTTTCCTGCTTTTATTACATCTACCCTTGAATGTGCTATTATAACAAGACTCCAGTTTAACAGTTTTTTTGTCTCTGACCAGGGGGTGACATACAGTGCCCAGCAGGATGAAGTGAAGGGCATTTCAGGAGCAGCAAAACTGCAAAAGAACATCAACAAACCACAATCCAGAACTTCAGAGACTCTATATCATCCACATAGAACTAAGCCAGCCTAATCTCCCCCCATCCTGAAGCTCAGGGACATTTGCGGAAGAGGGGGCGGTAAGATTGTAAGAGCAAAAGGATGGGGGGAGCAATGATTTGAAGTTAGGGCTGAAGCAATTATAATAGGACTTTGCATGCCCTGCGCCATGTCCATCACACTATTGATCTCACAAAATCTAACATCGGCTAAAGGCACCAAGATCCTTGGAGGCAAGGGATTGACAGCCACAGTAGTGTTCCTATGCTTAAGGGGAACACGAGAAAGGGTTCAGGGAAATGCCACTGGGTCCTTGTACGTCATCGGAAAGGAGGACCAAGAGGAGAGTTAGGCATACACAATAAAGGACTCTCTGGGAATTGGGGGGGAGGCACTGGGAGATGGGGAGAGAGGGAGGGGGAGCAGGGGGTTCGGGGGGAGGAGGGGGGGAGGGAACTGGTCTATCCTATTAAGTTTGTATGAGCAGAAATAATAATAAAAAATGTAAAAAAAAGATTTATTTCCCTCCTACATTATTTTTAAGATTTTCCCTTTTATATTTCCCTTCTTCATTCTCCTTTTAACTGTGTGTATAAGAGTCAAATTTTTGGCTCCATCATAGGCATCTGTTCATATTGATATCTGATCACCATCATCTTGTTGCATTCCAGGCAGGAATTAATGTACCTGGTTAAAGTGTTAAGCAAAGATCTCTATTTAGATGAGCCCAGGAAAAATGGCTTTCCCTAAGCAAAGGGTTGTGGAAGTTAGCAAATGGTGTGTTACTCCAGGGTAATCCCAGCAGTGGGGGACCTTCCAAGACCTTCAAAGACGGTTTAGCATGGACTGCTCTACACTTGCCTACTTTCTCCCTTAAACTTTTGAAGATCAGACTGCTCAAGGTATGAGAGGTGAGGACCACTCTGACTACTTCCTGCTGAGTTGGGGCAAAGGAAGTGTGAGCAGTCAGTGATCCTCATCAATGAGATGCTGGGATGGTTTGGAGGTCCCCACATTTGAAGCTTCATGGATATTAATCTGGAAGAAGCAAAACAGGCAAATTAAGTCTACAAGATCCAAACATAGTTCCAGACTTTCTCTCCTCTAATAAACTCTACCTTAACCCTCAAAAAAAAAAAAAAAAAAAAAAAAAAAGATCCAAACACAGGGATTAAATTGGAAGGCAAACAGGATAAGCAAAAGGAGCTGTGTTTATTACCTCTGTCTGGTATAGAAGCAAAAAGCAACAGGTAATCTATACATTGGAGTAAACCTGTCTCCTCTGGTAGCTGTAAATCTATAAGGTCACATTCCAAGGTCTATCCAAAAATGTGTGGACTATCTCTGAATCCTTGGGCAGAACAATCCAAGTTAGCTCTTCTTTTTCTCCTGGGTTCTTAAAAGCAAAGAGATACTGGCCAAGGAAATGTCAGTCCTGCTCTAGTCTCTGATTATGGGGGACGTTGTTTCCCGACATGGAAAGTTTTGCTGGGTCTCTGATAATCTTGTCCTCTAGGTAGGGCTACTCTGTGATCAAAATGAAAAACTGGTTTTGAATTACTAATGTAGCTAGTCTTTTTAATAGTAGACCTTTTGTTCTCTGCTTCTTCCTAGTTTAACTCTGCCAAGCACTCAAGTTTAACTTCAGGCAAGCTTTCAGGACGAGACCAAAACTGTACTAAACTAACACATGTCTCTGGCTTTAATTCCATAGCACAAACTGCCCTTCTTGGGCCTTCAAACTGTAGGCTTTTTGCCATATGCTGCCTGGATTCCATCATTCTCTGAAACCTTGGAGGGATCTACAGTATTCTCCCTCTTGCATCCATGATGCCTCTAAACCCAGAACTATGTGGATGATTTTGCCATGTTTTGCAGTTATCTTGAGTTAAAAAATGGTCCCCTCAAATTACAGCTGATTCAGTTTCTCTGTGCTGACTGTAAGAAAAATCTCTTTTTCTAGGGTTTTAGGGGAATAACAGAACCTTGCTTTGGAACTCCACCCTTTAGCTCATTTCTTCTAAAAGGATTTGCATTCTTATGGGTGGAAGACTCATGGCTCCACCCATGTTATGGGGTGAGGCCCATACCTGAGCAGGAGCTAGTATTAAAATTTCCTCCAGAATAGCCTGATTCATTATAACATGGGCAACTTTGTAACACTGTTAAAATATTCCATAAGTCTAAACTTAGGACATTTGGGCATGTAAAGACAATGCCATTAGTATATAAAGAACTTCAATACTTTGCTAAGCCTGTCATTCTTCTTATCTTAACAGTTCTAGTTAAATTGAAAGTTGACAAAGGCCTAGGAAGGAAGTTGAGTACTGAAAATTTGTGCTCCTATGTCCATTTACAGATGAACAAAATGGCTTTCCATTGGCATAACCCAAGGTTCTCACGAGATGCTATATCAAGCTGAAATTTGGACTCTTTCTCTGGGTATCAGCAGCAAACTACTTTTTCCCATTGGAGGGAAGCCAAGAGCCTCAGACCTCATCATTTGACCTCTTAAGAGTAGTTGACCCTTGAGCCCTAGGGTTCAGGGGGCAATCCTTCCTCCAATAGAGACTTCCACAGTCAGGACATGGGCCACGTGGAGGTTTTTTTTTGTGCTTAGGACAGTTTTTCTCAGAGTGCCCAGCCTGGTTACATTTAAAGCTTTTTTTCTTTCTTTCTCTTTTGGGAAGGGAATTCTGGATTTGTTTGTGGATGTGCCTGCTAATATTCTATCCCCTTAGGCAAATATCAATTTCTTTGTTTCCTGGTACTTTCTCTTTCCTTCTTTTCAGTTTAAAAAACATCTATGAATTTATCTGACTCCCTTATACATTTTTTAAATTTGGGCCAGATCTTCCAAGGAAAAGGAAACATGAACTTGAGTTGACCCAAATGCACATAGACTCTTGAACACAGACTAATGCTGGGTCTGTTACATTGATCCTATTTAGTTTCAAGAGAAGAAGGTCTAGCTGAGGTGGAAGCTTGAAATTCCTGTTCCACCTTAGTCTTAAGGGTATCTCTATTGGGAGACAAAGATTTTTCGGAACTACTAGCTGGTAGTTTTGGCAGAGATCTCCATGGTCTCTAATTTCCTGCCATTTGCTTGCCACTTGGCAGAATAGACCTAGTTCTAAGATGTACTGAGGCCTTGTCTGAGAACAGAATATCATGAGTTGGTTCTTTTTCAGGTTAGTAGGATTAAACATCCTCCAGATAGTCCCTGGATATAAAATGGAGAGACTTCTTCTTAGTTAGAGTCTAGAGGGGTCTAGATTTAGGGACAGGTCCACCCATGACTGAAGCTTCCTGAGTTCCCTATTCTATTTGGACAGATGTATGGTCATCACCCCAGACATGAAACGTTTATTTCTTAGAGCAAAGGTCACTAGGAATTTCCCTTCTTTAATTAACAAGACCTGAAGCCAAATCGATCCTCACCTTCATATGCAGACAAATGAAGGTTGGGTATCCCTCCAGGAGAGAATCATACACATTCCAGTTCTGACCACACCCTTGGCAGAGCCACTGGATTACATGCATAACACCCTCAAATATATGTCACATACCACATATACCCATACCACATACATACATATATAACATACATACCATATACATACATAGTAGACACCACATACATAACACCCTCCCACATACATACATAACACATTGCATATATACATAGCACAAGCCATGTACATACATAACACATACCATATGCATACATAACACATACCAGAAACATACATAACACACACACACACACACACACACACACACACACACACACACACACACAGGTTTGAATTAAAAGAAAAAAATCTGCTAGGCCTAGCAGTCCAGGCCTGTAATTCCAACTACTGGAGGCTGAGGCAAGAGCATCAGAACGTCAAGATAAGTTTTTTTTTTTTTTTAATTTTTTTTTTTATTTATTCAATTGTGCGTGTGTGCGTATGTATGTGTGTGCCCGCGTCTGTGTGTGTAGAACCACGGACGAATTCGTGAACCACCATGGACGCCTCCACTTCCTCCGCCCCGGGATTCACAGGCTCCGCCCTACCAGGACCAGAAACGCAGGCCGCCCCTGCTTCTGCCTGGCGTCTATACGTGGGATCTGGGATCCGAACTCAGGACCTTCCGCCTGCAAGGCAGAAGCTTAACCCTGAGCCACCTCTCCAGCCCAAGATCAGTTTGTCATTGTGTGGAAACCCTGTTTCATGTAACTCGGTGGAAGAGTGCTTATCTCGCATGCATGGGGCCCTAGGTTCAATCTCCATTGCTACAAGAGTAGCAGCGAAGCGGACTTAGAAGGGAGATCAACAACAGTCGTCTTTGATTGCTGGACACCTGCAATGTATGCTGGCTGCTTCTCTCAGTGTACTGGTACATGCCTGGAGCAGAAGACGATGGCTGCCAAGTAAGCAGATCCAATGCCCCGAGGTCACCGAGCTCCGAGGAGGTCCAAATTAATCCACAAAGGGAGATCACATGGAGAGAACCCCTGGAATTAAGCAAATAGAGGAAGCTGCTGGGAGGAACTAGATGTTCCGACCCTCACCTCCCACTCCACCTCCGGCGCTGCCTTGTGAATGACTGAGAGAGCTTGAGCCAGAGCTGCCCAGTCGGTGCCTCCCTAAACACACCCACAGAAACCACAAGAGATAATAAAATGGTCCTGTGAAGCCGCAGAGACTTGGGGTAATTCCTAGTACAACACCTAATATATCCGGTTCTCAAAAGGTGTTCAGCAAATGATAGGTGTTTTTTTTTGTTTGTTTGTTTGTTTATTTCTATCACTTGTGAAAAATATGGTTATTATGTACAAAATTTCTAACTCTTTAATTTTTTTTTTCATGGTAAATTTCCTTTGAGAAAAGCTTGTGCCTTGGTGCCCACAGATCGAATCCAATGCATTCTAATCTCAAAACCAAAATAATGTAGACTGATCAATACTCCTCGGTAGAGGAATGAGCTCACTGTGGGATGCTAGCAGGAACCAATGCTGCTGCTTGTGGAGAGGACTTTGTGTTAGAATGTACGCGTAACTTCCTAGCTGCAGAATCCCTACAATCCAGAGGTTTGGTATAATTCCCAGTCCTGTTTTCACCTAGCAGTAATACTCTAAGCCTAACATGTTCTTGGTTATTTTTTGAGACAACTTGTCACATGTCACAAGTTGGCCTCAAACTTATTACGTAGTCAAAGATGACGATGAGCTTTTGACTCTTCTCTTCTCATGTGTGGAGGTTACAAGCCAGGGACACCCTGCCTACCACACAAGTTTTAAAATAATGATCTATTGGGGAAAAAATGCTTTAGTTGATTTTTTTTTCAGACTTCAGAAGTAGTATATGCCCATAAGAACATAAAACCAAGATATATAAGGTAATCAATCTGCCTTTCCTATTCAAACTCCATTTCTGACCTTTTTCATTATTTAACTATTTCAGTTGCCTGGTATATACTCTTCCAGATCCTGCACGCATCCCTTTCCCTCTCCCCTGCCTCACTCCCCAACTCCCAGATAGGGTCTTGCTATGTAGCCAAGGCTGGCCTGGAATTTGTGGCAATCCTCCTGCCTCCTGAGTGTAGAGGTTATACATTCGTGCTACCACAAGATGGAGTTTCTGTACAGTGCACTGGGGGAACCCAAACTTAAGGGGGCTCCATTTGCTTCAGGCTTCTAAGGCTCATGAGGTATGACACCTGGCCACCTTAACTTTCTTGTTCATGTTCCAGCAAAAATATAAAGCCCACCCACACATGATCTTTAGTCAAGTACCTCCTGGGGGAGGAGAGGCTGGGGGAGGGGCTGACCACATGCTTCGTGGCCTAGGCAAAGGACCACAAATTTCACTTTATAAGGAGATAGCTCACTGACCTTTGTCCTTCACCCCACCCACCAGCCCAAAGAGTGTAAGACCTCCACACCCCCTCTCTTTTCTAAGATCAACCTGGCAGTTCATTTTTTCTATCAATAAACGGCTTTGTCTTTTGTGTGGGAATTACTGGAAAAAGTGAGCCTTAAAACCTTACATACAAATAAAGGTACTTATTTAATTGGTGACTTTCATTAATGGAATCAGTGTGCAAAAATACTTTGAAAGTTGCTTATTTTATTTGATAGCACAGTATGACCTTTAAATTACTTTCTTATTGTGTGTATATGTAGGGGAAGGGTGCACATGGTTAGCAGCTTTGTGTGCCAGGCTTATAGGCATGTGCCATCTGTCCAGCTTTGTTGTTTTGTAATTTTGTTTTTAAATTTTATTTTTCGTGTGTGTGTGTGTGTGTGTGTGTGTGTGTGTGTGTGTACTTATGTATCTGAGGACACCGTGTGGTGTGTGTACTTATGTATCTGAGGACACCGTGTGTTGCTATGGAGGCCCAAGGGTGATTTCGGGAATCATCCTGGATTGCTTCTCCCTCCTTTTTGCTTCACTCTGGGATTTCCCAGGCTCTGCCAACCAGGGCTGGACTGTATCCTGTGGCTGTTTCTGCCTGGCATTTTTTATGTGGGACCTGGGATCTGAACTCAGGACCTGCTGCTTGTGAGGCAGACTCAACCCCTGAGCTATCTCTCCAGCCCATTTTCAGTTTTTAAATTTTTTTTCCTGTTTTCTATATCCCCACTTTTCCTCCCCTTTGATTTTTTTTTTTTTTGTAAAATTGTTTTCTTCTGTTTCTTTAAAAAGTTCTTTCACTTCTCCTGCCATTCACCTTCTGCCTCCTTTTTGTTATTTTTCATTTGTTCCTTTGGTACTACAGATTGAATATGGGACCCTAAACTAAGCACAGGTGTTACCACTGAACAACACCTCTCTTGGGCCCTGTTTTATATATTTTTTTCTTTTTCTCCCTATCTCCCTCCTTCTTCCCTTCCCTTCCCCTCAGTCCATCTCGCTCTCTCCCCCACTGCTGCCTGGCTGCTTCTATGGATCCCAGGGTTACCTCTGGCTTGTCTACTTTTGTGGGGGTTCAAACTTCTGTGGCATTCCAAGTGGACCTTCCTCAGGCCCCCCACTGATAGGGGCATTTCTCTTCACTCATCTAGTCCCCAAGGTTTCTACCGCATGTAATTATCTCTCCTGAGAATCTCCCTACACTATGGGGACATAGTGATATGTCAGTCTTTATGCAGGATGGGTCCTATTTTAAGATACTTATATTGATATATATATACCATCTGTTACAAATATATGTAAAATAAGTAGATCTTATTAGGAAGAGACTTTTGAAAGTTGTTATGAGTTACTGTAGTAAGGGGGGGCACTCCTGGACTGTGGACTAGTTGAATTAAAGGGAAACTTAAGGGCTGGAGCAATAGCTCAGGGGTTAAACTTCTACTACCTTGAGAGATCCTGAGTTTGGATCTGGATCCCATGTAAAAATGCCAGGCAGAAATGAGGAGGGGAGCATACACTTCCGATTCTGAAAAGAGGAGCCTGGGAAACCAGAATAAAGAGGAAATAGAACAATCCATGGAGGCACACACAGTGCCCTCTAATTCACACATACATAGGCCAAAATAAAAAGGGAGCGTGTAGCTTGACTGGTGACAGACAAGCTGATCTGGTTTTAGAGAGGATGTTACAGAGGGTCAGCAGGCCGGCTCAGGGAGGGTGAGGTCTAGAGACCTGAAGCAAGGAGAGAATTTTGCTCAAACTTGGTGAAAGCTGGTATGGCGGGTGAGTGTGGCAGATAGGTGTGCCTGGCCTTTTTACATGGGATCTGAACTCAGGGCCTTTGGCTTCTGAGACTAAGGGGTTAGCCACTGAGCTACCTCCCCAATCCCACAGCTTTTAAAACTAACAACTAACTAACTGTACGGTTTTTAAAAAAGATTGACCATGCCTTGGTATGGATAAGGAATCGAAACGTTTATTGATTATGTGTTTGCATGGTGATGGCCTAATTCTCTCGGAGGGAGAAAAAGCAGAATTTGAAGGTGAAGTGGAGTTTTTAATCCCTGGGCATGAGGGCAGGATGAAGGACAGAAGGGAGAGAGTCCGAAATCCCTGTCCCAATGACATAAGTGATTAGGCTCGAGCTTTGCAACTGCCTGCAGCCATCATGGCTTTCGCTCTGAGTATGGGGTTTGGAGGAAGTGGAATCTATTATGACTTCTCTTTGACGTCTGCTTTAAATGCAAAGGTTCACCAAAAGTTATTTTCAAATTCTAACAATTACTTATTACAGGACTAATATGTTATTAGAAATTGGAGTAATTGCTAAATGCAAGGTTTCTTAAATGCTAGTCTTATTTTGATAGTGTCTTTAAAGTTTAATCTGCTTTTGATAATGTTTTTCAAAGTTAAGTATCATGTCTTTTGCTGTTTTCTTATCTGTGTGTCTTGTCTGATCTGTAACATGTTAAATATGTACCTTGGCAAAGAGGTATGATTTATTTATTTATTTATTTTTAACATTTTTTATTATTATTTCCGCTCATACAAACTTAATAAGCACACCGGTTCCTTCCCTTCCTCCTCCTCCCCCCTATCCCCCCAAGAGGTATGATTTAAACTAAACATTTCATTTGATTCTAAAGTGTTTCCTGTTTTTTTGTTTACTTGGCTTTCAAGTAATCCTATCATGTATATGTCTGACAAATATGTTTATGTTTTGTGTTTCAAAGTAACAAATTTGTTGCCACTTCAATTTTTTTCATTCTCATTATGTGCTAATATTTTTGGGGGGACATGCTTCATTAAAATATATGCAAGCATATTTTAAAAATCAATCATTTTAATGACATCAAAGGTCAAAGTATGTACTGACTTAAACACTCTAAGGTAATTTAAATTTTAAGCCTATCAGAACTGTTCCTGGTTTTTTTTTTTTCCATGAAAAATTATCTTGCTTGGCTTTGATTTTAATGAGACTGCAAATAAAGATGTCATTTGCCACGATCATGAAGACCCCTCCAGGCTTCTGCCCTCCTGCCAGTTTTCTAGTGTCACTTTTGCAAGTCCTGTAAAGATTTTTCCATGTGTTCCCAACGTAACAAAACCATTGTGGGTGTTGGTTAGTTAAACTTGTTCATTCCTCCGACTTTTGTGCTTGTTCCAGCAGATCTAGCAACAGAGAAAATGCAAGTGTCTGAAGAATTCTTTGGAACTTCCTCATTCTTGTGTGAGATGTGGGCTCCTTTCTAGTAGGAGACCGTCACTTCCTTGCTCCGGTCGGCTTCCCTAGCTGTGTGCCCTCCACTCGCATTTCTGCTTCTGCTGAAGCTTGCTAGCTCAGATGCAATGACTTCTGAATGTTTCTCTTACTATGTGATAAGCTCATTTTCCTGATTTTTAGATGCTATTTTCTGTGATGTACCTACTGAGTTCTAAAGAAAGGTTAAAAGATTCTCTTGTAACCATGTGCTGATACACTCTCTAAACCAGACGAAGGGAAGTTAAAAGAATTTTTACTGTTTTGTTTGTGTTAAATTCTTTCAAAGTGCGGATTTAAAGGACTTAATCATGCATTTTAAAGATACAAATGATAAGCTTGCATGAGAGTTATAAAATCTTGGATTTTAAATGCACATACTAGTCTACATGTGATTGATTGAGTGTTTATATGACTTGCATGATACCAAACTAATTTACAGTTGCCAAATTAGGCCTAATTCTCCTTTTGAAGATGAGGTCCACTGTTACTGCCTCTTTCTTTTTTTTTTTTTTTTAATTTTTTTATTATTATTTATTCAACTGTGTGCATGTGCGTGTGTATGTGCGCGCGCGTGTGTGTGTCTATGTGTATGTGTGTCTGTGTGTGTGTGTGTGTGTGTGTGTCTGTGTATGTGTAGAACCACGGACGAATTCGCGAACCACCATGGACGCCTCCACCTCCTTCTGCCCTGGGATTCACAGGTTCCGCCCTACCAGGACCAGAAGCGCAGGCCGCCCCAGCCTCTGCCTGGCGTATACGTGGGATCTGGGATCCGAACTCAGGACCTTCCGCCTGCAAGGCGGAGGCTTAACCCCCGAGCCACCTCTCCAGCCCTACTGCCTCTTTCTTAAAAGACTTTTTCAAGTATCTAATATGATAAAACAGAAGGGAACAATCAAGTAGAGGGAGGGAAATAGAATACTGTATGTTTTAGAAAAAAAAGCCCTGGGCGAGAGAGATGGTTCAGGGGTTAAGATTCTGCCTAGAGGAGAAGCCTCTAGTAGAGGCCTGCACTTCTAGCCCTAGTGAGTAGAGACTGGAAAATGTCAGAGCAAAGCAAAAAGGAGATAGAAGCAATCCAGGATGATTCCTGAAGTCACCCTTGTGTCACACTCTCTCTCTCTTTCTCACACACACACACAAACACACACACACACACACACACACACACACACACACGAATAATAAATACAAGAATTACAAATGGGGGGGGCTGGAGAGATGGCTCAGGGGTTGTGACTCTGTCTTACAAGCAGAAGGTTCTGAGTTCGGATCCCAGGTCCCACATTAAAAAAAAAAAAAAAAGAATTACAAATAGGTTAAAAAGTAAATATAAAGACTCTGGTCAGTTTCCAGAAACCACATTAAAAGAAAAAAAAAAAATTTAGTCTTAGAAACATACCTGCTCAGAACTGAGCTTTATGTATTCAAATGTTTTTCAATTGTTTCTACACATTTCCCCTTGTTAATTCCAGTAATAGAGGTAACAACAATTTACATGTTGTTTCATAAATTAATAGAAGGTCTTAATATGATGCTATGGATTTTAACTGTTAAGCTGGTCTGAGGGTAAATACTACAAATATAATGCTTGTGCTCCCTCACCATTACCTTTACCTCACTAGACAAAGCAATGGATTACTTTAATTTTTTTAATAATATCTCTAATCACAGATCACATGCAAATGTTATGTCAGATGCAGAAAATAAAAAATATATATATCAGATCTGGATCATTATGGCTAATAAAGTCAATATGATGCAAGAGTATTAATGGCTTTGCCAATTAGCTCTTTCTCTGTCTCTTTCTTTCTCTCTCTCTCTCTCCTGAAGACTGCTCCCCTACCTGCAATTCATCATCACCTACATGAGACACTAGGAATGAGGCTTCCTGGCTATGTGGGACATATGTGGCCGACTGTATGGCCTCTACATACACAAAACTGTGACGTTTTGCCAATGGAGAACTGCATGTGAGTTCCAGAAAGACACTGCAGCACTTGTATGGTGATTGAAGTGAAGTGGGGAGACCTGGAATGTTGCAAAATCCAGAGCCAGATTATCTTGAACCCATTTAAACCCTTAATAGTCATTCATTGTCCTGTGTGTATGACTTAATATTCTGAGGACTGTTACACATTACCTGATAAGCTGAACCTGATAAACTCTATGTGACTTAGCTTCCCCACCCTCCTGGGTACAATAGTGCATCCCCCTTATGCGAACCCTGGATTGCTTTCTTAACTTTGTCATTCTTGTTTCTCCTAAAGACCCACCAGGCACTGACCTTCTCCAAGCTCCTATTGACTGTGTGTGTGTGGGGGGGGGAGCCTGAACCGGACTTTATCACTTGGGTCTGTAACCTTTCCCACGTAACCCTGTTCAGCAAGTAGCAAAGAATGAATGTGTTACCCCTTATCATCAATAAAGGCTGGACTGATAGATTCCAATTCCTTGAAACCCCATACTCAGAGGAAAGCTCTGCTTGCTGGTCCCTGCCATTTCCGGTGGCCAGCAGGCACTTGCAAAGCTTAGTCACATATGCAGTGGGACTGTCTCCCTTCTGTCCTATACCCACCCATGTGCCCAGGGAGAAAAACGCCACTTCACCTTCAGATTCCGCTCTTTCTCCCTCTGAGGATTAGTCCAGTTGACATGTAACATGTAATCAATAAACTTTTCAGTTGTCAGTGGCAAGGTGTGTTCTGCTTTTTTTTTTTTTTTTTTTAAATCTTACACTAACAAAGAAACAAAAGCAGGTTTTTCTGGGCTGGAGAGATGGCTCAGGAGTTAAACTTCTGCCTCAAGTAGAACTTGAGTTCAGATCTCACCACTGTGAAGCAGGAAATGGCAGCAGCCTGCAATTCTGGCCCTGGAAGACAGAGCCTGGGAAACCCAGAGCAAAGCAAGAAAGAGGTAGAGCAATCCAGGATGATTCCTGAAGTCGCTTCTACAGCACACCCTTTAACACACACACACACACACACACACACACACGCACACACACAACCACATTTAAACTCCTAAATTCCTGTGGTTGGCAAAGCTAAGGCTCTTTTGACTACATTTTTTTTTGAAACTAGTTTTTGTCGTGTTTCCAGGCAGTCTCAAGGTAGCCTGGGCTGCTCTGAACTCATCCAGTCTGGAGTGCATGCTGGCCTTGGAGGTTTTAGCTTTTTCTTACTGCCCAGTAGACCCGTGTGCTTATCTGCATGGACAATCTTCTTGGCATACAGTTTGCAGGGTCTGCTATTCTTCAGAAGGAGGTTGGCTGGGGTCTTTCTAATCTCACCGGAAGCAGGGGCTCAACCAGCCTACTAACTTCCTTCTGTCTGAGAGAGTCAGGAACTCTCCCATCCCTAATTTTAGTTCCTCTTGGCCCTTGCTGGGTCCTTGCAGCATCTCCCTCTAGCGCCCCGAGACAGCTCGGAGTGTGGCCAGGCAGCTCCTACACGACCGCCCGCCAGGAAGGCAGCGCGCCTCGCTCCGCGACACAAAAGCACAACTCCTTGCTTTGCTAGGAGTACCTACACGACTGCAGTCGTTTAGGTTAGTCCAGATGTCCCGCACAAATCCGTGAGAGGGAGGGACACCGAGACAAGCGAGTGAGTGGCCAGCCGACCCTTCCAGTTAGCAGCGAAGTTCAACCACCTTGCTGCTTCCCAGGACATCCTGGGAAACAGCCAGGACAACCTGGAATCGCCTGGTTTGCTGATTTCAAACAAGGAACCAGGCAAACCAGTAATCTGCAGGGAGTCGTAGCGCTCGGCTGCATTTCCCAGGAGGGTTGCCTGCTGGGTTCGAGGCTACTCTGAGCTGAGTTTCAGAGAAACCTGGACCACCGATTGAGATCGGTCTCAGATGACCAAATCACACTCCCCCTAACACACACACACACACACACACACACACACACACACGGTCGCGCGCAAATCTCGAGCCCAACCCCCCAAACCTGAAATGCACATCGGTGCCACCCAGCACTGACGCTGGACTGCTCAACGCAGAAAAAACGAACCAGCCCCTGCCTCCTCCTTCACCCTGAGGTGCTAGGTAGTGATCTTCAAATGCACTGTCTGGCCTTAGGGCTTGACAGTTAATGATTTGTCGCGCCAGCGGGTGGAGGAGCGAGGGGACGTGCGAGCGAGAATACAGCCGGCGAGCGCGAGCACAGAGCGCGGGCCGAGTCCCCTCCAGCCGCACAGGCGTCGCCTCCTGTCTTCCGGGCTCTTCGGGGGTTTCCGGGCGCGAGAGGCGCAGGGGACCCCATGGAGGCCGACTCGCCCGCGAGTGCGGGGGTCCCCGAGCCCCAGGCGCTAGGCACGGCGAGCGCGATCGGCCGCCTGCTGCGTAGGATCCGAGGCAAACTCTTCACCTGGTGAGTGCCAGGCGCGCGCCGAGGCCGGGCCGGGGAGCGCGGAGCGCGGGCGGGAGGCGCGGGGACCGGCGCGCACGTGTCCGCCGAGCCGGGAAGCAGAGGTGGCGGCTGCCTGGACCCTGCTTCTGCGTGCTCCCCGCGCGCACCTGGGAGGTCGTGTTTCACCGGGGTGGCCCATCCCCCCCACCTCCGGAGAACTACTGCGTGGCATTTCTCAGGACCTGGCGGAAATTCACCCGATTGGTATTGTTAGATCGGTCCCCGGTGTCCTGGCGGGGAGGAGACGAAGTCTCCGGGGATGTTGTGGAGGAGGGGTGCCCACCCTCGCGCCGGGCAGGTGGATGAGCGGGGCTTCCTGGCCAGGCGCCCGCATTCCCTTGGCCGCCGAGCCTTTCCGGCCTGAGCGGGGTGATCACTAACCAGAGGAGTTGTCTCGGGACAGAAAAGCCGGATTAAGTTTTGTGTTGCTGCGGGGCCGGGAGACCCGAGCTTGCTTCTTCCTGGACTCGGGCGATGTGACGGTCCGTGCTAGGACGCCAGTTCCGGGGTCCCCGCTGTGCGGGCAGTAAGTAGAGATGTTCTTAGGGAGTTGGAAGTCACTCTGGGGAGAGCAATCTGTGGTTACCCGCGCTGTGGAAGTAAAGGTAATTTAGCATCTAAATAATGAAAGTCATTTGCTGAGCGTTAGTTCCGTGCCAGACCCTGTGCCTAGCAATTTATATGGACAGTGTCCTCGAAGTCACCCCGCTTTAAGAGATGGGGTTATTGTTAGACCCACTTTCCGGATGGACAACATAAGGCTAAATAATTTACCTAGTACGTTGAGCTTGGATTACAGGCCCGTTTCACCATTCGGACTGGAAATTTCACTTTAAAGATTATGGAAGCTATGCCCTGAATAGCCGCACCACTTTCAAAGCTAGATCAATAAAGGTGTGCGCATGCATTTTTTTGTCATATGCATAAGCCTAGTTTTAAATAGATGCGTGCATCTAAAAGGAAAAGTTGGCCCCAACTGCCCGGGGGTGTAGTGTTGTGATATTGTAGTGTAAGTACTCAGCTGGGAGGCAGCACAACAGCATGGCTCAGCAGCAGATTCTGGACTCAGATCTTGGCTGATTGGCCCTAGTCAAAACACCTTCCCTGCACTACTGCTTTCTTATTATTAATAACAGTACTTACAGAGACTCAAAAGTATAGCTTAATAGGAGAGGGCATGCTTGGCATGTGTGGGCCCCTGGGCACCCAGCAGGGCTGTGAGACAATCACTCACTTGGTTGACTGCAGAGTCATGGGAAGGAGCCAGACTCTTCTCAATGTCCTGCATGCTGGGTTCTCTGCATCCCCATGTAATGGGCACAAGTGATTGCTTGGGGAGGTGTCAGCGCCCAGAGGCTAGGGCAGATAGTGCAGCCGATACCAACCAGCTCAGCAAGATGTGCCCAGAAGTAATAGGACCGATCTAGAACTGTCATATTTTCAGAATCCTGGTGTCTGTCTCTTGGTGTACTTTCTTTTGCATCTCCCTGAGGGATTTTTAACTCTTCCTTCTGGGATGACTACTTGTGGGAGCTGCTTCACATCAGGAATCGTTTTTCACCTCTGCGTCCAGCACAACCCTCAGGGCACCAGGGGATGAAAGAATGAACCAGTAGCTGAGAGCTGACTAAGTTCTCCTCCTCCTCTTCCTCTTCTTCCTCATCTAGAATAGTGCCAGAAACCAAACTTCCACTCAGCGGTGTTTTGTTTTTAGAATCCATGAACAGTATTTGCTGCTTTTTCGGCTGCGGCCCCCACAACACTCCCTTTTCCTTCTGATGCCGTCACCATGTTCCCCAGGCTTTTGCCAGCTCCTGGCTGACCAGATCCTCCTGCCTCAGCCTCCTGACATGGCAGAGTTTTGAGGTCCCCTTTCACCTTACACTGGCCCTACACCTCCCTTTGTTCATCCTTATTCTGGGGCACAGACTGCAGCTTTTTCTTATTTTTTTAACTGAAAAATTTCTACATTTTGTGTGTGTGTGTGTGTGTGTGTGTGTGTGTGTCTGTCTGTCTGTCTGTCTGTCTGTCTATCTCTGTGGTTTATGTGTGGAGGTCAATGAACAACTCTTGGGATTCAGTTCTCCTTCTACCATGTGGGTTCCAGGCCTTGATTTAAGGTCGTCAGGATTGCTGGCAAGCGCTCTTGTCTGATAAACTAACTCACTGTCTTCGCTTTTTTTTTTTTTTTTTTTTTTCTTGAGTCTGTGTCTCATGTTTCTTAGGGCTGGACATCAAATTTCTATGTAGTGGACCCTGGTCTCATACTTCTGATCCCTGTTTTCTCTACCCCCTGTTTTCTCTACCCCTGAGTGCTGGAATTACAGGAATTACAGGTGTGCATCACCACAGGAGACTTGGTTCATATTCTTTCTTGTCTTTTCTCTTCTCCCTTCCCCTTCCCTCCCCTTTCTTCCCCTCCTCTCCCCTCCCCTCTCCTCCTCTCCCCTCTCTTCCTCTTCCCTCCTTTGTTCCTCTTCTCTCTCTCCCTGAGGCAGGGTCTCACAATATTCCAGGCTGAACTTCTCTTTCAGCCTCCCAGTGTTGACATTATAGACCTGTGCCTTTATGCTGGGCTTCCAAGGTTTTTTGTGTGTTTGTTTTGTTTTGCTTTGTTTTGAGAAACTGTAGTTTCTCACTGTCCAACGTGGCAACTTGAGAAGTGCACTTTACTAGGTAAACCAGTACTCCTTATGATAAAGTCACAGCTTAGGGAAAGTTCTAGGCGTAGTAGATTGCATGGCTGATCTCCTCAACAGGGGCAGCCTCTGTGACTCAGGTTCCTCTGCTTGCACGACAGAGTTTTAACCCCTGAGCCATCTCTCCAGCCCCTTTAGCCATCAACTTTGTACCTCTAACAAAAACTTTTAGATATCATATATTTATTTATCCTTTCCCCAACTGTTATTGGACTTGCGCCAAAGTATGTTCTCATTTTGCTCCCCCCCTTAATAAATCAACAAGAAACATTAACACTGAAAAGCAGAAAAAAATTATTCACTATGGCCGTATTAGGGAGCATGTCTGTTATCTAAGTCCATCTCTCCCTGGGGCTTTGATGTGGTCTCTGGATTTCATGGGTGAAGGAACAATGCAGTCCAGGTGTGTCGTTTCCCGTTGGGTCACGCCTGTCTTGTAAGTTGTCTGACAAGCTGTCAGAGCTGTGTGAACTATCTTCTGGAAGACCAGTTCCTCCTCTGGCTGGCACCAGAGCCCTGCGAATTTTCAGTACTCTGTAAAGTCCCCTGCTCTCTTCCCAATTCCCGGGGAAGTTCCAAATCCTCACGGTTCATTCTTTTGATCGATAGTCCAGACATTCTTGGGGAATGTCTCTGTAGGTTACGGGACCATGCTGTCAAATAGAAGGTAAGCCGCTGAGGGCATGGACCAGTGATCATATTCCTGCCTTCTGCGCAGGGCTGGTCAGTGTTCGCGCATTCAGCACCTTGAACAGCTTTAACGTTCTGGGAAAGTACAAAGTGCAGTGATGGCGTTGGGGGTGCAGTAGTAAGCATGCTGCCTTCCAGAGTCCAGGGTTGGCACACAAGAGGGCAGAGGTCAAGCCTAGCAGGGTGAGGGATGGCTGGGGCTTTTGGAGCATGAACACGAGTCTTCCTGCGTTGAGGATGAGGAGTTCTGGCTTGGATAGGCTCCAGAGAACCTTGCTTGAGGAACTGCCGGGAGCCTGGTGTGGGGAGGGCATGGGCTGGCAGCAGGATGAAAGGTGAGAGCCCGGCAGTCCACATGGCATTCCTTGACCTTAACTAACTTAGTTAATGAGTTGAAACAGGGATTCTATGGCACGTGCAGCTGTGGACAACCTTGAATTTCTGGTGTCCATCTTCCAAATGCTGAGACTGTAGACACAAGCCACCACATCTGGTTTATATCAGATGGAACCCAGCAACTTTCTGACTTTATAAAACCACCATCCTTTCCTTTCTTACTCAGTATTAGAGAAAATTGTGTCCTTTATGATTATACTCACAGACTATTCTGGGAGGTGTGGAACAGAAGGAATGAAGAACACAAGAGATGTCAAAGCAGGTCAAGAGGATTAGGGAAGATCAATGTCTCCAACTTTGAAAACAGTAAGGTCTCCCTTACCCCACCCACTCCACCTACTTCCTGAAAACTATTTTATATACAAACGTAAAATCAGAGCTCTGGTCAGTGGAAGAAAGCACTGTTTCTCTTGTTTACAGCGCATGCTCAGACAGCTAGACTGTAACCTCAGGAAAATCAGCATTTCTGAAGTTTGAATTTCTGGTTGAATTGCTCATGTGAATCTCTCACATACACAAAAACCTATCTAACCTGAGAACAACAAAGACTCCACAAGTGTCCACAGGCCAGACCCATGTTTTGTGCTTTCACTTGTTAAGGATAATTCATAATTTTACTCTCCTGGTCTGTTTTTGCAAAATTCCTCAGTGTATGCGGAATCCCTTTGTCAACATCCTAAGTGTCACTTCTAGCAGGTGGGACTCTGCAGGCCTTGTGCATGCCAGGCAAGCACTGCTGCCAACGGAGCTACATCCCCGGCCCTTGATTTTATTTTTTTAAAGAAGCTTTTTGGGACCAAGTCTCACTGTGTAGCTTAGGCTACAATCCTGTTTGTTTCTCAAGTGCTGGGATTACAGTTGTCTGCTACAGACTTGGTGGAAACACAGACATTTTTCAGTCATTCAGTTGTTTACTTGTGAACACTTTATCTATTCATTCAACAAACATCTGTGAATGCATAGCGTGGGAGTCCTAAGCTGATGTGCGTTCCTGCTGAGGGGTAGCGTTCTCTAGCAATCTTTATTTAAACACAGGATTTTATGTGTCACAAAAGGTGAAGGCTTGGAGGACCCCTAGATCCTACTGTTACGGGGTTTCTCTTCCTTGGGGGAACCAAAGATTGAAATCAGACACGTGGAGAGATACAAGATATTGAAAATGAGAGAACGGGGAATAAACTTTTGGACACTTGGTCCAAGGGAGGCAAGGAAGAAGCCATAGCCTTCAGTGGGAGAGCAGGAGAGGAGAGGAGACAGCTTAATGTCAGAGAGAACAGAGAGCCGCCATGGCTAGAAAGCAGGAAGAAGAATGGTGGGTGGAGCCATCTTCTACAGTCCGTGCTACATGTCCCCCTACTTCTAGACACTAGCACGGCACCCTTACCCCCATTGACCAGCCAGCCAATCAAATGTCTCCATTTGTTCCCAAATGTGGGAATACCACCAGTGCAGCCAGTTGCTTCTAACTCCTCAGAGTATTTGAGCTCCATGGTCTCCACTTCCAGCCTAGGAGCAAAGTCTGTGCCGAGCTTTCCTGTGGTATGCTGAGGAGGAGCTGTGGCAGGTGACTCTGCACTGGGCAGGGGAAGAGGGCAGGGAGGAGATAAGCCCTAAACTTCAGGGAGTAGGAGAGGTACTGTTGTGTATCAAGTCCCTTGCCCCTCCCTTAGGCGATTCCCACTAGCTGTTCTGGAAGGAGGAGGGTGGGTAGAGAAATGGCTACTGAAGGGACAGTCTGACCTGTTTTATTGCTTTCTCAACACTTCAGTTATCACAGGGACAGGCAGTCATTGTTCCTGGGGCGTGGGCAGGAAGAGGGACTTGTGGGATTTCAAAGCTTTTGTCCAGCAGGTTTTCCACGGTTCTCTGGTTGTTCTGCCTCAGTCTTCTGCCTCCCCCAGGGCAGGTCTGGACAGCCTTTGGGTGCTTCTTGCTTTGCTCCTTCCTTCAGGCCCAGTTGCAGGGAGAGGAGATTGCTGCTGGCGTTCCTCCCCCCACGCTTGAGGGCATGTCTAGAAGAGTCCTACTGCCTTTGTCACTTCCCACTGGATTCTGTAGCTTCCATGAGTGCCCTTACCTGCCCTCCCCTCCCCCCTCAGTCTTCAGGACCAGTGATGCCAAGTGAAGGCTCTCACCAGTCCTTAGACACACCTGCAAAATTAGGTTTCCCAGTCTCGCTTGACAGCAGGAGCCTGCTCAGGTCACACTGTGAGTGACAGGCTGATTCTACACTAAGCTTCCTTGGCTAATTTCCAAATCTCTGCAGCTCATATTTTGAGACTGAGAATCTTTCCTTTATCTGCACCAATGGTTATAAACTAGGGAAACTCTTGAGGGGGTCCCTGGAAGTTTCTTAGAATCCACCTGGGGAACAAATCAAGGATGGAGACTGTTGAGCTTCCGGGTTAACCCCTGGGATCCACCAGCTAGGTTGCTGTTGTCTGTTTCTTTCTTTTAAACTTTTGAAAGAGAGAGAGAGGGACAGCAGGCAGATAATGTGGAGGTCAGAGGACAATTTTGTGGAGGCAGTTCTCTCTCCTTCCACCTTTACACGGGTTCCGGGGATCAAATTTAGGTCGTCAGACTTGTGCAGCAAGCATCTTTACCTGCTGAACCACCTCACCCCCTCACCTGCTTTAAAGTTGGGATTTTATGCAAGACGCGTATATTAGTCCAGGCGAGTTGCAGCAACAGAAATACTACAGACTGGCTTGTAAACCCACAGGAGTTTCTTTCTCATGGTTCTGGAGACGGGGTGGCTGAGCTTAAGGCCCCTGCAGATAGTGGCGTCCAGTGTGGGTCCATTTACTGCTGCGTGGATGATTGCATAGGTCATTTCATGATGCTGCCACATGGCGGAAAGGGGCTAGGAAGCAATCTGAGCCTCTCTTATGAGGGCACTAATCATAACCGTGAAGTTGCCACCCTTATTCCCTAATCACCTGCAAAACCATCATAGTAGGGATTAGATTATACAAGAATGTGTTCGTTTCGTTCGTTTGTTCCTTCCTTCCTTCTTTCTCTTTTTCCCTCCCTCCCTCCCTGTCTCAGCACTTTGTCTGCCCTCGTCCCACAAGGGCTGGAAGACTCTTCGTAGGCAGTATCCAGGGGGATCTCGTTGGCCCTGAGTCCTTCCACCTCACACACGGCTTGGTTGGGTGCCCACCATCTCCACCTTTCAGGTGCCCGTGCCAACCCATCACTGTATTTCCTTTGAAAAATTGACTCCAAGTACCACTAGCCCCGCTGAGTGACTGGCAGACGCTGTAGTTCATCTTGGAAGCCCCAGAAGTACTTTGCACTTGGCACGAAACCAAAATGGTAGCAGTTCTTCCCATTCTGGAGTTAGAATTAACTAGTAGGAACAATAAAAGCCAGTTTTTGAGCAGACTTGGTAAATAAGATGTGAGAGTTAGGACTGGGCGCTTTTCGAGGGAATCTTTCAGCAATGTGGACGGGGTCACGTTTCAGAAAGATGTGAGGTGGCATCTCTGGAGGCTACTCAGGTAAAAGTTTTAGTAAATTTATTGAAAAGAGGAATTTCCTTTTACTGTTCACTGGGGGGGCCATCACAGACCTTACCATTTCACATATGCTGATTTCCCAGAAAAATTTCCAGCATTTTCTTTAAGCACTAAATTGTACTTTTAAATCCAAGTGAATGGCACAACTTATGTGATTAATTTCTTGCTTCTGTTATTTCATTTGTTCATAATTCTTTTTATTTATTTATTTATTTATTATTGTTATTTTTTGTGTGTGTGTGTATCAGAGGGCACTGTGTGTCCCCTTAGAGGACCAAGGGTGACTTGGGGAATCATCCTGGATTGCTTCTACCTCCTTGTTGCTTCATTCTGGGATTTCCCGGGCTCCGCCCACCAAGACAGGAAGTATATAGGCTGCCACTGTTTTTTGGACTGGCTGCTTTACATGGGACCTGGGATCCAAACTCAGGACCTTCTGCTTGCCAGACAGAGTCTTAACTCCTGAGCCATCTCTCCAGCCTCTATTTGTTCATAATTCTTGCAGCTATTTCCCATTTAATTGATTTGCACTGAGCAACTTTCTGGGATAGGACAGCCCTTTCATTCATTCATTCATTCATTCATTCATTCATTCATTCAACCTATTTCGTGGCTAACTTGCAGCACATATTCAAGGTTTTGCATGGGACACATTATTTAAAGTTCCCAGTCCTTCCATAATATCAGCACTCAGGAGACTGAGGCAGGAGGATTGCCACAAGTTAAAGTCCTGCCTGGGTTACAGAGTGAGAACTTGTCTCCAAAATCACGGAATGAAGTGTGTGGCCACTTGAAATGTGAGGATAGTCTTCCCTTTCGCGAACAAACACATTCTGTGCACTACCACCTGCTCTCTTCCCATCGCCATGAGTTTGATTTTCTGCTAATAATTATTTTCTTATTCAGTGCTTAAGGGCACTGAAGTATATTGAAGTATACTGAAGTATTTTTTTTTTTCTACTTTCCCTCCCACAATTGTCACATTTGACTGTTCTCTGTGTGACCAAGCATAGCTTTGGAGACTGGTGTTCTTTTTAAGTTATGGCTTCTAATGATTAGTGCTCTAGGAACCAGATTACTCGGTTCCTTAGAACCACACAGGGAATGTACAGACAGGCCTGGAAGGGAGATTTGAGTGCTGTTCACTTTAACACAGCTCTAAAACCTCCCTTTCATTGTTGTTGTTGAGCTTTTTCTGTGTGTGTTTTTGGTTTT
Source organism: Typhlomys cinereus (assembly GCA_023101885.1). Taxonomy (NCBI): domain Eukaryota; kingdom Metazoa; phylum Chordata; class Mammalia; order Rodentia; family Platacanthomyidae; genus Typhlomys; species Typhlomys cinereus. The sequence goes on along the minus strand of JALPQD010000432.1, from coordinate 782,529 downwards.
GCTTTTTGTTTTGGACAGGGTCTCTTGTAGCCCAGGCTGGCCTTGAACTCATGATGTAGCCGTGGATGACCTGGATCTCCTGATCCTCTTGGCCATTCCCTCTGGAGTGCTGGGATTGTAAGTGCATGCTACTATCTCTGGTTTATAAAACAGCCTTTAGTACCTAGATTGTTGATATGTTTACTTTGGAAGGTTATGGGAATGTATGTTAATTAAAATCCCTGCAGGTGTGATATGTCACCAAACCACAGCTGGTTTTCTTAGTGATGCAGAGACAGTTAAATCCTTTGAGAAACCAGTGGATTGAAGAAGGAAATTGATTTAGTCTTCCTTCCTTTTTCCTCCCTCCCTCCCTCTCTCCTCCCTCCCTCCCTCCCTCCCTCCCTCCCTCCCTCCCTCCCTCCCTCCTTTCTTCCTTCCTTTTTGTTTGCTTATTCATATTTTCTGGCTCGTCTAGAACCCTCTATGTAGTTAAGGATGACCTTGAACTCACGATCCTCCTGCTTGCACCTTTCCAGGGCTGGGATTATAGGCTTGAACCATCACCCCCTGGCCATTCTGCTAACTTTCTTCTTCGGCCCTAGATGGCCTTGAATCTACTTCAGACATCCTGCCTGAGCCTCCTCAGAGCTGGGATTATAGGTATGAGCCACACCCAGTTTAAAGTATTTTATTTGGTGTTCCACATTTTTGTTTCTTAATTTTTTAAATGTTTTAAACTTTTAGTATGTATGTATGTATGTATGTATGTATGTATTTATATATTTATTTATATTGTGTGTGTGTATCACAGGACACTGTATGTTCCTGTGGAGAATTTCTAAGAACCCCCCAAAACTCATTAAACCCCAAGCACTCAAGGAAAGGTGATTTAGGGTGATTCAGGGACTCATCCTGGATTGCGTCTACCAACTTGTTGCTTCTCTCTGGGATTTCCCAGACTCCGCCCACCAGGGCCGAAAGGGAATACTGTGGCTGGTTTTTGCCTCGGCTTTTTTACTTGGGACCTGGGATCGGAACTCTGGAGCTTCTGCTTTCAAGGCAGAATCTTAAGTCCTGAGCCATCTCTCCAGCCCTGTTTCATATTTTTAGAGACAGGATCTTAGATAGCCATGGTTTGTTTTTGAACTCGTGACCCTATTTTTTTTTTTTTTTTCCTTCCAGTATCAAGGATTGAGTCTAAGGCCTCGTGCACACTAGTGCTAACACATCCGACTTCTGCTGATCTTATGCAATGACTATGACAACAATGACCATGACAACACTACCATTGCCTGGGCCATTCCGTGTATGGGAAGTGGAGACCCTGAGAGCTTGACATTTCCTATCACAGAATCAGGCACACGGGAGCCAGGAATGTAGCTCTGTCCTCCCCCCAATCCCCACCCATTGGCTCCTAACCTAGGGCTTCCCTCCTTGTGAGATGCCCTTTGACAGTCTCCTGCAGAGCTTCCTCAGGCCGGTCTGTCTCCAGATTAGGAGAGCAGACGAATCGCAGGATGACTGTGCACATCAGCGTGTTTTGGTTGGAGACCTGTGGTGTGGGAAGGCTGGTCCTCATGCGTGCCTGTGACTCACAGGAGGTCTCCCTGGGGCCTCCAGGTTTCTCAATGGGCTCCCCACCCTCTGTGGGCGCAGTTTAACACTCCTGCTTTCCTTGGGTGCTTGGGGTTTAATGAGTTTTGGGGGGTTCTTAGAAAAAGCAAGCTCACCACTGGCATGGGAAAAAAAAGATTTATTATATTACAGAAAGAGGAGGCTCACACTGCCAAACCACAGACAGACCAAAGAGGCAGCCGGAGCCAGAACCCAAACCAGGCCAGGGTTCTGTCTGTCTCCACTGTGGGCTCCTTGCTTCTAAAGCTGCAGGCCAGCTGGATGGTCTTCAGCTCAGAATTGCGTTTTGCAGTATAAGCCACACAAACAAAAAAAGAGGAAAAAACCTCACACTTTGAAATGATTTTTTTTGTTGTTGTTCCACTAATCCACAAACAGGTAAATTTAGATGTTACTATTGGAAAAGAAAACAATTCTGAGCTTTTTAATTCAGCCTTATTGGTCAGATGGTATTAAGAATTAATCTTTCTTAATGGGCTGTGACTTTGGCTGCCTGCTGAGAACAGACGAGGCAGCCCTCAGCTCTTGCGCCAGATGGGTGGGCGGAGGGAGGATTGTAGACCTTCCGGGCACGCATACTCTTGCACTGGGAACTTGAAACAGCAGCCGTCATCATCCCGCATTGATCTTATCCTTCCCTCGGTTGCACTACTAAAATACTCTGTATTAAAATAATTGCCAAACATATCATCAGATGGGTTGTACAAATCCATGCCTATTATGAGAGACACGAGGTACCTCACTTCAGTCAATTTCTCTGTGTGGCATCAAAATTTATGATATCAAATTTTTTTTCAAAAAAAATTAACTTCGTGTGTGTGTGTGTGTGTGTGTGTGTGTGTGTGTGTGTGTCTGTCTGTCTGTCTGTCTGTCTGTCTGTCTGTCTCAGAGGGCACTGTGTGTCCCTGTGGAAGACCAAGGGTGACTTTGGGAATCATCCTGGATTGCTATTACCTCCGTTCTGCTCCATTCTGGAATTTCCCAGGCTTTGCCCAGCAGGGCCAGAAGTGCAGACTGATTCGGCCTGGTGTTTTTCCGTGGGACCTGGGAATCTGAACTCAGGACCTTTTGCTTGCAAGGCAGAGTCTTAACCCCTAATCCATCTCTCCAACTCTGATAACAAATTTTTATTACTATCATTACTAAAGAGATTGTATGTGATCAGGGAAAGTATATATACTTAAGGATTTCCTAATCCTGGGCATGTTATTTCTCCAAACAGTTCTAAGTTCCTCAGCTGAGTGCAGTTGTGTTGATGAGTCTCGTCTTGCAAGTGTTTTGGGGGCGATTGAAATGACCATCTCCTGGGAGCATTGAGCATGATATCCCGTATGAAGGCGTGGTCACTGGATCACTTTTGTGGGGATGAGAAGGTTTCCTGGTGTCCCTAACAGATGAGATCTGTGTTCCTGCGGGCAGCCGTGGGTGTGAATTCTCTGCCTCTCAAGTGGCCACTTGGATGGGTGGTTCTTCAGGTTCTGCCTTTTGCTTTCTGTGTGGTGTTAGGCAAGTTGTTTGTTATCTTGGTGTCTTTTTCAGTAACTAGCCACAATAATAGTCCCTAATTCTTTTCGTTGTTTTTCCTGTGGCTGCTGTAGAATGTAACAAAAGCAACCTGAAAGGGGAAAAGTTTATTTTGACTTACAGTTCCAGGAGGAGAGAGTGCATCGTGGCAGAGAGAACATGGCAATAGGAAGCAGAGAAAATAGATATGTGGTCAGGCTGAAAAACCTCAAGGCTCGCCCCCCAATGTAGGTCCTTCAGAAGCCTCCACCTCCTTTAAGGTTCCACCAGTCTTCCCACCAATTGTTCTTCAGCTGGGGACCAAGTGTTCAAATCCATGAGCCTGCGTGGGATGTTTCATATTCAAAATATTCCCATAGGTGGGGTTGGGAGAGATGGCTCAGGGGTTAAGACTCTGCCTCGAAATCAGAAAGTCCTGAGTTCAGATCCCAAGTCCCATGTAAAAATGTCAGGGCAGAAACAGAGGCGACCTGCACTTCTGGCCCTGGTGGGCAGAGCCTGAGAAATCCCAGAGTGAAGCAAAAAGGAGGTAGAAGCAATCCAGGATGATTTCCGAAGTCACTCTTTGTCCTCCACAGCGGCATACACATACACATACACAAATTAAAAATATTCCCATAGGATCCTTGGGCTAAAGGACATGGGGTTATGAAATTGTTAGAAGAGTGTCTACAGTGCTTACTCAATGAATTTAAAAATGTCATAATTATTATCACTGTTACTAGACATTTTGTGTGGCTAGGTAGGGACACGAGGGAAGGAATCCAAGTGCCTGTGATGCAGCTTCGCATTTGGAATGTAGCAAAGCAAATGCAAGATATAAACGTGGCAGGCAACATGCAGAGCTAAGGATACAGGGATTTACAGGTCATCCTGGCATTGGGTCCTTTCCTTACCATCTTTATTCTTGGCTGTTTCGTCCTCAGCACAGCAGAAGGGAAAGAGCACACACGGAGCATTTGGATTTTAATCCAGTGCCACCATTAATTTGCCACAAACACTTGCTGAAATACTTGAACCTCGGCAAAGCACGATTTACCCTTAGTGTTGTGTGAAAACTTAGTTAATCTGTGTGAGAGGTCAGTCCAGTGACTGGCACATCCCTCTTTTCCTTTTACTGTACGGGGGAGAGAATATTCACCTCCCCCATATTCATCTCTATCTAAGGGCCATGCGAGATTCATTAGATTTACAATTTTTATTTTTTGCCAGTTTGCATAAAGTTAATGCAGTAGTTTCTGGCGTGAAGGCAAAGTTCTGCTTCCTCTGTGACAGATGCTGAGTGTTTTAAGCCAGAGGGGATCATGACCAGTTTTGTGTGCACTTATTTAATAGACTCTTCATTTGATGTGATTATCTCACTGCTAAGAAAATTTATTGAGATGAATGTAAATAGTTATAGCATTATGACTCAGCTACCATTTTAAAGTTTCTCACGCATGATTAGTATATTGGGTTTCTGTTGCTATCATAGTTGAGTGTTGCTGCACTTGGTATAATTATAGCTGAAAACAAACACATGTGATGTTTTGGTGTGTGTGAAAAATCTAGTTGCTGGGCATAGGGGTGCACGCTTGTGGTCTCAGCACTTGGGAGGCACCAGCAGGCAGGTCTTCAAGGCCTCAGCTGCACATTGGGGTTGACACCCAGCCAGAAGACCCATGGGTGCTGTCTCAGAATGAAAGGAGTAGAAACAAAACAAACATATACACGCACAAATACGTTGCCTTCGGATACACGCACAAATATGTTGCCTTCAGTCTTGTCCATGGTCAATCACCTGGTCTCCAGGCTATGAAGGAAGCTCTAACAAGGAGGTCGGCATTCAGACCAGGCCTGATGGAGACACAAGGGTGTCTATTTCATGGACTCCTGATTGTCAGGTTCTGGATACGAAATTGTTGATACACTTGGGTCCATCAAGCTTCTTAACCACCGAGCCATCTCTCTAGCTCCAGTCTTGGCTATCTTGGGATTTGCAGTGATAAAATGTTCCAGACTTGCTTGGTACATTTCCTGCTCCTGGTCTGAAATTTAGCTATTTTCTGAACATCCCTCCTCCCTTTCAGTGGATGTAGCATTCGGTTTGTTTGCAATACAGAACCTCAGGGCTCTCACAACTTCATGAATAGTATATTAATAATTGGAAGGTACTGGGCAAAGGTCATGCTACATGTTAATGAACATTAAGTAAAACGAAAGTGCAGCTTCTCATTTCCACCAGTCACACCGCAGGGCCCAGTAGCTGCTGATACTTCTCAGACATTCTCAGTATTGCTTTCTTCTCTCACACGGTGTTAGTCCTTGGATGCTGCACTGTTTAGTTTACTCCAGGAGTCACTCGGGCTATTGTACTTTAACTTATAATGAAGGCGCATGGAGAAGCCAGCATGCCACCGGTATTATCTGCCTTTCAAGATCTCACTAGATACCTATGGCTAGAGGCGGCTGTCTTGATTGGGTAGCGTCTTTACTAGTGTATTTTGTGTGGCTACAACAAAAATCAAGTCTCAACAAGAATCCAGGCAAGGACCCCCCTCCTCCCTGCCCCGTGCCCCCTACTTGCTGGGTCACAGCATGGCGAACCTACCACTGAACTACATTCTCGACTTTTTCTATGACCACTTTTAAGAGACTCCCTATTTGCAATGTTTGCCTATCGTTCACTTTAACATGATGATATGTTCATTTCTCATCATAGCATTTGTTCACTAATCAATAAACATTTTTCTGCATGTGTCTACCATGAGTAAGACATAACTAGCAAGGAAAAAACACAAATTTCCTTTCCTTGCTTGCTTTAGTTTTGATGGTGATGATGATGGTAATGTTGCCACATTCCCTTCCTTCATTCCTTCTTTGTCTTTTCTCCTGTGATTCTGGAAGATCCAATATAGATTCTTGTACGCACTAAGCAAGCTCTCCGCCTCCCAACCTCATCCTGCACTTTTGCTGTTTTCAATTGCTGTTTTCTTACTCACCTTGAATTTTCATTTTATTTTTGAGATGGGGTTTCTTGTAGCTCCGGCTGGCCTGGAACTTCTGTAGCCTCGAATGCTCCATCTCCCAGTACTGAGCTGTGTATGCGACAAGGTTGTTAACTAACCACAGCCTATGGAATAGTACACAGGCGTGTAATTCTTCTGCTCAGCTGACTTTATTCCTATTAACCAGTACCGCTTGCTTTCTCCTTTTCAGTCAGTCTGGGATGCAGCCCATGAAATGGTGCCGCCATGTTCAGGGTGGATCTTCCCTCTTTAGTTAAACCCTTCTGGAACTTTCCTCGCAGACACACCCAGTGATGTGTTTCCATGGTGATTCTAAATCCAGAGGACTTGACAATGAAGATTGACCCACACACAGTGCTGAGATTTTGACCTTTTTAAATTTAAATTTCTATTTTTAATTTTTAAATTTAAAAATTTAAATTTAAAATAGTCTAGAAACAGAAGTGGATAACCTCTGTGCTAAGAGGGAGGGCTTGGCTTAAATGACTGTTATTTTTGTTTTTTTCTCATTCCCTGCCAGGTACTTACAGGTGGCAGATGGGACGAGTTTAAGCTCTCCCAAAGTAGCTAGTCCTCCCAGAAAGCTTTAAGTGGCAATACTAACTTCTGCTGTTAGCTGACAGCATGTAACTGTGAGAGCTATGTGAAAAAAGTTACAAGCCCCTCTCCTCTAGTGCCCCTTCCAATTACCGAAGAAGAAATTACAATTTACCTAGGAATCCCAGATAAGCCTGAGCAGAACCAGGTGGCCTCACCTGGGAGATCAAACATCCTCTTCCAGGGAGGCAACCAGGTGGCCTGAAAAGTCAGATAACTGCTGAAGAAGCTTCCAGATGGCTGGGAGGCTAGATAACGGCTGACCTGTGGCTTGTCCTTGGAGCAACCGCAGACCCCTCAGACTCCACAGCACCAGCCCACCGAACACGGTCACCAGGACTGGGAGGGGGGCGTTGGGAAAGCTACGTGCAGATTCCCCAGTCTCTGCAGCCCTATAAAATCCCTAAATCCGGCTGCCTCTGGGTGGCACTCCCTCACTGCACTGAGGACCTGTGTGGCCCAAACCTAGGTTTGTTCTAATAAAAAGACCCTTGTGTGTTTTGCATCGGTGGACGACTTCAGTGAGTTTCTTTGGACTTTATGCTCCGGGTATAACATAACCAAGCACCGCACTTTCAACCAATGGAGGGGAGGCTAAAGGTCATATGCAAGGGGCTAGAGAGGTGGCTCAAGGGTTAAGCCTCTGCCTTGCAGGCAGAAGGTCCTAAGTTCGGATCCTAGACCCCACGTATAGACGCGGGGCGGAAGCGGGGGCGGCCTGCGCTTCTGGTCCTGGTAGGGCGGAGCCTATGAATCCCCGGGCAGAGTAAACAGGAGGCGGTCCATGGTGGTTCCCGAATTCTCCCGTGGTTCTACATACATACACACATGCGCACACACGCACAATTGAATAAATAATAAAAAATTTAAAAAAAAAGGTTATATGCAAGCAATGAGTTTCATTAGTCAATTGGAACTCCTTCTTTAAAAAAAATCAAACATGAAGGAAAAAATAATTTGGCTGTGGCCTCCTGATGGTTTCTTAGACTTACCTTGGAGACTTTTAAATAAATAAGCTGATGTTTAGATTCCATTTCCTGAGAACCCGGTGAACTTGGTCTTGGCCACTTTTTTTTTTTTTAAAGCTTTCTGTGATTTAAAAGAAAACCATTTATCTTGTGGCGTGTATGTGTATGTGCACGCGTGCGTGCGCCATGGCATGTGTGTGTACATCAGAAGACATCTTGGGGAAGTCAGCTCTCTCTTTCCACCACGTGGGCCATGAAGATCAAACTCAGGGCAGCAAACATGGCGACAAGATCCTTTACCCATTGGGCCATCTCTCTGTCCTGCAATCAGTCTTTCCTTCCTTCCTTCCTTCCTTCCTTCCTTCCTTCCTTCCTTCCTTCCTTCCTTCCTTCCTTCCTTCCTTCCTTCCTTCCTTCCTTCCTTCCTCCCTCCCTCCCTCCCTCCCTCTCTCCCTTCCTTCCTTCTTTCTCTCTCTTTCTCTCTCTCTCTCCCTCCCTCCTTCCCTTTCTCTCCCTTTTTTTCTTCTTAAAATAGACCTACTTAACTCTAGTTTGCAACAATCAAATTAGAATTAGGCAGTTTGAATTAGGCAGAGGCCCAAGAGGCAGCCTTTCCCTTTTCTTGGAGTTTCGCCTGACATTGTTCACATTTCTTGTTTGGACAAAGCACTTGAGGCTTGGAGATTTTCTGCAGGAAGCCGAAGTGCACACCCCCCCCTCCATCTTGAGGAGGTCAGGCTCCTCAAAAGTAAATCTGCTTGGGGTGCTCAGTGATGGGAAGTGTCCCTCTGACAGTGTGTGCTGGTTGTGACCCTCTGCCTTCGGGGCTTAGAGCTTCCAAGGAGGCATAGGGGTGTGGGGGGGCACAGAGGAGCCATACTGCCAGTACATGGCTGAAGCGTTTACCGAGTAAATGAAGAATCAAACAAGCTGCAATTCCGTTCAAAAGTCATGCATGAGTTTTTGAGTGGAAGGGTAATAAACCATGTATTTCAGATTTTTCTGGAAAATACACGGGGATGCAGAGCCTCTTTTCTTCCTTCATTCCTTAAGTTCTCAAATCCATAGCATTGAGCAAATGGTAAAGGATCTGGGAGGAACGTTCTGGGCCTTTTTTCTGTCTGCTTCCCCACCCTGCCCCAGCCCTGCCTGGCTCTGGTTCTCAGTGCCTTGGTGGCCGGGTTCCCACAGGGAGCAGAGGGGGACCGGGCGGGAGCATATCCGGCCTTTTGAAGTTCACTTGTGTGGAGGCTGTTTGGAAAACTGACAGGATGTAGTCTAGGGTGGGATGCACCTGCTTCGGGCAGCTTCCCTTAGCCCTAGGAGAGTCTGCTCAGAACTTCCCCTAGCTAAGTTCTCAAGAGAAATGCATGTATGAATGCATCAGTTTCTCTGAGATCTCAGTGTTGTTCTGAGGGATGTCCCCCATTCCTTCATACTGCCCGCACTCAGGTTCTCTCTCCCTCTCCCCCCCTCCCTCCCTCTCCTTTCTTTTTCTCTGTCTTTCTCTCATCATAGATGAGGTCATTAGGATTTGGAGCCAAGAGAAGTGCATTCCTGTAACTATAAATCTCCATACTCTATTAGTGACCCTCTTTTTAAGGAGGTGGCGTTCCTCATGATTGGGTAGCTTGTTTAATTGGGCTGTCTTAGAATACAAACAAGGGAATTGGAGAGATGGCTCAGAGGTTAAGACTCTGCCTCTAAAGCAGAAGGTCCTGAGTTCGGATCCCAGGTCCCATATAAAAGAACGCCAGGGGGAACCGGCAACTTCCAGCCCTGGTGGGCAGAGCCTGGAATGAAGCAAAAGGGAGGTAGAAACAATCCAAGGTGATTCCTGAAGTCACCCTTGGTCCTCTGCAGGAACATACAGTGCCCTCTAATACACACACACACACACAAACATGCAAAACATAAAAGCTGAAAAAATGAGCGCAAACACGGGCTTGCTGGAGGAACTGTCAGTCTGAGCAGGGCTCAGAGCCTCCACGTTTCTTTGCCTCGCTTATTTCAAATGTATCTTTGCTCTCAAGTGGACCATGTACCTGAGTTGATTAGCTTGTGGGCATGTGATTGGGTTTTCTGTGCTTTGTACTTTGGATACCCAAGCCCCACCCCATCACACAGGGAAGCAGAGTGACTGGGGGGGTGGGGGTCAGTCAGGCTGGGTTCACTACTGATAGCAAAGCGGGGGACCCAGGCTTTGAAGAAGGGGTCTTTCGGGGTGCACGGTGTCATAGTGAAGGCCTAGGGGGTGCAGAACAGTGAGGATAGTGAGGGGAAAGATGTGAAGCTGTCAGAGGGAAACGGGTGCCATCTGCTGCGCCCAGGCTGAGTGCTGGGGGAGGGGTAAGGAGTTCAAGGAGATTTGAGTTCCCCTCTGTTTCCCTCCTACTACTCAGTAGTGAGCATCGCACAGCACTTGCTTTCTTATTTGTTGTGTGTGTGTGTGTGTGTGTGTGTGTGTGTGTGTGTGTATACATATGTACCAGGGGGCACTTGAGTATGTGTGTCTGTTGGAGGACCAAGGGTGACATTGTTCTACCTGCTTATTGTTTTGCTTTGAGTCTTCCCAGACTCCACCTTCCAGGTTCAGAATTATAGACCACCACCATACCCATGAGCAGTTTTACTTAGGATTAGGGGATCTGAACTCAGCCGAAGACGGCATTGACACGTGAGCTACCTCCCTGGCCCTTGCTTTCTTTCTTAGCCTTTACATTTCTTGTCATCGATTCCAGGACCTTGTGCCTGCTAAGTCAGCACTCTACCACTGAGCTATGTGCCTAGCCCATGTTGTTTCTTTCTTACTTTTTATCTGTGTGTGTTGTGTAGGTACATGTTAGCGTGTGTTTGCATGCCCGTGTATGCATGCAATTGAGTGTCCATGTGTGCGTGCATCTGTGTGGAAGAGTATGTGCATGTTTGTGTATAGGGTATGTGTGTTTGTATGTGTGTGTCTTTGGAGGCACAGATGTGTGTGTGCGTGTACTTGTGCGTTTATGTCTGAGGCTAGGGGTTGATATCAAGTGTCTTCTCCATTACTTTTCACCTTTTTTTTTTGAGGCACCAGTGAATCTGGGGCTTACTGCTTTGGCTAGGCTGGCGGCCAGTGAGCACCGTCTTTCCTGTCTACCCCTCTTGTCCTGCTGACTTACAGATATCCTGTGGGTGCTTGGGGAGGGGAGGGATGACAGTGCTTTACCAACTGAGCCATCTCTATTTTGAGACAGGGTTTCTCTAAGTTGTCCAGATAGGCCTTGAACTTGCGATCCTCTTGCCACGGCCTCCTGCAAGGCTGGGATGGCAGACCTGCTCCAGCAGGCCTGCTGCTTTCCACTTTGCATCCTCCACTTCAAGAGGTGACATGTACACCAGCGCTCGGCATTCCTGGCCCTTCCGTGGAGGAGGTTTCTCTGAGTCCTTTCTGTGTAGGGACTGGAGCCTTCTGATTAACGATGCTGATTTCCGCTTCTGACCAGGTGCATTATGGCATCACTTGGGGCACGTTGCCGCATGTCTAATGGAAGCGTAATGGTTCTTGTCAGGGTTGTGAGGACTGTGTTGAGAATGTGGGCCATGATCATGCATCAATCAGTGAGGGCTGGCAAGATGCCTCGGTGGGTCAAGGTGTTTGTTGTCCAGCCCGGCGACCTGAGTTCACCCCATGAAGCTCACATGAGGGAGAGAACCAACTCCCACTGGTGCTGACTGCCTCAGATGTGCCATGCATGTGTCTGCAACAGGGCCTCCTAGAACCCCCAAATGTGCAAGCCAGTACCCTTGGGTGACTTGAGCATAAGAGGAAGAGGTAGAACTCCTAGGTCTGACATTTTACCTCCACATCAGCCTGTGGAGGTAAAATACCAGAAAAAAAATCACACTTGTCAGCGAACAAGGCCTTTGGTCCTTCCTTGCTCTCTTGGTAAAAATTGGATGGTTTCATCGAACAACTGTGGATTTGGTCAGTGCCTGGTATCATTCTTCCCTTGTGAAGGTGGAGTTCCTTCAGTTCCTGCCTTTGGGGAGTAACAGCTCCCAGCTGCAGGGAGTAATAACCCTTTGAAGAAACATCTAGCAGACAAGTGGTATAGAAGCCACTTACACCTCACAGCCATGGATAGTTCCACTCCCGATGTGTCTTCAGGCGAATGGTGGCCTTAACTCTGACACAGACAGAAGTCACCAGGGCACTGTGAGTTAGTTGCTTTGGGTGGCTCCGTCAGGCAGTCCTTGGAGCTGAAGAGACCATATCTTGGCGGTGACCCTTTTGAACCAGATTGCTAAAAAAAGAAAGAGAAAGTAAGCCTGGTCATAACTAGGAAGCATAGGCAGGAGTGCTTATAGAAACATCATTCGTAGACAAGAACCGCAATAAAAAGTCAGGGCATAACTGACAGTTGTTCTTTCTGCCGTTAGGAGACAATGCTCAGACACAGCTTAAGGGAGGGAGGGAAGTTAAGGGCGCTTTATCTTATCTGTCGGTCTATCTATCTATCTATCTATCTATCTATCTATCTATCTATCTATCTATTGTGTGTGTGTGTATGTGTGCAGAAATCACATAACAGGAGTGAGTGGAGGCAGAGGTTCAGGTTGCTGCCACAGTCCTGGCGACAGTGGGTGCAAGAACAAACTAGGAGGAAGCAGGGGTGGGCTGTCAACCCTCAAGGCCTATCCTGAGATGTATCTTTCTGCAGAAGAGCTCCATCTCTCTATCTTTTTTTTAATAATTTTTTTATTCAATTGTGTGTGTATGTGTGTGTGTGTGTGTGTGTGTGTGTGTGTGTGTATGTGTAGCACCACGGGCGAATTCGGGAACCACCCTGGACCGCCTCCACCTCCTCCTTGTTTACTCTGTCCCAGGATTCACAGGCTCCGCCCTACCAGGACCAGAAACGCAGGCCGCCCCTGATTCCGCCCGGTGTCTATATGTGGGGTCTAGGATCCGAACTCAGGACCTTCTGCTGCAGGGCAGAGTCTTAACCCCTGAGCCACCTCTCCAGCCCCAGAGCTCCATCTCTCAAAGGTACCACAAGAATAAGGTACCTTCCCAAGAATAAGCATCAGCTGAGGATGCAAACACGTGAGCCTGTGTGGGGGCAACCCATATCTCAACCATGAAAATAACCTAAATATCCATCAATAAAACAGCGAACAAAGATTGGTAGAATCACACGATAAAATATGTTGAAAGGAAACAGCAACAGGAAATGATAATAGAAATGATTTCCCCAAACAGAACTGATTCAAATAGCAAGTTGCAGAAGTGTATGTGTACAGTGTGATGCTGTTGCAGCTAATTACAGACGCTAACCTTGCCACTAAGAGCTGAGCTTTTAGACACTCATATGAAGAATTACTCAGTTTAGGCAAGCCTCTGCATAGACTCTCCACTTGTCTCTTTCAGGCATTTTGCTCACAAAGTTTGATAGACTTCCTTAGTCCTTGATTGGCATGGGTGTGTGTGGGAGGGGTGAGGGAACTTGAGGGATGGAATGTGTATACCTGTTCTCAGAATGCTGGGAACAGCCTGATACCTGTGTGCGCTTCTTAGCAAATCTTGTGTGTGATTTTTAATGTTGAGCAAGTGTAGCTATCTCCTGTCTGTAGCGATGGGGAATTCTTGCATGCTCTGTTTTGTTTCGACATTACATGCCTTATGAACTTGGTGTGAACTCTGCACTCTGAGCTGTCTACTGAAAGGTTTCTTGGACACTGCCAGGCAGTGAATGTCAGGCATTCCTGAGCAGTGTTAGCCTGCAGTCCCCTGGACCAACTTCAGTTCCTCGGCGCTGGTCACCTCTGAGTAAGCCTGTGGAAGGTTTTCTAGTTGATGTGGGAAGATGTAACCCACAGGGTGTGGGACCATCTCCTGGCAGGTTGGTAAGAGGGAGAGAAAACTGGCTGGCTTTAGCAGACTGGCAAGTTGGAAAGTATGCCTGTCTTTTACCAAGTCTTTAGCCAGGTACGGTGTGGCCATTTCCCTTGGCTCCAGATGTTAGTATGAACTCTCTTTGCCATCATAATGGACTGTAACCGGGAACTATGAGCAGGAATAAATCCCCTTTCTCTGAAATTGTTTTCATCAAGTATTCATTACCACAACTAGAAAGGAACTAAGGCAGATGACATCTTGAAAAATTAACAATAAAATGATATTTACTGCCTAAGGATACTTACATGATTATCTGGAAAGTACTTACCTTTCAGGAACGCTTAAAGACTGGGGAGAGTCAAAAAGGATATGTTTATGTTGCTAATGTTTTATTTCTTAAGCAATACATACTAAGGAAACATATAACCTGCCCTCCATGTCTGTATTTTTCTTGCCCCATAGATTCAGTCCACTTCATTTTTGAAAGCATTCAGAAAAAAATTTCATCTGCACTGAACATGTACAGATTTCTTTTCATTCGACCTTAAAAAGCACATACTAATTATTATTATTTTAAAAATGAAAGGTACGTGCTAATTATTATAATTCAAATATCACTTGCAGTATATTAGGGATTGTAGACCATCTGGAGGTGACCAGAAGGGCACAGGATGCTGTGTGGTCCCATGGGATGTTGGAGGCTGCGTGGTCCTGTGGGATGTTGGAGGCTGCGTGGTCCCGTGGGATGTTGGAGGCTGCGTGGTCCTGTGGGATGTTGGAGGCTGAGTGGTCCCGTGGGATGTTGGAGGCTGCATGGTCCTGTGGGAATGTTGGAGGCTGCGTGGTCCTGTGGGATGTTGGAGGCTGCGTGGTCCCGCGGGATGTTGGAGGCTGAGTGGTCCTGTGGGATGCTGGAGGCTGAGTGGTCCTGTGGGATGTTGGAGGCTGCGTGGTCTATGGGATGTTGCGGCACTGCATGTGCACAGCAGGTCCTGGAGTCTGCGCCCTGATGATACCTTTATTATATGTTAACTGTCTTGCAAGATCTTGACACGTGGAGCTGGGAATACAGTACTTGCCTAGCAGGCTCACAGGTCACTCCCTTCCCAGTGCTGCACCAACCAGGCATAGTAGTGCCCGCCTGCAATCCAGGACTGAGGAGATGGAGGCAGGAGGATCAGAAGTTTAAGGTCGCCCTTGGCTACATGATGAGCATTTCAGCCAGAATGGGCTACAAAAAAGCATTGGCTAAGATGCAAACAGCAACAAGGAGGGAGGAGGGAGGGAGGGAAGGAAGGGAGGAAAGGAAGGGAGGAAGGAAGGGAGGAAGAGAAAGAAAGGAGGAAGGAAGGAAGGAAGGAAGAAAAGAAAGAAAAAGAAAGAAAGAAAAAGAAAGAAAGAAAGAAAAAAAGAAAGAAAGACAGAAAGAAAGACAGAAAGAAAGAGAACAAGGACATTTAACAGTGGCATAGGCTGCGAGAAAGCATGCATCTGAGACTGGAGCCAGACAGAGGTCAGCTGGTAGGTGGCCTCGTTGGCATTTTTGACGTTGGCTTTCCTGTAAGGGCAGAGGATAGCCACTTAAGACTCTAGACTGGAAATGATTCCATTAGATCAGCATTCAGAGTGTGGGCTGCTGTCTGAAGACTGGGTTTGGGGACAATGAGAACAGTTGGGAAAAATTTGAAGTCACTGTAACCCAGAGCTTTTTGTAGGAGATGCAGCTTCTCTCTGGCTCCGCCCTCCTTGACTCCCTATCTCCCTGGCCACACCCCTTATCTTGCTACTTCCTCTTCTTCCTCCAGCTTCCTAGGAGTCAGAGTTGTCTTCTGGCCTCCCCCCCTACGATTTTGGGATTTGAACACTTGGTCTCCAGCTGTTGGTGGCACTGTTTAGAAGGGGGAGTTTACTTGGGGGAGGGGTGAACCTTAAGCTTAGTAGCCTGGACACTTGTCTTCTCAACCCCTGCTTTCTGAGTGGTTGCACTGTGAGCCAATCAGCCGATCCTGCTTCTGTGCCTCCCACGATGCACTCCGTCCCCCTGTACCTGTGAGCAGAGGAAACCTTTTCTCCCATAAGAAACATGTAAATCATGTTGTTTCGGTCCGTATCTATGGTGGCAGCAGAAGAGTCGCTAAAGCGAGGTCCTCGCAGGTGATGCTACTTCTTCCTTTGTTTCCCAGGACCATTCTGAAGACCATCGCCCTGGGTCAGATGTTGTCCTTGTGCATATGTGGCACGGCCATCACCAGTCAGTACTTGGCGGAAAAGTACAAAGTGAACACGCCCGTGTTCCAGAGCTTCATCAACTACTGCCTGCTGCTCCTGGTGTACACCGTGATGCTGGCGTTCCGATCAGGTACGAGTGATGGGAGGTCACTTTGTCAGCACAGTGGCTCTTTATAACCACTTTTGGTTTTCTGAGCATTTAGCAAAGTGAAACCTAAGGGAAGAAACCATGGACAGGGGAAAACAAAAAGCCATATTTATAAAAAAAAAAAGAAAGAAAATATTAAGAAACCCATTCTGCATATAGCAGTGAGATGCATAAATAGGTATTGTATAACTTGCAACAAAAAGTTATTAGAAGAGCCTGACTCCACGGTCCTGTGAAAATACCCACGGGAGGTGGATATGCTAACTCTCTGAAGTCGATTAGAATAAACTGAGCAGGAGGTGGACAGGAGCCCGCTGGGTTGACTTGTTGGCATGCAAACATGAGTCCACTGGGTAGACTTGTTGGCGTATAGAAATGAGTCTGCTGAGTAGACTTGATGGCACAGAGGCGTGTGCCCGCTAGGTAGACTTGTTGGACACACAGCCATGAGCCCACTGGGTAGACTTGTTGGCCACACAGGCATGAAGACCTGCATGGCTTTGCACCAGTGAAAACAGGACCATGGAGATCAGGAGGGTTTGTTGGCTGCCACTCAACTCCATCTGTGAGAGACTTTGTCTCAAGGGAATAGGCGAAACATGGCAATAAGAGAATACCTGAACTCTTCCTTTGGTCTCCATATACATTCTCATATACACGGGCGCATGCACGTGTGCGCGTGCACTCATACACACACACACACACACACACACACACACATGCAGAGTAGCAACAACCAGAACACAGTAAACATTGTCATGTAAATATTACAAGTTAGGTTTTATGCACTTTCTTCTGGCTGGTCCTTAAAACCATGACAATATTGGGGTGGGAATATAGCTCAGGTCATAGAGACCTCACCTAGCATGCATGAGCCCTGGGTTTCAGCCTCAACATTGCATAACTGGGTGTATGGTACAGCACATGCTTGGAAGCCAGCCCTGGGAGCTGGAAGCAGGAAGATCAGGGGTTAAGGCCATCCTCGACTGTATAGTAAGTTTGAAGCCAGCCTGGCCTAGACAGCCTCTCAAAAAAAAAAAAAAAAAAAAAAATTGAGACAAGAATTAAAACATTTGAAAAGTCAAGATTCTGCTTGCAGTGGGGTGTGGTGTCTCTTGCCTGTAATCTCAGTACTTCAGGCAGAAGGACAGCAGTGGTCAGTTCAAGGCCAGTCTGGCCTATCTTCAGAAACGAAAATAGAAGCAGACTGCCCTCACTCTCCCAAGTATGCATTTCCTGCTACCTGCAGGATGCTGAATGGTATGGGAATTGTACGTAGGTTCAACCCTGTGTTTTGAGACAAAGGCTGGGACTTGGTGAGGAATTCATATCTTTACCTCTAGCTGCCCAAGCTCCCTGACACCCTCAGAGTTGTTTCCCCAGATGTGGCGCTCTGGGCTTTCTGCATGTGCAGTAGGCACTGAGCCATTTCTCCATTTGTGAACAGTTTATGCACATAGGTGGTACATGCTGATAGCTGTACTCCCCCACCCTCTCCAGAGCCTCTCACACCCCTTTCATCCCCCCTTTCATGCCAGTCCTTTCACACATTCATGCCTTATTCTGAGACTCACCGAGTTTAACCAGGCTTGTCTTTGTTACCATGGGTTTGGAACTATCCATTGGCACCTGGTACGCTCGCCTGTAGGCACAGCATTGCAGACGCTGCCTGCCCCTCCCTCAGAATCCATCAGTAGCAAATAGCTTAGCAGGGAGGGGATAGGAGTCCATGATGCACAGTTGACAGACCTAGCCTTGTGCAGGCCAGTGCTCTGACATTCCTGCTGCACCTTCTTCTAAGATGTTCCACGAGATACCCCCCTTCCAGGGGGCAGCGTAAATGTCCTGGTTAGGGTTCAGCACCTAAAGTCTCTACATTCACCGCTGTTCACTGCAGAGAGAAGCTTCCGTGACCAAGATTGGAGATAGTGTTTGTTTACTGATAAAAGTTTGTGCTAGTGCATGCGCGCGTGTGCGCACGCGTGCGTGCGTGCGTGCGTGTGTGTGTGTGTGTGTGTGTGTGTGTGTGTGTGTGTGTGTGCGCGCGCGCGTCCACCTGTAAAAACCCAAGGCTACATTGGGAATCGTCCTGAATTGCTCTACCTCCTTATTGCTTTGCTCTGGGGTCCCTCAGATTCTGCCTTCTAGGACCAGAATTGCAGGCTGCAGCCATATAAGAAAATAGAAGCCAGTTGTGAGAGAGGACAAGCCATCCTAAGGATGATGGAGCACCATGTTTCCCAAAAACTATGGGGCTAGTGTGTGGTTAATAGCTCTGGACTTGATTCTGTCCGGAAGTACTGGCCTTCAGGAAGTCAATGTGATGCTTAGATGGTTCCTGGTCCCTCTAAGCCATGCTGTTGTGTGTTTCCTGTCATTGAATGTCATTGGGTACTGAGAGGAAGACTTACTGTGCGTTCCAGGACTTCTTGCCAATTGGAGCCTAACGGTCATTATTTGGGGATAGAGACGTTTGTTTATTTGTGCACTGAGCCCTTTCCTAAGCATGTCACTGGCTTGGTTTTCAGTTGGAGGAATGTTGCTTTGCTTGTTTGTTAGGATAGTTTCATATTCACAATGAATTTGAGTCATTTCAGCCTGTGTTTCTTGATCACACCCTTTCCTCTTTCTCCAGCTGAAATTCTTCTTGTTCCCAAACTAGTCTTCCTCTACTTTTATGCTTCTCTGTGTTTCTGTGTGTGTGTGTGTGTGTGTGTGTGTCCCACCCACTGAGTTCCATCAAGGTTGCCTCTTCGCCATGTACTATCGCCATCGCACCTGCTGGAACATGGACAACGTATCAGTGGCTACACCACTGAAGAAAGTGACTCTCCTCCCCACAGTAGCCATCAGCGGTCTCACAGGGAGGGGCGGTGCCTCTTGAGTCCTGTGCCTTCCAGGAGGAGATGTGGGCAGGATGTGGTGTTTATATTCATGAGGGAGGAGGCTCAGCTAGCTGCCCTTCTGCTCTCTGATGCTTTCGCTGCAGAGCTACTGTGCGGTGACGCTTCTCTTGGGTTTTACGATGGGCTGATGGCCAAGGAGGGTGCCTAGGATGCCGCTGGATAATTAAAATCAGGATGAGCCACGTTTGAAACGCACAAGCCCTCGAGTTGACGCTCTCATCTCCAAATCAGTGTGCTTTGTATTCGAGTGGCATGCACTTACCCAGCTTTTATTTAACCAGGCAGTGAAAACCTTTTAGACATTTTGAGAAGAAAATGGTGGAAATACATTCTGCTGGGGCTGGCAGATGTGGAAGCCAACTACCTGATTGTCAAGGCGTACCAGTACACGACGCTCACCAGCGTGCAGGTAAGAGCGGTCCCTTGCCTGTCAGACCTCAACCTTCCAGAGGAGAACTGTATGCATATGGATTAAGCTAATTTGATTGAAAACCTGTTCCCTGAAGCAAACCTAGGTGCAGGTGGATGATATCTGTTTCCTGGGACAGCATATGCTCTGTTAGTCATGTTTCCTGAAATTAGTGAAAATGTATAGGAGTTAATCACTTCCTAAATTGAGAACGCTATAGCAGATGAGAGCAGTGCTTTGCAAATAAGCATAAATATTTATGTGTGATGTTGTGATGCTGACGAGAGAGTTCTGTTGAATGCGTTGCTTAGGAAAGTGGATGTGACTTTGTACTTTGCAGAGGGAAGTCTGCAAGTAAAGCAGGAATTCACACAGGAGCCCACCAGGGGTCCCATTGACAGCTTTGTTGGGGAGGTGGAGGCAGGAAAATCAGAAGCTCAAGGTCATCCTTGGCTACATAGCAAGTTTGAGGCCAGTCTGGGTTACATTAGATCTTGTCTCAAAAAAGAAAGAGACAGGCAAACATTTTAAAAAGGAGCATTTCATGACGAAAAGCAGGAGAGATGCTTGAGAATCCGTTTCTGGAAAGTCTGCAAAGTGAAAGATTGTTTCGGTTGGTTTTTGAACCTCCTTAAGAGTCCTTTGGAAAGTTTGTAATGAAGTCACGAAGCAGTGTGTGTGATGCTCGTGCAGTGTGTGTGAAGCTCGTGCAATGTGTGTGACGCTCGTGTAGTGTGTGTGACGCTCATGTCTGGTGCCCACTGATAACACACAGCCTGGGGTCTGTCGCTTTCCGCTCTGCTTGTTTCTAATGCTGCTTTCTTCCTTCTGGAGTGGATTTTAAGTTCCTCTTCTGTTCTTTAAGGCCAAATCCAATTTTGCTGTCTTCTTTATTATTTATAGTTTCTCTAATATGGTCCAAATAATCTTTATGTCCATGTTCCCTATTAAACAGGATTTTACTGTTTACTGTGATGGTCTGATTTTTT
Source organism: Typhlomys cinereus (assembly GCA_023101885.1). Classification (NCBI taxonomy): domain Eukaryota; kingdom Metazoa; phylum Chordata; class Mammalia; order Rodentia; family Platacanthomyidae; genus Typhlomys; species Typhlomys cinereus. The sequence goes on along the minus strand of JALPQD010000432.1, from coordinate 762,256 downwards.
TTTTTCCAAAAAAAAAAATTTTGTTCATGAGAGAGAGGGAAGGAGGGAGAGAGAGGTCCATTCGTTGGTTTTCTTCCTCCTTCCGCCATGCGAGCTCAGGAGATTGAACTCAGGTCACCACCTTTGCATGCGAGCACCTTTACTTGCTGAACCATCTCACCAGCCCTGATGAGATCGTGTTTAAAGATTAAATTCACTGAAACTCTAGGAACCAAAAGCATCAAAGAAGACATTCATGACCAAGGGAACGGAAGCTCCTGGAGGTCAGGGGTGCCGGAAGAGATGTGCTCCATGTCGAGCTAGAAGTCGTGGCATTTTAGAGTGGACAGGACGTGAGATGAGTTGGTCTGGTTGATTTGGTCTGGTTACCAAGTTCCTTATTTTGAATCAGGAACTGGCAAGAGATCAGGAGTCTAGCTGCTCAGTGTGTGTGTTGGGGAGGTTGTGTGTGTTGTGGCTGAAACTCCTGTGGTTCTTCCCATGACGTGAGTAATTAAACCCTAATGAGAGCAGTCATGGCCTGCCAGACATCATTAAAGGTAGAACAAATTTCCTTCTGGTTTTAAGACATAATTTTCGAATAAGAAATCTTCGTGAGAGTTGTTAGAGAAGGCTCTTTCTACTTCTTTTTGGTTCTAAGAACTAATACCATTTAGATGTCATTAAGAATGGCTGGATTCTGCTGGTCTTCCTCCCCTCCCCCCAATGCAGGCTATTGTTGTCTTCGATGAACTGTTGGTATCTGGTCAGGTTCAGTTGGAGCACTTGGGAGATTAAGCGGAATGGGTAAGACGATGAGGTGCCCATGTCTCCCTCCACGTGTTGGAGCGATGAAAGCGGTCAGTAAACTGCTTCAGATGGTCTGGCCTTGTCCATGACTGAACCCAGAGGATCAGGGAAAAGACTTAAAGCAACGACACCAGAACAACACAAACAAACAGAAACCTCCTCAGGGCAAGCAAGAAAATGGCAGTTCCAGGAACATGCTTAGTAGACAGTTTATACTTCATCCCTCAGTCTGTTGGAATGCACAAGTTGTTTTTCAGTAACTTTCCTGAATTCATACAGAATATGCCAAAGTAAGAATGGAATTAGTGTCCACCAGATGGCTCAGCAGGTAAAGGCACTTGCCACACAAGCTCGGTGACTTGAGTTTGACTTCCGAAACCCACGTAAAGGCGAAAGAAGAGAACCAGTTCCAGAAAACTATTCTCTGACTTCCACACATGTATTGTGGTGTGTACACACACACACTAATAAGAGTGAAAAAAAACCCCATAAACTTGAATCCCATAAAAGTAAATGAAACCTCTATACTTTCTTATCTTACAATGATTTAGGGTTTGCTGTAGCTCAGGTGGATCAAGTCCTGCAGGGCAAGTGTCTTCTGGATCCAGAATCCACAGGTCATGGAGGACATTTGATGAAGATGAGCAGGAATGCATGCTGGGAGCATGTGTCTGCCATGATGGAGCTGAATTTTCACTGGGGAGATGGTGTCTGTCTGTTCCCTTGTAGTGACCAGTATGTGGTAGCATGTTGCTGAATTACAGTTAAATACCTAGTTTTTTGACTTACCTAATCCTTGTCTGTCCATCACGTCCCATGTGCTCCTCAGGATAGCATTTGTCTCTACCTTGTTCACCTCTGAATTCCCAGTGGAATTAAGGTGTCCCCTGCCCCCAACTCCCAGGTTTTGTAAGCACTCGACCACTGAGCTAAATCTCTATCCTCTCTTACAAACCCCTCTTTCACATGTGAGGGGCTTAATATGTATTTGTGGAATGCGTCAGTGGATGTTTGCAAGAAGGAAAGTTTGCCCCCAGGTTTCAAGCAGAGACACAGAGTAGCATAGAGGCCCTTGAGGAGAATTCTAGGCTCCAGCATTGGAATCTCCTGCTTTTCTATTGGAATTGTTGTTTTTTATTGTTCTTTATTTTTGACATAGGGTCTTATGTAGTCCAGGCTGTTCCGAAAAGTACATTGTAGCCCAGGATTATCTTGAACTCCTCATTCCTATCTCTGCCTCCCAAGAGTGGGGTTATAGACATGTACAATCCCAATCTCAGAGAGCCCAAGAGCTGTTGTGAGGATTTGATGAGCCAAGCTAGGTAAAGCACTTGGTGCACTGGCCAGCAGCCATTCGCGCTCAGCAAGAGTTACCATGTTTGCGCTCACCGAGATGAGTGAAGCATTTGCTGTCTTTCCTTGCAGCTTCTGGACTGCTTTGGGATTCCTGTGTTGATGGCGCTTTCCTGGTTTATTTTGCGTGCAAGATACAGAGTGATCCACTTCATCGCGGTCTTCGTGTGTCTCCTGGGTGTAGGGACCATGGTGGGCGCGGACATTTTGGCAGGGGGAAAAGTTAATTCAGGTAAGATCCTGCCACTCATCTGTGGCTCAGTCACGGATATGTTTTGTGTACACTTTCCCTTTCAGCTGTGGGAAGGTGCAGTGAAGGCTGAAAACGGGTGCAGGAGCCTCAGAGTAAGGCGAGCACCCAGGGAGGGGAGCACCCAGGGAGGGGAGCACCCAGTGAGGGGAGCATACAGTGAGGGGAGCACCCAGGGAGGGGAGCATCCAGGGAGGGGAGCACCCAGGGAGGGAGCACCCAGGGAGGGAGCACCCAGGGAGGGGAGCACCCAGGGAGGGGAGCATCCAGTGAGGGGAGCACCCAGGGAGGGGAGCATCCAGTGAGGGGAGCATCCAGGGAGGGGAGCACCCAGGAGGGGAGCACCCAGGGAGGGGAACACTCAGGGAGGGAGCATCCAATGAGGGGAGCAACCAGTGAGGGGAGCATCCAGGGAGGGGAGCATCCAGGGAGAGGAGCACCCAATGAAGGGAGCACCCAGTGAGGGGAGCATCCAGGGAGGGGAGCACCCAGGAGGGGAGCACCCAGGGAGGGGAGCACCCAATGAGGGGAGCACTCAGAGGGGAGCATCCAGGGAGGGGAGCACCCAGGGAGGGGAGCACCCAGGGAGGGGAGCACCCAGGGAGGGAGCACCCAGGGAGGGTGTGTGCCTGCTCGCTCAGCCTGTGCAGTGCTTACTCTTTGACTGTCTGGTTTTGTGATTATTTTTTCCTTTAATTTCATTTTTCAGTAATTTTACTTATTTTCAGAGTTATTTGTTTCTAGCATTTTCTAACCATTTCCTCAAACACATTTTTTCTTGTGTGTGTGTGTGTGTGTGTGTGTGAAGGCACTCACTGTGTGTGCCTGTGGAGGCCCAAGGGTGGCTTCAGGAATCAGCCTGGATTGCTCTCCCTCCTTCGTGCTTTGTTCTGGGTTTCCCAGACTCTGTCTTCCAGGGTCAGAAGCGCAGGCTGCGGCCATTTTCACCTGGTGGTGTTATGTGGGATCTGGAATCTGAACTTGAGTCCTTTTGCTTGCAAGGCAGAGGCTTAACCCCAGAGACATCTCTCCAGCCCAGGAATTTCTTTAAAAAAATATTTTATTTACTTGAGAGAAAGAGAGAGAGAAAAGCCAGGAAGGAGGGAAGGAAAGTGGAAGAAGGTAGTGGGCACGTGTATGCTATGTAGTTCTCTCCTTCCACCATATGAACTTCCGGGGACTGACACAGGTCTCCAGGCCGCACGCAGGCGCCTTACCTGCTGAGATCTTGCTAGTCATCAGAAGCAATTTCCACATTCTCCCTGCCCACACACGGTCCTGGAGGTTGACTATCACACTAAGGATTTTTCTAATGAGAAAGAAGTTACATATTGTTTTATTTATTTATTTTTGTTGTTGATATGAATGCACGACCAAAACAATCAAGGGAACAAGGGACTTTTCTTCCAGTTTATGATTCTCTAAGTAGAATTCATTATGATGGTTGGAAAGTTCATACCAGCATCAAGCACCAAGGGGGACAGAAGAGCCGAGAGAGAGCATACTTTCTCACTTGCCAGTCTATCAAATTCCAACCAGATCTCTCTGTATCATACCTCCTGCCTAGCCAGTGATCCTGCCCACTGTGGTTTGAGTCTTCCTATATCAACGTAGATAATCTCCTACAGACTTGCTCAGAGACTGCTTTAACTAATCCATAGGTATGCCTTAAGGCTCACCTTTCAATGGTAAAGTTGATACCTCTATATCTAATTGGCATATATATTTATATATATGTATATGTATATGTATATGTGGAATGTGTATGAATGTGGAAATTGTTTCTGACGACTAGCAAGATCTCAGCAGGTAAGGCACCTGCGTGCAGCCTGGCGACCTGTATATGTATATGTATATATATATATGGGGGAGAGAGAGAAATCATCTTGGATCAAAAATTTTAGATTAGTTACTGAAAAAAACTACTATAAATTATTTCTCCCTCTCTCCCTCCTTCCTTCTTTCCTTTCTTCTATCACAGCCCAGACTGGCCTTAAAGTCAGAATTCCCAAATGCTGTGAGATTACAGAGCTGTGCCTCCATGCTCAGCAGTGTTTAAAAAAATAAAATAAAATAAAAAGAGGCTTGGCCTCTTCATAAGTGACTCTGGATCCCAACACTTGGATATGCGTCCCTTGACAGCATAAAAATCTCAGTCCAGTCTGAATTCACCCAGTCTACAAGTGACCTCAGTATCTCCTTGGGTAAAGATAAAATTGCCTTTTACCAAGCCTCCTTCCCTGCAGTTCTTAATAAATTCCCTTCAAGAAATTCCATGCACTGGCACTCCACAGGACTGTCTTCTCGCATTATCATAGGTGATGGTGTCTTCCAGGCTGTCGGAGTCAAGGTGAGAAAAGCCGCTGCAGAATTGTGCCAGACAGGAAGAAGAGCCGTCTGTACACGTCTAGAAATTGGGGTTGAATAGTGTGATGACGAGAGGACCTGGAGAAACTCATGGCCCAGCGGTTGACAGTGTGTTCCTTTTGCTCTTGCCGCCCTGTAGGCAGCGATGTTTTGATCGGCGACATCTTGGTCCTGCTTGGGGCGTCCCTGTATGCCGTGTCTAACGTGTGTGAAGAATACATCGTGAAGAAGCTGAGCAGACAGGAGTTTTTAGGAATGGTGGGCCTATTTGGAACGATCATCAGTGGCATACAGCTGTAAGAGCCTTTGTCCTAAAAACAAGATGAGTAGATATGGGGCCTTGGGATATGATATGAGGTAGACACATGGGAGGGGGCAGGTTAGAACATAGCATGCTGTCACGTGTCTGAAAAGGCCATCATAACTACCCATTTACTTTGCATGCTAACTCAGCAAAATAAATTAATTAAAACCAGAAACAAATGATCAAATAGGATTGGTGATTCAGCTCTCTAACTACTAATATTAAGTCTCTCTAACTACTGCATATTAAGTCTTGAATCATACTTAGAATCACGATAGAAATTGACTAGAGAATCTTCAGGGCTCAGGAGCGATGCTTGCCATTTGCACACATGGGAGGCGTTTGATCCTGCGTCAGTGGGACGTTCTGTCCTGTTTGAGGAAGGACGGTCCCTGTTCAGTTACTTGCAGAAAACATTGATGTAACTTCGCGAGCTTATTCCAGGGACAGTGTGGTGCCGTGTTTTCCTCCTATAGCTGAGGACTGCCCAAGAGCTTTGCGAAGGAGTCAGGTGTGTCTTTATGGCTTCCGTTGTTGTTGTTTTTAATATTTTATTTTTATAAAGTTAATTTACGTGAGAGTGTGGGAGTAGATAGGTGGAGGTCAGAGGATGACTTTTGGAAGTCCGTTTTCTCCTTCCACCACGTGGGCTTCTAGAGATTGAACTCAGGCGGCCAGGTGTGGAAGCAGGCACCTCCCCCGCCCCCCAGCTGTCTTGCTGGCCCTGTGTGTTGTGGCTCTGAGATTGGGTGCAGCCCTGGCTGGTCTTAACTCAGGATCTTCCTGCCTCCCCCTTCTGAGCGCTGGGGTCACACATGCACTGCCAATCACTCCAGCTCGCTTCTTTTGCTCTAGTCTTTGCCACTTCTATTAAATATGGTTGTTCCTATTGCCTTTGTCACTGTTTTATTTTTGTGAAAGTCTTCAGTGAAGTTTAACTGGGGCAGTCCTCCGGCCTCAACCTCCCGAGTGCTGAGATTATAGGTGTGAATCACCACAGCCAGTTGGTTATTCTCGTAGTCTAAAGAAAAAGAAAAAGTCAGCATAACTCTTGACCCTAAAGGAAGTAAGGCAGCTAAACTTATTATAAAATGATAAAAATTAATCTGTGGCTATCTCTGTGATCTCTTGTTTTAATCTTAGATTGATTGTGGAATATAAACATATTGCTGGAATTCACTGGGACTGGAAAGTTGGTATGTAATTAAATGATACCTTTTTAGTCAGTATTTTGTCCTTTTTTAATGTTTATTTTTATTTTATTTGTGTGTGTCTGTGTGCATCTGTATGTATCAGAAGGTACTGTGGAGGCCTCCTTTTTGCTTCTACCTCCTTTTTGCTTCACTCTGGGATTTCCCAGGCTCTGCCTTCCAGAGTCAGAAGTGCAGGCCAACACCATTTTTGTCTGATGTTTTTACATGGTATCTGGGATCCGAACCCAGGGCCTTCTGCCTGTGAGGCATAGTCTTAACCCCTGAGCCATCTCTCCAGTCTGAGTATTTTGTCCTTTAAATGATAAAATTTCACAGCAAGAGGCAGAATCATAATCATGTATTTTTGTGCAAGTGCACCAACGAAAGTGGCTTGCACTGAGTTTTTTTCTGAGAATTGGTAAGGAACCCTCCATAAAAGTTAATCTTTAACTTCAACATATAGGAATAGCCTTTGTTTTCTAGGAATCCCGAGTACACCTGAGTTCATCACATGGGCTTTCAGTGTCTTGGGTGGACCTAACTGGCTTATAGGTTGTATAACCAAAGTCTCCTCCCCTCTGATATCTCTGGACACCTGCAGAACTAAGTAGAACAGTTAGGAAAGACTTGAACCTGAACAGTGGACAGGGTAAAGTTAAGTAATGTATGAATGTCAATGAAAATTTTTTGACTTTTTTTGTATAATATAATTGAGTAATAAATTGCTAAAAAGGGTATGTGCAAATGAGTGTTGAACATGGGACCAGATTAAGGAAGAGGTTGCAAAGCAAACATGTCCCCTCTCTCCAAGTAATATCTACAATATCTCACTCTCCCACAGAGGAGAGCTACATGGTGTAGTCTTAGCACATTTAATTCTGTAGGATGAGTAAGACACAGTTGACCTACGGTTTGCCCTTGATGGTCCAAAAGTACTGTATTCTGAATCCAGTTGCACATATCATATCAAGTCAGCCAGCAAACAAAAGATGTCTTGATGTGTGATACCCCTCCTGCTCTCATTGATCTTGGGTCACAGGTGCCCAGCGGTCTTGGGAGGTCCCAAGCAGTTGACTCAGTTGCCCCCAAAACAAGTTTGATCATCTGACACCTGTTAAGTCTTCATGAGTTGTTGTTTTATTGTTTCTGAGAGAGATTTGGAATGCTGGCCGCCAAGAAAGGGCGTTTCAGCGCGCCCATGGTTCGGAAGGTCCGCGTGACAGCCGAGCTCCAGCCCCTCGTCCTGATTTCTTCTTGATGGCAGCTCCCCTTTCCTTCACAGCCCTGCTCTTTGTGGCCTTTGCACTCTGCATGTTTTGCCTGTACAGCTTCATGCCATTGGTGATTAAAGTCACCAGTGCCACCTCTGTCAACCTCGGCATCCTGACAGCAGATCTCTACAGCCTGTTCTTTGGACTCTTTCTGTTTGGCTACAAGGTAAGAGGATACTTATGTTCAGATAAGAGAACTTGCTTGGTCTAAAACAAATTTCTTTTCCCTTCCCTATCCTTTTCCTTTCCCTTTCCCTCCCTTATTTCATTCTTCCCTCCCTCCCTCCTTTCCTCCTTCTCTTCCCTTCCTCCTTTCCTCCTTCCTTCTCTCCCTGTTTTCTTTCTTCCCTCTCTCCCTGCTTTCTTCCTTCCTCCTTCCCTTCCTTTACCCTTCCCTCCTCCTGCCTTCTTTCCTTCCTTTTCTTTGACAGGATCTTTTGTAACCTCCAATGCTATGTACTTCAGAAGGATCCTGAACTGTGTGGTCCTCCTGCCTCCACCTTCTGAGTGCTAGGACTATAAACATTTATAGCCACACTTGGTTTTTATGTGGTGTTAGGGATCAAACCTAGTGCTTCATGTGTCTGGCTAGCACTATAGACCAAGTGACACCCCCAGCTGTAAAGTAAGTGTCTTTAATCAGGTTTGATTTTTTTTTTTTTCCGAGAGAGTTTATTTAACCAATTTTTTATTATTATTCTGTTAGTGTTTTGTACATGGATACTGTGAATTTATAATATTTTCACACCTTAATCCCCAGTCCCATTACAAGTCACCTGACAGGCTCCTTATTATTCTCTTTCCACATGTGTGACTCACTGAGTTTCATCTGGTTTGCCTTTGATGTTACGTACCTTTTAATCAGTTTTTTTTTTTTAAGACGCTAGAATTTCATCAGACAGGCCTCCTTCCTTTAGTTACTGCTTCCAAGCTAGCAAATGGATTCAAATGAGAATCAGAATTGTTCTTCTCAGGTTTTTGCAAGTTTGAAATGCAGTGGGTTCATCTTTGAGCCTATGGATAAGGCCACCAGCTTCTGGAAGCGCCAACCGCGCCTCCCAGGCTGCTGTTGACCTTGCAAAGCAGCGTCTCAGGTTCCCCACTCGGAGCGTGGCACACAGACAAACATTCCGAGGAAGCCTGTGGCAGGGAGAGGCGGGCACGGCACACTGCTTGCAGGTCTGCATGGGCCTAGCTTTATTTTATTTGTTTCCCCCTGAGACAGGGGTCTCAGGAAACCAGTGATGTTTTTGAATTCCTACTTCCAAATTCAAATTCTGGGATTACAGGTGTGCACCACCATGCTTGGCTCTTCTTTGGTGTGTGTGGGCACATGTGTAAACGGAGGCCAAGGGTTAACGTGAGGAGTCTTCATCAATGGCTATCCTCCTGTATTTTTTGAGATGGAATCTTTCATTGAACCTGCCTGGGTAAACTGGGTGACCCTTAGCTCTAGGAGTCCGTCTACCTGTCTCTACCCCACCTCAATGCTGGGGTTGCAAACACGCATGTCCACACCCAGCTTTTAGGTGGATGCTGGGATCCGAATTCAGGTCCTCATGCTTGTACACAAGCACTTTACTGACTGAGCCATCTTCCAGCCCCCTTCTCTGTAGGCCAGCACTTGCTTTGTAGCTCAGGTTGGCTTCAAACACATGATGTTCCTCCAGTCCCCACCTCCCACGTGCTAGGGTTGCAGGGTGTGAGCACAAAGGTAACTTTGTATCTGGAAGGGAACTGAAAGATAAAGTCATACTTGAGACCTTTTCTGTCTCTAATACAGTACAGCAGTCAAGGGTCATCGGTAACCACTTCTGTCACATGTATAATTCCCTAGAGGGTGATGTGGCACAGAACATATCAGTGTCAACAGAGAGCGCAAGAAGACAACCATGTAGTTTACAAAAATAGCCTCTCCAGAGTCTGACCCCCTTTCCCTCTTACAGCTGGGAATGGAGACCCGTGGTGGTTTTGTGAAGTTAAGTTATTTGCTTTCCATTCCAGCTAGAGCCTGGTGAAGTCAAGCTGAAATCTTAGTTATCCTCTCCTTCATCTTCTTGAAATCGGGTCTTCTTTTCCCTGTATTCCTCTGCCTCCATTTTTATTAAGACCAGATGATTAAGCTCATGAATTCATTGTGTCACCTCAGACAGAGATAACCAAGTAAGTGGATATTTTTAGCTCCATCTCTAATTTGAAAACTCCTAGGATAGCAGTTCCCATACATTTGGATGCTAAGCCTCTTTTATTTTAAATTTGAATTAAAATGAATTTTCCTTAGCTTATAATTTTACTTTTAAAAAATGTTGGCTTATTTATTTATTTGTGTGTGTGTGTGTGTGTGCGCGTGTGTGTGTGTGTGTGTGTATCAGAGGGCACTGTGTTCCCCTGTGGAGGATCAAGAGTGATTTCGGGAATCATCTGGATTGCTTCTACCTCCTTGCTTTGCTCTGGGCTCCCACGCTCCATCCACCAGGACTGGAAATATGGACCGCCTCTATCGCCACCACTGTTTCCACCTGGCATTTTATGTGGGGCCTAGGATCCGAACTCAGGACCTTCTGCTTGCGAGGCAGTCTTAACCCCTGAGCCATCTCTCCAGCTCAATTTTACTTTTTTTTGAGATGTGATCTCACTAGGTGTCTAGGCTTGTCTTGAACTTGAAATCATTCTGCCTTGGTCTCCAAGTACCTGAGACTAAGATGTATGCCGCAGTGTCCAGCCTAGGACATGTTTAAATTCCAGCTACTTGTGCCTTAAAACTTAGAAATCAAAAATATTCATGTATTAACTCATGAAGAAAATAATAAATATGTGTATTAACATTTATGGAAAACTGTATTTTCTATAATTTTAAAAGTAGAATGCAGACTTTATTTAAATATTTTAAAAATATGTTAGTATATATTCATTATACATAATATTGTGTTTCTTTTTAATTTATATTCACTTATTTATTGAGAGAAAGAGGAGAGAGAGCACATTCATGCATACCATGGAACATGGGTAGGGGTCAGAGGCCCACTTTCGGAAGTCATTTCTCTCCTTTCACCTTCCAGGACTCAAACTCAGATCACCAGGTTTGTGAGCAGACGTCTTACTCGCTGCTGTCTCTGACCTGGGCCTGGGTTTCATAGAAACATTTTCATACACATATAAAGTGTCCTCTCCCTGCTCTTTCCATGTACATTTTTAGGAATCTCTTTAATATTGGCTTAATCTAAGACACCTGAGATCTTACATCTGCTTCTTGGTTCTGCCTTATGATTATATGTGTCACCAAGAATCTACTGTGCCCTCGCAAGACAATGAAAGTGACAAGGACAAACAGTATTGTAGTGTTGCTGTGAAGAGTTTCACCTTAGAGATGGTTGCAGTTTGGCTGCATGGTTGCTGATAAATGACCATCAAACACTTAAGGGAACAAGGGGCTTTTTTTTTTTTTATACCATAGTCTGATTACAGTCTGTCCAGCTCAACGGGAGAGCACGCATCAACACCATCACCTTACTTGCCAGACCAGCATATCTGGCCAAGTGTACACAAGGATGCCAACTTCCTCAACTGGCTCTCAGTATTTTATTTATCTGTTCAGGGCCTAGCATAGGCTGGGCCTTCCCCATCAGCTAGACAATCTCCTGAAGGTTTGCTCTGGGCTTAACCCAACCACTAATTCTCTACAAATGTGCCCAGAGCTCAAAGCCTCAACAGTCAAATTGACACCTGTGCCCAATTGTGACAGAGATTCTTCTTTGGACCAGACTTAGACGTCATTTTCTCCAAAGGCCTGCAGTATAGGCTTGTTGACCAATGGTACTATCTTACTCCATAATAATTGCAGAAAGTAGTTACAATGTTATACCAGCCTTTGCCTGATCATTTTAGTTCCAGTAAGCAGGGTTTAGCAAATGCATCTCTTTGTGCTTGTAAAATGTTGCATCCAAATAAGAATCCTTGGAGCTGATTTATTCTCTTCCCAGGAACCAGCAGCCACAAGCTCACAATGCTTATCTGAATTATTGATGCATAATACTGACTGGGTTCTCAGAAATGGCTGCTTGTGAAGTGGAAACCTTTTTAACTTGCAGGTTACATCTGTCAGGAACCAGCTGTAGTCTTTGCAAACTTGCTGCTAAAGAAGTCCCTGAATTGATGGAGCATTTATAGCTTTTCAGTAGCACCATAAACAGGCAAGAAGTGGGAGCTGGGGAGATGCCTCAGCGGTTAGAGTTACCCTGTAAGTGTGAAGACCCCAGCTCTGATCCGCCAGCACTCATGTGCATGCCGGAGGATGTGGTGGCCCCTTTATTTCTAGCACTTGGAAGATGGAGACAGGGGACCCCTGGAGCAAGCTAGCTGTGTAGACTATCTGGCAAGCTCTGGGTTGAGTGACAGACCCTGCTGGAATGCATCAGGTGGACCATGAATCAGAGAATACATGAACCTCTGCCCTGTATGGGCACTCCCCCCCCACGAGCACATACTGCCTCCCACCCAAAAATGTCAAAGTAAATCAGTAAATACAATCATGTATACCCCCTCTGAGGACTGTCAAGGGCTGTAGCGTGCCGTGAGTTGCGCTGTGGAGCCGCGGCTGCTCGTTGCATGGCCCGAGGATGCGGAGGGTGTGTCCCCTCTGTGGTGCCAGCCAGGCTGTGGGATTACAGAGCTAATGGCCTCCCGCGCCTGGCTTCTTTTTCTATTTTCTTTTCAATGATGATTTTATTTCTAAGTTATTTATTTATTTATTTATTATTTTTCTAGTTTTACTAGCATATTGAGTACTTATCCCTGCTTCCCTCCATCCCCTCTCCCACTCATCCCTTTTCCCTTCCCTTCCTCAATCCATCAGTCTCCGTCCCACCCTTCTGCCTGTTTGCTTCTATGGACCCCAGGGCTCACTCTGGTTTGTCTATTCTCTCTCAGTGTCTTTTGTTTTTAATTTTTCTACTTTTACAAGCATATCGAGTCTATTTTTTTAAAAAACCACACATATTCATTTAACGTTTTGCTTTTCTACTCTAAGTAAAATGATGCCCAGGAGGAGCTAAAACAAAAGCATGAAACCCCTTTAGGTTCAAGTGTTATAGACTCTTGATCATAGTAATAGCATCCCTTGTATACATGCCAGATTTGGGGCGCATGATTCTAAACTACTGTTGAGGAAAAGATTGCGCACATCTGCCTTCTGAGTTCTCTGGCTCTAGGCCTTTGTCTCCTATGTGTTTAGCGGCCCACTTGTAGATCTGACTTTATTGCTTTTGGTCAAAGGCCATCTCACTTCTTACAGAGCAAAGAGCAGCTCTGTAGTGATCTTTAGAATAACTTGCAGGGTGGCTTAGATATAGTTTTAAAAGACATTTTGTAAGCTCAATATACCCACCAATTAAAATTTTGTAATACCCTAAAATAACTTAGGCTGTGACTTTTTGAAATACACAGCTGAAAAGAGTTGTAATTTTTCCCCCTCCTCCTCTTTATCAGACTATAAGCACTTGGCATCTCTGGAATTGATCTCCAGTGAATGGCCACTGTATGAGGTGGCCAGTAGGAACTTTCTGTATATTTCCAGACAGCAAAGCATAGAATCTAAAATAGAAAAGAGGGGAGGAGCCTCTATTCAGGACACTTACCTCACTCTGGGTCTTTCTGGTCTAATAAATGTTTCCTGAGAGGGACACCATAGTTTTTCTTCTAAACCTTTGAAACCACTGAAGCCACTAGGATCCATTTTGAACAAGTTAATATAGGCTTTCTCACATTATAGGAGTGCATTGATACCCATTACAATTCTGACTTTAAAGCTTTAACAAGATGGATGCTGTGCTCAGGACCAAGCCTTATGTCTCAGATACTTAGGAGACTAAAGAAGAGGATCTCTTGAGGCTGAGAGTTCAAGATAAGCCCGGGCAACATAATGACACCCAGACATAAAGGGGGCAGTTTGTGTCACACTGAGTAGCTTTAGTTTCTACTATTTTTTCCCTAAAAACACTGGACACCAACTATGTGTTGAAAAAACCGTGCAAAATGCTAGATATATAAGCGAGAATTTAAGCCTTTGACAGAAAAGCGATCCAGCCACTCATATGGTGTTATCACTGCTTTTGTTGCTTTATGTTTTGAGACAGAAGTTTGCTATGTAGCTCAGACTGGCTGGGAGCCCCCTATTCTCCTGCCTCCAACTCCGGAAACCTGGGGTTCCAGGGGTGTGCCAATCCTGCCTGGCTGGTCACTGACTTTGCATGGCCGAATCCAGGCGAGGCTGCCTTGTCTTGGAGGGGCCTCTTCTAAGCCTAGGGAAGGGAAAGATTAAGCCTGGTGTGGTGGCACACACGCGTGGTGGCGCACGTGGTAATGATGCACACGTGTAATCCCAGCATTTGGGGGACCGGCTAAAGATTTTGAGTTTAAATCAGCCTGGGCTCTGAGACAAATTAAAAACAAACAAAACCCTGAACAACAATAGATGATAAAGCAAAAACAGTGTTTTACTAGACTTACTATACTGCACTTAACTATGCCATGCTTATTGTACCTACTTACTATGCTATGCTTACTGTATGCTGTGCTTACTGTACACACTTGTGCCATGCTTACTCTACTGTCCTCACTCTACTGTACTCTTCTTACTATACTTCTTGTACTGTGCTCATCTCTCCTGACTTGGGGTAACTGAGACTGAGAGAAGTGGGACACAGGTAAGTGGGGACAACCGTATCGATTTCTTTAATTCTGTTTTTTTGTTTTGTTTTGTTCTGTTTTTTTTTCCTTTTGAGTGTCTCCTTCGTTCAGTACAAGAGCAAACATGCAGCGGGGCACAGTGGCTCATGCCCCCCATCCTAGCACATAAGAGGTTCAGAAGTTCAGACAGAAGGATCGCCATGAGTTCCAGGCAGCCTGAGCTAGAGCGAGATTCTGTAAAACAAAACAAATCAAAAGCCGAGTAAACAAAAAAGTACTTTATAAATTTCCAGAAAGATGGCAGGCTGAGGATCAAAATTTTCACCCTGGCGGAGTTGTGACAGCATGGTAGCCTGCGGTTTGTCCTGCTAGGAGCAGAGGGGAGTGGATGCCATCATGTTGTATTGGACCTTACCTCAGTCAGGCTCTCCTCATGGAGAGTATTCTAGCTCTTTCTAGAATCTGAATCAGCTTAGTCATGTGTGTAAGGTTTACTAGGCAACCCTTGCTTACAGAGATACGACTTAAGTTTTGACGAAATGAAATTTTTGGGATGCGTAGGTTGAGAGGTTTGGGAACAGAGCCCGTCTATCTTAGAACAATATTTCCGGGCTCTCTCATGGACTTTGAGCTGATCATTTACTTTCTCTATTCTGGGGAACCACTTGCAGGGTGGGGTACAACTGATGGGCCCACCACAGAGAAAGGCAAAGATCTCTCCTTAAAGAACCAAAGATCTTTAGCTCAGCTGGTAGAGTGCTTACCAAACATGGGTGAAGCCATGGCTTCAATCCTCAGAACTTCATACCAAGCAAGGTGGTACACACCAGTACTTATCAGAGGCAGGCAGGAGGGTGTATTTCAAGTGTATCCTCTGCTCCATAGTTTGAGGTCATACTGGAACACATCAGCATCCAAGGACCCAGTTGGCTGGTATAGCAGGGGATGGTGCCAGACACCGCGCATTCCTCAGCATACAGGAAGGAGGACTAGGTTGGCCTCTACGACTTCCAGGGAGGTGGACCTTAAAGCACGCCTGCAGGCAGGTGGCACCAAGCACGTGTGAGTGAGCTCAGTCTGTCATCGCCTGTTTTCTCCTCCCAGTTTTCAGGACTCTACATCCTGTCATTTACCATCATCATGGTGGGCTTCATCCTGTACTGCTCCACCCCGACGCGCACAGCAGAGCCTGCAGAAAGCAGTGTGCCTCCTGTCACCAGCATTGGCATCGACAACTTGGGCCTGAAGCTGGAGGAGAGCGGGCTCCCCGAGACGCCCCCTGCAGCTGTGTAGCTGGACACCGCGCACCGCTGTGTGCATCAGGAGGACGCACAGCCTGTCCTGCTGAGAGGACACCTGACCCGAGTGGACACCCCTGTGCAGGATTGCATCCGGGCTTAGATTGTAGAGAGGCACTTTGCCCCATGGGTCCTAAGTAGAAATATCAAGAGTGTGCTGACAACTACCGTTAGCAGTGGAGAGACCCATGGGAAGGAAGGCAGCCCAGGGGACCGAGGCAGTGGGAGCCAGGCACAGGCTGCTCAGGTGGTCAGGGGTAGGACAGTCTGGGGTGATTGTGTGGTAAGATTTCTCTGTTGGAAACCTCGGGTTCCTATCTTTTTGGGAAGTCAGGGTTCACAGGCCTTGTGGCCTTGAGGCACAGATGCAGCCGATTCCCTGACGGCATGTGGAGGTGCAGTGAGCGGACACATGTGGGGCAGCCCTTGAACAAGCCCAACACTCTGAAAGCTGCTCAGGAGTGCAAGGACCAGGAACCTCCCAACTGCTCCATGTTCATTTCCTAGCCGCCCTCCCCTCCATCGCTCCTTGCTCCTCACGGCTGTGGCTCAAAGCTTGTGACACTGTGGTTGTTCAGCCCCACACCACATTCTTCAGATCACTACATTCGTAGATATTGGCCTTAAAAAAATCCTCGCGACTCCCTGGAATATTCCCATTGATCTCAGTTCCTCCAGTTAAAAGTCAAGAAAATAAACCCTTCAGCACATCATCATAGCTAAGAGAAAACTTGTCTTCCATCACTCATTGAAAATGGATGATCATTAAAATGAAAACACAAAATTCTTCATTTCCCAAAGAAGACTGCTCTGGACCCCTGGAGTCCCGGAGCCCTGGCGCTTGTGGCTGAAAGAGGACATGGTCCAACCTCTTTCCATGGTCACCACACTTCCTTAGCACTGTGCAGAGCAGCGTTGGCATGCACCATCAGTGTAACACATGTACTGATAGCCACTAGAATGTCATGTTCAGAAACCATATGTAAATTTTTTGTACCAGTGTAATAAATTTGGGGAAAGTGTTCATACTATTAAAAGACTTTAAATCATGGAAATACAATCATGCTCTGTATACTTTTTCAGATTAACTAGTCTCTTGTGTGTGTTTGTGTTTGGTGAGACATTCTTGCTATGTTGTCCAGACTACTCTCGAACTCTTGACCTTTCTCCCATCTGAACCCCCTTTGGACTGGGGTTACAAGTTTACCCCATGCCTGACTTCCCTGTGTGGATATTAAATGACTTGATACATTCAAGACCTCTCCATATCCAGCTTTTCAAGGTTTCATGTCCTTTGAGGTAAGACACTTGTATTTTTATCTGGCAACTGTGCTCCACTTTTGAATAACCACCAGTTTTTTTTTTTTTAATGAAATACTCTCTCATTCTCCACAACCTATGAAAACTGCCCTTTCCATGCATTGAACTTTGTCTTTTTGTTGCACATAAATTCACGACTAAGGAGTTTAGGGGATTAAAGTTTTTCCCCCTAATGATTTTTCAGTTATAGTTTTCTAGCCCATCAGAAGAGTTCATACCAATACCAGGAGTCACACCATATCCACAGGGTCGCTGAGAGATGGACAGAGCTCCCTTGCCAGACAGCAAGGCTCCAAAATATGTTGACGAATACCAGCTTTACTGATCAGCTCCCTCCCCTCGTCTTACCCACCTGTCCAGGGAAGAGTCCCGCCCACCACGGGCTGGGTCTTCCCACATCCTTCAGACAGTCTTCTGCAGGCTTGCACAAGGGTCTCCTCAACTCCTTATCCTTCACAAATGTGCCCAAAGCTCAGCCTTCAATTGCCAAGTTGCTACCTATATATCTAACTTCCACACCTAGGATGTTTGACTTTCATCTTCCACTGAAGTCAGAGTGAAAACAGATCTATTCAAATGGCCTTTTGGAGAAGACTTTTCAGTTTGCTTCTTCTGCACGCTGGTTTCTTGTTAACCCGTCTTGTATCCCTGTAGGGACAGTGGTGAGGTGGAGGGTCTCGGGTGACAAGCTATTAGCTGTCCTTCGGGGCTGAGCTCTAATGTACCTTCTAGAAGGCCCTTGACCTTTGGTCATGGCTTCCTACTAGCACTTAGCTGATGCCTGCTGTTTACCTGCCCCTCATCCCAGCTTGAGGTTTTTTTTAGGCCAATCATGACCTTTTTCATCTTTTCCCTCCATGGTTTCTTAGAGAAAATAATATGTTTCCCACTTTAAAAAATACTTATTTGAGAAAGGAGGAGGAGGGAAGAAAATAGGTCATTCGTGGCATGTAAACGGGGGAGGTCAGAGGGCAAGTTTTGGGAAGTCGGTTTTTTGTCTCCAGAGATGGAACTCAAGCTGTCGGATATGTGAGTCTCACCTGCTGAGCCATCTCACTGCCCCAAGATGGTTTCTTTACCTTTTCAATGTTTAGCAGCCTTTCGTTCTTATTCAGAACATAACAGGAGAGATTGAACTAAATGCAGTAAGGCCTTTAATGTAGGTACATGTAGTTAGCAAGTTACCCTTCTCTGTCTGCTCTCATGCCCTGTCCATAAGCCTTACTTGTCTCTTTGTCTGTCAATCTGGAGACAGAACAGTACATACTTGAGCCTTCCATGTTCAATCTCAGTGTCTCAGCTGAGCGAGGCCGTGGATGACAGCCAAGTGGTAACATCCCAGAAAGACTGTTTATCCTGGCTGGAGTATGTTGGCAAGGACCAGGAACTTAAACAGTCTGCTTGACACTGCTTACAGATGAGATTGGACATGATCCGGGTGGTATGACTATAGGGAACATGTGTTTTCAAACATCTGGATAATACGTAAGCTTTTAAAAAAATTGTATGCTAGGGCTGGAGAGATGGCTCAGGGGTTAAGACTGCTTCACAAGCAGAAGGTCCTGTGTTCAGATCCCAGGTCCTAAGTAAAAACACCAGGCTTGTACTTCCAGCCTTGGTGGGTGGAGCCTGGGAAATCCTAGAGCAAAGCAAGGTGGTAGAAGCAATCCAGATGATTCCCAAAGTCACCCTTGGTCCACCACAGGAACACATAGTGATTTCTGATAGACACACACCCACAGAATAAGTAAATAATAAAATTATGCTAATTAACTTAGAGCATTCACAACACTGTCATTTCAGTATATGTCACTAGAAAAATCAGGCATCTGTTAACTAATAAAGGTTGGATAATACAGACTTCATTTCTTCAGATTAGACTGGAAATTAATATAATATACATTGTCTTCTCACAGGGTCTTCTGCGTGAACATTAACAACATTTAAAATCTTAAGTATGGCAATAATACACTTATTTCTATAAGGAATCTTTCAGTGAGCATTATAAATTGTATTGATGGGTATAAGAAATCATTTATTTTTGCACGCGCACACGTGTGTGTGTGTGTGTGTGTGTGTGTGTGTGTGTGTGTGTGTGTGTGTATGTGTGTATCAGGGCCCAGGAATCACCTTGGATTGTTCTGCCCGCCCCCTCTTTGCTTTGCTCTGGGATTTCCTAAGCTCTGCCTTCCAGGGCTGGAAGTGCAGGCCACCACTATTTTCGCCTGTCATTTTTACATGGGATTTGGGATCCAAATTCAGTTCCTGGCTGCTTGTGAGGTAGAAGCTTTAACCCCTGGGTCATCTCTCCAGTCTTTAGCAGCCTTGCACCACAAGCTGGGGACCAAGTATTCGAACCCCTGAGCCTGTGGGGGAGCACTCCTTCTGTCATAGTTAGACACGGGGGTCAACTTGATGGTTGAATGTTCAAGCTCCAGGCACATTTGTAGAGAATTAGTAGTTAAGTCCAGAACGAACCTGCAGGAGATTGTCTAGTTGATGGGGAAGGCCCAGCCCATGTGGGTGGAACTAGGCCCTGGACAGATGAATAAAATACAGGGAGCTGGCTGAGGAAGTTGACATCTTTATGCTGGTCTGGTAAGTAAGGATTGTCCCTCCTTCAGCTGTTAGGTGAATATCGTGTGACCTGTTCCCTCAGCCCTGGTGTTGGTGCATACTCTCCCATCAAGGTGGACTACAGACTGTAACTGGATTGTCGTAAGAAATAAACCCCTTTGTTTTCTTAACCCACTTGGTCCCTTAAGCTGTTGGATGGTGATTTTATCAGTAACCATGCACGCTCACTGCAACACCATCCAACACTCTAAATCCCTGCTGTACAACCCCGGGGCACCCTTGGGTGGCTCCCCAGGGAAGATAAGTGATGATCGCAGTGGGAAAGGGCTTGGCCATGCCAGCCCCTCCGCTGTGTCTGCATACTAGGTTCTCAGTTTGGGTACCCTGGTCCCTGTTCTCTCTTGATGACAAGCGTGTCCGTCATCCAACTGGTACTCCACCAGGTGGCGCTTTAACATTTGCTGTGACCTCAAGGTTCCCACTTGAACCTCAATCACATTTTAGGGACGTTTTCAGTTAAAAAAAAATTCTTGAGAGAGAGAGAAGCAGATATGTTCTTGCTACGGTAAGGTCAGAGGAGAACTTTTAGAAGCTGGTTCTCTGCTTCCATCATGTGGGGATTTGAACTCCAGTTGCCAGATTCGTGTACAGGCAACTTGATCACTGAGCTGTTTCACCAGCCTAGTTAATTTTCTTTTTAACCTGCAGAGTGAAATCTCGTCCCTAGGTTTGCAAGCGGGCACTCTGCTCACTGAGCTGTCTTGCTAACTGTTAAGCAATTAAGCATTTGTTTGAAAGTGGTGTTTCTTTTACGCTTGTACCTTGTCTTGGTTCCTTTAATTTTTTTTTTTTTTTTTTTTAGCTTTTATTTTTCTCTTGGTGATACTATACTGAAGTTTGAAATCCAGGGTCTCATGAGCACTAACCCATAGCAGTCTCGCTTCATGTGGCTTCCATGCTAAACAGTTCAAAGGTTTTCTTTTTATTTTGATTTCATGTGTGTGTGCAGGCATGTGTGCAAGAGAGAGAGTGTGTGTGTATGTGTATTTGTGTTATCTGTCTTTGGAGATCCAAGGGTCGCATTGGGAATCATCCTGGATTGTTTTACCTTTTTAATGTTTTGTTCTGGGGATTTCCTAGGATCCGCTTTCTACGGCTGGAAGTACAAGTCGATACCATTTCTCAACATGGCATCTGGGATTTGAACTCAGGTCCTTTTGCTTGCAAGGCAAAGTCTTTAATTCCTGAACTGTGCTCCCCCTCCCTCCCAGCCTCCTGTTTTGTTTTTATAGAGCACATAGTCGTGACTGTCCTCAGCAGGGACTCTCCTTGGTTAATTAACAGAGTCGCACTCTTGGAAGAGTTGAAGCACCTTTCACAGGCTGAGACTGACTACCTTGCACATGGAATCCAGGATTTTAACCTGTAATCAGCGTCCAGTCACCTTACCGCAAGGTGAGTGCCAAGGGGGAGAGGCCGTGGTTTCCATGGAGCCCCTGAACCACCCACCACAGGAGGGATGTTAGGAAGCTTTCGTGGGATAGTCTAGCTTGGCAGTGTTTTCTCTGCAGCTGTGGAGTCTGTCCTTGAAGGGAGCATTCAGTCTGCCTTGGTCCCCCCAGCTCTGTCTGCCGAGGTGTGCCTCTCTTCTATCATAATTATGGTTCTGGTGCCGTGCCATTTCATCCACATCGAATCACTTAGTCTCTGGGCAGACCCTCAGTCTCAAATGATACCAATAAATCAGGGAGCTCTAGCAAATAGCCACTTAGCTGATTAAAAGGAAGAGATTTATGAGGAGGTTCGGTAATGCGAGCATGCAGTTCTCCAACAGTTGTGTTCAGGGTGTTTGGAGAAGTCTGACAATATGTATAAATGGCATTGGGGGAAGTAAAGCTTCGTCCAAACAGCAAGCAATGCTGCTCCCTGCATTGCAAACATTTGCAGAGTGTAATGTCGCAAGATTTCTTCTCCCATTACTGAGACCTCCACCAAGAGAGCCGTTCCTTGGTTCAAACACCACCCTCTTCCAACAGCCTTAATTAAAACTCAGATAGTTGTAGAGATGGAAATTTAGATGAACAGTCCGTGAGAATGACAACGGAAACAAAGAAGTCGTCTGAATAACTAAAGCCTCCAGCTGACCATCAAGGAGCGTGTGTTTTCAAGTCCCACTCCAACACCTGTGCCCACTTGCTGTCTGCCCCATGAAGAAGCCAGAGCCACATGACTTAGAGCTTGGAGCCCAGGTCAATAAGCTTGTATGCTTGGTGCCTGTGCTTTGCTGTGTGTGCACGTGTGCATACATATGTGTTGCATGTGCATGCGTGTACTTGAGTGCACATACATGTGTGTTGCATGTGTGTGCGAGCATGCACATACATGTGTGTTGTTGTGCATGTTGGTGTGTGGATGCAGGCACAGGCCAAAGAGGATGCTGGGTGCTTTGCTCTGCTGCCCTCTTTATTCTCCAGTGAACTTGGGAGCTCAGGGTAGGCAGGCTGGTGTGCAAGTGGTAAGAGTGCTGTCTCTGCTCCCCACAGTGCTGCGCCGCCAGCGTGTGCACTCCCGTACTGCTTTTTTACATCAGTGCTGGGGATCCTAACGCAGGTCCTCAAGCTTGGGCACCTCATTTCCAAGGCATTTCCTCAGTCCTTGGCTGTACTTTCCACTTTGGTGACTTCACATACCATCATTCTCATAATCTGACTTTGACCTTGGTCTTCTCCTCGTTTAACACATAAACATAATATTTATATTATGTGGAAGAGACACAGTCTTTCAAGTGCATGCCTCACAAAAGCAAACCCCAGTGAATTCTATCTTCTTCACTGCCAGATTTCTTCTTGCAGCTCATCTCTGTATGCTTCACACGCCTTTCACCTCCATGATTCATCTCCGCCCACCTGCTCCTTGCTGGTGATGGATTCCACAAACCCACCCCCTCTCCAAGAGCTTATCACAGGCATGGTCTTGTTCGACTCACCTGAGGCGCAAACCATCTATTAGAACCTTCATGCATTTCTTGGTGTCTGGGCTGTGTGTAGAAGTTGAAGGCATACATACGTCAAAGGAATATGATTATGTGTTACAAGGGGAGAAGCTATTCACTTCAAGAGATCCAAGAAATTTAGGAGGTCCAACTACAACTCTCTCTATAGGTATGTTCTTCACAATAACGTTTTTAGCATTTTGTGTTTACCCTCATTCTTCACTATACCCTGCCTCCCCTGGGCAGGATAAGAGTCTAGTGAGCCTGTCTGAGGCTGTAGATCCACCATGTTTCATTGTTTCTGCCTTACAAAAAACAGAAAGTCTTCATTTTGTTCTATTTCATTAAATTCATAAAAGTTAAGCTCATCATTACACCTTGTTCTCACCTCTTTTTTTATATATAAAATAAGAGGGACTAGATGAAATAAGTAGACAAATAGCCACGAATGTCAACTCCTGAGGCTGGTGATAGCTGAGCAGGTAAGATGCCTGCTGGCAAGCTGGGGAACCTGTCTTCAGTGCCTGAAGGCCACATGGTGGAAGGAGAGAACTGACTCCCGCAAGGTGTCCTTGCCCTCCAGCAGTCACGGTGGCACGCATGTGTGTACACAGCTTCTCTGTCGCTTCCTCACAAAATATTCAAAGCAAAATAAATACCAATTCCTCCGTGGGGATAATGCTGGAATTCAGTTGTGCATTAGCAGCCACGTGATTTACCAACTCATAAAAATTATACTTACTGTACATACATATATACCCTTTCCTTTTCAGTGCTGGGGTTGAACCCAGAGTCTTGTGCAAATAGGTATTCTACCACTGAGCTGCATCCTCAGCTCTGTGTGTGTGTGTATCTATCTATCTATCTATCTATCTATCTATCTATCTATCTATCTATCTATCTATCTATCTATCATCTATCTATCTAATTATCTATCAATCTATCTATCTCCCTCCCTAAGGTTTTCAAAAATTGGCTTGAGGTCCTTACATAGTGTTGAAAAAAGGAGATTCTATGAAAATATTGACTTTGAGTCTCTCTTCTGCCTTTTCCCCCTAGTTTACAGTTGATGTGCATACGTTGGTCTCTTGGTTACTAGGGCCATGTGGACAGAGATGGTGCCTTGCTTCAGGGGACACTTTGATACATAGCATGTCTGCGTTACTGTTGAAGCCTGATCCCCGACGTGATGGTATTTGGGGCTCTCAGGAGGTGGCCAGGTCCTGGAGGCAGGATCTTTAGGAACTGAATTAGTACCTTTATGACGAGGTCCCAACGAAGCCTGTCCTGTCAGGTAGACGCAGTGAAAAACCATCCATCTATATACCGGGAAACAGGCCCTCATCATCCAACGCCCAGTCTGCAGGGGCTGAACCTCTAGCATCATGAAATTTTTTTTTATACATTTTTTATTATTTCCACGCATACAAACTTAATAGGTAGACCAGTTCCTTCCCTCCCTCCTCCCCCCCCCCGAACCCCCTGCTTCCCCTCCCCTCACCCCTCCCTCCCCATCCCCCAGTGCCTCTTCCCCAATTCCCAGAGAAACCATAGTTGAAAGGATAGGGAACTCCCTGGAGCTGATTGGGCTAGGCCAACAGTTCCTAAACAGACATCCAATGGCACAGTCACTGCTACCAACTCTCAACAGTTGGGATCTTGTGAAATTAAAGAGCTTCTGTTCAGATAAAGAGATTGTAACACGAGCTCAAAGGCAACCCACAGAATGGGAGAAAATCTTCACTAACCACATATCTGATAGAGCTCTACTGTCCAGAGTGCACAAAGAACTTAGAAAACTAAACTCCAAGGAAAACAATGGCCCAATTAAAAAATGGGCCCTGGAACTTAAAAAAACTTTACCAGGGATGACATTAAAATGTCTAACAAATATCTTAAAAAATACTCCACTTCCTTAGCCATCAGGGAAATGCAAATCAAAACTTCCCTGAGATATCATCTCACCCCGGTCAGGATGGCAAAAATCCACAGTACAAACAGCAACAAATGCTGGAGAGGATGTGGAGAGAGGGGAACTTTCCTACATTGCTGGTGGGAATGCAGGCTCATATAGCCACTCTGGCGAGCCATCTGGAGATTCTTAAAGAAATTAAAGATTGAAATGCCATATGACCCTGCTATCCCACTTTTGGGAATAACCCCCCATACAGCAGAGGTTCACCTCAATAGCACGAGCACGACCATGTTCATAGCAGCACTGTTTACAATAGCAAAGTCATGGAATCAACCCAAATGTCCGACAGTTGACGAGTGGATAAGGAAAAGGTGGTACATCTATACAATAGAGTACTACTCAGCCATCAAAAATGATGAATTACTGGAATTTGCTTAATTATATTAAGTGAAGTATCCCAAACCCAGAAAATTAAGCGCCGTATGTACTCCCTAATAGGTGGCTCCTAGTACCAAACTCACCCAGCCCACATTGAGACACTCAAAGGTAAACCTATGTAATACAGTAATTGCAAGGATTATGAACAGGAGGGATGGGGTTGGAGGGCCCACCAGAAACAAGGAGAGAGGGGACCATGTTACAGCAGAGAAAATAGGCCTCCATCAAGGAATGCAAGTAAGTAATGTGACACCTGGTTAAGTTCACAGACGTTCATTCTTGATCATTTACAACTGAAGGGGTATGATCTCACCAGAAGGGGAAGGCATATAGTCTGGCAGATAAAAAGTAATCATTTTGCAAATGGGTGATTGACCCCTCCCTCACTGTGGTTTCCTACTTTTATTACATCTACCCTTGAATGTGCTATTATAACAAGACTCCAGTTTAACAGCTTTTTGTCTCTGGCCGGGGTAACATACAGTGCCCATCAGGATGGAGTGAAGGGCATTGCAGGAGCAGCAAAACTGCAAAAGAAAATCAACAAACCACAATCCAGAACTTCAGAGACTCTATATCAACCATATAGAACTAGGCCAGACTAATCTCTCCCCATCCTGAAGCTCAGGGACATTTGCGGAAGAGGGGGCGGTAAGAGTGTAAGAGCAAAAGGATGGGAGGAGCAATGACTTGCAAGATACTCCACAGAAGTTAGGGCCGAAGCAATCATAATTGGACTTTGCATGCCCTGCGCAATGTCCAACACACTATTGACCTCACAAAGTCTAGCATTTGCTGAAGGCACCAAAATCCTTGGAGGCAAGGGATTGGCAGCCACAGTAGTGTTTCTATGCTTAAGGGGAACATGGGAAAGAGTTCAGGGAAATGCCACTGGGTCCTTGTACGTCATGGGAGAGGAGGGCCCAGAGGAGAGTCAGGCATGAAAATTGTTTTTACATCACCTGTCCTGTATTTTTGTGATGACAATTTAAGGGGATTAAAAACATGCGTTGTGCTATTTTGTGGTACACCAAGTAGATGAAGAAGCTCAAAAAACAAATCTTTTTTTTTAATATTCCATGTAGCACCAAACTAAAACCTCAGCAGCAACAGGCTCTCAGTAATAAATGCAGCATTTCCATTTGTTGGTTCACACGTTTCCCCTTTTCTAGCAGATCTTAAACTTGTGAGACACTTTTTCATTTGGATACACAGTAATAATTGCACCACATAAGAAACTACGAGATGATTTACTGTTCAGGACGTCACCTAGCGTGGTACCCATGAAGTGCACATTAATCTTCCCAAGAAGTTTCGTTCTTGGCATTGGCCACCAGGGCCAGAATAAAGAATTTTATAAGATGCTCCAAGAGAAAATGTTCTTTCAGTTTGGAGTAAGCAAAGCCAAGACTGGTAGTGTTTCCTGCAATTGGAATTTATGTTACTAAGGAATTTATGTTACTGATGATCCAGTGTTAACCTGCACATGGGTGAAAGTGACTGTATTTAGAAAGGAGAATGTACATATCTGAATAAGAGGACAAACAGTTGCGAACTCTCCAGGTAACTGCTTGGAGACGAGGAAATTTGTTCTTTCATTAAAGATGAAAGATCGAATGTGGTTGTGGTCATGATAATGACTAACCTTGTTCCTGAGATTCTGGTCTCCAGCTCCAAAATGCTAGGATCACAGGCACAGACCACCATAGGCCACCATGCCTAGTTTTATGTGGTACTGGGCATCAACTCAGGGCTTCATGCATGCTAGGCAAGCACTCTACCAAGTGAACAACACCTTGGCCCTCTCATGTTTTTTACTGATTCAGGAGACTATGCCTATCAGTCATCTAAGTTATTATTAAATATGCATTATCTTATTTAAGCTTTATAATATCTTAAAGATATTAAATTTATCTCTGCATTTAACAAACGAGGAAGCCAATTGTATTAGTCAGTGTGGACTAAGTAATGCTACTGTAACAAGCAATGCCAAATCTCGGTTTAAAATTCCAAAGGTTTAATTTTTGACCATGTCACCAGTATGTTGTAGGTCTGCCTCAGATTGTCTCTGCTCTGGATACAAGCCACTGTGGATGCTGTGGTAGAGGGAAAGAGGGAACCATGAGCGTTCTAAATACTACCCAGAAGTGACATACAGCACTTTCTGCTACATTGCACTGATCAAAGTGAATCATTTGTACTGTCCAAATCAAAGGGGTAAAGAAATGCAATTCCGTTATGTGCTTGGATAGGAAGAAGGGAGGGGCATTTATGTAGACCCTTGGAACTTTCCTAAGATCTAAAGAAGTAAAACAACCTGTCATAGTTAGGCACAGGTGTCAACTTGACAGTTGAGGGTTTGATCTCTGGGCACATTTATAGAGAATTGATGGTTGAGTTAAGCCCAGAGCAAACCTGCAGGCGATTGTCTAGCTGATGGAGAAGTCCAGCCTGTGGTGGGTCCTGGAATAAAATACAGAGAGCTGGTTGAGAGAGTTGGCATCCTTGTGTATACTTGACCAGATATGCTGGTCTGGCAAGTAAGGCTTGTCCCTCTCTCAGCCATTATGTAGAGATGGTGTGGCCAGTTCCCTCGGCCCTGGTATTAGTGTGAACTCTCCTGTCAAGTTGGACTGAGGACATGGACAATTGTAAGAGAAAAAAACCTCCCTTGTTCCCCTAAGTCGTTTGATGATGATTTATCAGCAACCATGCAGGCTAACACAACCCTTTCAAATTCAGACCCTCCTCTGCTTGAGACTTGGGACTATATACTGTCATGGCAATACTTCCATTGGCCATTAATGCTGAAATACTAAAATTCAGGCAGAAGATGAAAAAAGAGGACCAGATGACAAACTGTCTCTCTCTCTCTTTTTTAACACTAAGATAACTCATTATCAGCTAGGCATAATGTTGTACAGCTGTAATCCTAGTACTTGGGGGAGGTAGAGGCAGAAGATCATCAGCTCAAAAACAGCCTGAATTATATAGAGAGACCCAGGCCAGCCTGAGACCAACAGTCTCAGCAGGCAAGCAAACACCCCAAGTCTTGGGGCTAGAGAACTAACTTCAAGTAGTAGAACCCTTGCCAAGTCCAGCACCACAAAAAGCAAACATCCTCATTAGTTAGCTGCAATAGGGTCTTATTAGAATTAAAAGAATCTGGAAGCTTTGAACATTAATATCTTGCTACATCTTAGGGAACATTTGACAAAGTACTTGATTTGGGAGCCTTGAACCTGCTAGCGAGTCTTAGTCCCCAGAACCTGCAACACAGCTCTGAGCTTCAGGTTTTGGCTGTTTCCCACACACAAGCTGGCCCCCCTGGGAGCCAGTGAAAATGCCAGCCAGAACACAGATGAGACATCTAAAGCTTTGAAATCAAACCTGGGAGATCCACAGTTCTCAGAGAGTTGGCCCGTGTCTGCAGAGCCTGCCCAGAGAGCCCACTGGCCTCAGGGCCCGCTAGGGGGACAGGCAGTCTGGCGGTGGAGTCCTTGTCAGCCTCTCTTGGGAGTAAGTGACAGTTTGCACTTTGTCAGTTTCCTGGCTGGAAAAAAGTGAGCGTGCCCCGAAAATATGCACATCAAGTGCTGAGTACCAGGGGTCTCTGTGTGTGATATCCGTCCCCCCAGGGAGGTGACATTGCTTCCCGACCACCCCCCTCCTGCTTCCTGACTGCCCCCCCCCCACTCCTTTCATGCATTTGGGAGATTTCAAGTTTCATCACATTGTACTTTGTGATGCTCAAGTTGTTTCTGAGTCGATGGCAAACAAAATCCAAAAATAAGAGAATGTAGAGTGGCCATGCTGATTAATGGAAGTTGGTTCATAAGACAGTCTTGCTCTTATTTATGACTGTCTTCATGTGTGTGTGCGTGCGTGTGCGTGTGTGTGTGTGTTCTACTTCGTTATTCTCCATTTACTTAAAAATTTTTTTTCCAAAGAGAAGAGAGAGGAGAGAGAGAGAGCGAGAGTGAGAGTGAGAGAGAGCGAGAGAGAGCGAGAGAGAGCACAGCCCATGGTGTATGGGTGAAGGACAGGGCCTGCTTTGGAAGAAAGAGACAAGTTTTGCTTGCGAGGCGGAAGCTTGACCCCGGAGCTATCTCTTAGCCTCCATCTTGCTTTTTAAGATGGGGTCTGGCACTGAACCACCTGTCTCAATACCTGGCTTGACTAACTGGCCAGTGGGCCCCCAGGTTACAGCTGTGCCAGGCTGCGCCTCGTGTCTCTCAGCTGCAAGCCCTTAGCCCACTGAGCATCAGTCACTCCAGCCCCCAGGGTGTGTGCTGATGTATCTATTTTGCTAACAAAGCACTCTGAGCTCATAGTCCTTCTGTATTCTTTCTGAAGGGCCTCTTGGATTCCCGTCTATCCTCTGCAGACCCTACCGAGATTTAAGCAGGTAGAATGGCCGAAGACTGCTTTTGTCCAGTTTGCCCATTCATGAGTCATTTCAGCTCCCCACAGTATTGGAGCACAGTAGAAATGCTGGTTCTCTGAAGTCCAATAGCAATCTTGGTTAACAGAGGACATGGTTGCTTTTTGAACTGAGACCTGTTCAACCCACATTTGTTTAGACTCCATGCAGTTCTGTCAAGACAACGAAGGACCCAAGTTTGCTGAAATTTGCTCAGGTATGTCACAATACCTAATGCTTTTTTTTTTTTTTAATGTGTGTGTGTGTATGTGTGTATGTATATCAGAGGGCACTGTGTGTCCCGTGAAGGCCCAAGGGTGACTTCAGGAATCACCCTGAATTGCTTCTACCTCCTATTTACTTGGCTATGGAATTTTCCACACTCTGCCTTCCAAGACCACAACTCTAGGCCGCTGTCATTTCCGTCTGGAGTTTTTACATGAGATCTGTGCTCAGGATCTTCTGCTTGTGAGGCAGAGGTTTAACCCCTGAGCCATCTTTCCAGTCCCTGTGTGACCAGGATGGCCTTGAACTTGTAATAACCTGCCTTAACCTCCGGAACGCCGAGACAATAGATGTGTACCTGGCTTAACATTTTAATTTAGACATGATTAGCTTTTAAGATGTCAGCTAGACTTAAGCACTTTAGCTAGGAATGATTTGAGGGTCTACTGGCCAGAGTAACTGATGTCCTATCCTCTCCGGCCCAAAGATCTTTTCCTTTAACAGCCAAGCACTTCTGAACATCCAAGTCTCAAAACACAGATCAATCCTCACTTCCCTTCACTTCCAGACAACTCGCTCTCCTCAGGGAAGCAAGCTGGTACCCGAGTGTCATGAAGATAACGTTCTCTTCCAGGAAAGGAGCTTCCAGCATGCATCTGAGTCCTGGGTTAATTCCTTGCAGTTACCCCATGCCCTTCCAAAGGGAAGATAGTCTCAGTGCTTCTAGGGCAGCTGTCTGGTAACTTCTTTGCTGAAAAAGAAAGAAAACTAAAACTCCATACATGTTTTATCGAGAAGGACATTTCACCATATTATTAAGCTGATTTACACTTTGAAGAATCAGCTACTGAAGTTGAAAAATATGGCCATTTTTCTTTAAAAGCTTAACACCCACCATGATTTTTTTTTCTGGCAGAGATTAATAACTATTTGTACTTTATTACCATAGTAATAAAATTTGCTGCCAACAGAGTTATTTCAATTTTTGGTCCAGTGGAAAAATTAAGTGACTTTTTTTTCACAGAGAAAGAAGTATTTCCGGCAATACAACTGACATTTTGTTCTATTCTCTTCCTGTTCATATTTACTTTATTTTGCATGCATGCGTGTGTGCTTGCATGTGGGTGAGTGTACATGTATGTGGGTGTGTACACAAGTCCGTTTCAGTATGTGTGCCCATGGCAGCCAGGAATAACATCAGGGATTATCCTAGATTGCTCTTCTGCTTGAGTGCTTTGCTCTGGGGCTTCCCAGGCTCCTTCCAGAACTAGTATTACGGCCTTGCCATATCACCGGACACTTTTACATGGGATCTGAAGTCAGTTTTTTTTTTTTTTTTTCTTGCGAGGCAAAGGTTTTAACCCCTGAGCTATCTTCCCAGCCCCACATTTAGTGTCACACACTCTGTCTTTCATTGTAATGTGTTTCTACTTCCTCCTCGCTGTCCAGCCTTTGAAACCTGGCTGATGTGCTCAATATGGGTCTAACTAAAAGTATTCTTTTTGCTCTGTGTGCATGTGTGTCCTGCGTGGTCAGCGGACAGCTTTCAGTCAGTTCTCTCCCTTCACCTTTACGTGAGTTCTGGCTTTACACCTTAGGTCATCAGACATGTGCAGGAAGAGTCTGCACTTCTTGAGCTGTTTTCTCAGTTTTGTTCTAGGCATGAACTGGCATTCATTACCTCTGTGACTTGGAGAAATTGTCACACAAAGAACTTCCTCTTACAAAGAAGTGATATTCTAAGATATATCTACTCCATTTATTGCTGTGATTAAAGAATGATAATTCTTACTTAGCATTCAAGGAACTTGCTCCCTTTTCAACCATGATTGTTGACAATGGGGGGATTTCTTAGAAACTTAAGAAAATTTGGGAGCGGCACAATGTTTGGATTTCAAAGAGGAACATGAATTTGGATCCCACCTAGTTGCCGTCATGACTTTGGGTGAATTACTCAACCTCTCTGGGCACAGCACTCACACTTGGATCGTGGCACGGGGCCTGGAACACAGCAAGCACGCAGACTGTAGCTACTGTTGTGGCGGGAGGACACCATCGGAGGCTCAGACAGATGTCTCTGCATCCTAGATGCTCAGGGAACATCTGGCCAATATAATTGCATTTGGCAAGGAATCTTCTGGGGGTGGACCTTTGGGTGTTTTTAAAACTTCCAATTTCTTCCTAATTGCATAAATGATTATTATTATGGGGAAATAAAAGGTAAGAATAATGAAATTATAGAAAAATTTCATCAATCAGAGACAATCATTAATAATTTGGAATATGTGTATATGTGTGTGTGTGTGTGTGTGTGTGTGTGTGTGAGAGGGCACTATGTGTGCCTGTGGAGGTGATTTCAGGAATCACCCCCGTTTGCTTCTACCTCCTACTTGCTTTGTTTTGGAGTTTCTCAGACTCTTCTTTCCAAGGTGGAAGTACAAGCTGCCACTATTTCTGCCTGGCATTTTTACGTGGGATCCGAACTCAGGAACTTCTGCTTATGAGTCAGGAGCTTAGCCCCTGAGCCATCTCTCCAGCGACCCCTCAGTCCTCTTTCTAAATGTCTTTATGCATGCACACATTGAAAAGGTTTGTAGAAGTCCACATAATCCACAAATATGGATCCAAACAGCCACTTTTAACTTGATTCTTTCTGCATCCAACAGTATGTCATAGGCATCTTCCCAAGGCAAAGAGTACTGTTTTTGCATCCAAGAGTTGGACAGCCCACTGGGCTGAGTTTTAGCAAATGAGAGAATTGAACACTAGGTGGCAATGTTGAGACAAAATTTTTGAGAACCTCATACCCTGTGTAAACACCAGGACAAGAGGTCCTTGGGTCTTGGTTCTGTAGAGTCTTGTCATTAACATCCTGAGAGTTAATGACAGAGAGTCATTTGTGCTCTTAAGGCTGTACTTCTTTGGATGCTCCATATTTTTCCAGATTAGGGATTTAACATGAGCTGCCCAAATGGAAAGATTGACGGTTGTTTTGAGATCTGTTTTAGCCTTCATCTGTGAAACTGAAAATTGGCCCCAGTGCAAGAGGATGCTGCTTGCCATCTCGTTCAGACTCCCCCAGATCCCCCTGCCAGGCTCAGCAGATGGGCAGACACTTTTGATCCAAGTCTGATTTTTTGATGCAAAACTGATTGTTTGATGTAAGTCTGATTGATGCAAGACTGATTGTTTGATGCAAGGCTGATTCTTGTACCCTCCCCATGGCAAGGACAGTCCTGTGCGACAGGTGGGAGAGAAATGACTCTCTGTCTGCTCCCTGGTGCTCTCTGGGCGGTGCTTTACTGTCAGACTCCAAATCCCAGAGCCCTTAGCCGGGGTCCCCTGGGAATGTACATGCCACGTAGCAACCGGGCGGTCAGAGAGGCAGCTGGTTAACCTAGACTCTCAGAATCCCAGCCTTCCTTTGGTCAGATTAAATCGCTTCATCTTTGTAGATAATTTTCACCTTTGACTTCACATTAACACAAGGCCAAGAGGCCTCTGGTGTTTTGTTCAGCTAAACCCTGTTATTGACATGCTGCTAATTAAGAACAAGTGAAAGAACATTTATCTGATCAAGACTGCTTTTCCTTGCAAGTGTCTTACTTGACTAGAATGGATTTCAAGCATCACTTACAACCCACAGTTTGGTATTTGTGCAGAGTAATCCGTTGGGGACAATGTAGCTCCAAATCTGGAACTTCGTGGTTTGTATTGTCAACCTGACACCTAGGAGCAGACCCATCTGAGGGATTCTCTAGATTAAGGCCAGCCTCGGTACATGCCTGTGAGGGATCATTTTATTTTCAACAGCTGATGGGGGACGAGCCAGCAGGCTGTGGGTGGGACTATTCCCTTGTTAGGTGGTCCAGGCCTGTGCAAAGATGGAGAGAATTGGCAGGCGAGCATGCGTGCCTTGCTTCTGGCCTCCTGTAGTTTTCCCACCATGAGTGACTGTAATGTGACATCGTGGGTCAATGGAACCCTCTCCCCACTTACTTGGATCAGGTGTTTTATTGTAGCAATGTGTAACTAAATGTGAGACTAAAACAGCTGCTAACTAACTTTGCAAGGCCCACAGCCTGTGCACATCTCCATTGCTTTGTAGAACACAAAAATAACACCTGACCCCACTCTGTGTTGTCACATGTGTGTCACGCATGCTCGTCATACGTGTGTTAGGGTCTCCACAGTCCCATTCATGAAAAATGAGGAAAAATACTTTTAAGGAGTTTAATAATGTGTATTTTGCAAAACAGCCATCCTGATCCTCTGGGGGAGGGGCAGAGCTTGATGAGCTTTTAAAAAACATTTCATGATTTAGTTTGATTTTCCCTTGCTCTGTGCTGCCCCTCAGACCAGAGCCTCCTAAACACGTAATAACATAGAAATACTGTGATTTGGGTCACGGAGCATTTTTCAGAGCCGTTCAGCAATCACGCTGCGCTCACTGACCGTTGCCCATGGCCTACTATAGCCCGAGGCATGGATCGGATCCCGTCCTCTGAGAAGAGCTAGTGGGAAGCAGAAACATCTGTGTTCCCACAGGCTTTGGGCGAAGCCTGGTGACGCTGCTCTGGGGTCTGGATGTTCTTGGTGTGAGCGACAGGATGGAGATGTCATCTGTGGTACAAGGCTCAGTGTGAGATCTTGGGGAGGTGTTTTGAGACAACCAATGACAGCTAGTGACCCACTGAGCCACCATCAATTTGGTAACCTTTGTGGAAGAGGGGCAAAACTCCCTCCCTCCCTCCCTCCCTCCCTCCTTCCCTCCCTCCCTTCCTTCTTTCCTTCCTTCCTTCCTTCTTCCCTTTCTGTGGAGCATGATCCTTTTGCTACCACTGCCCCAGTTCTGGGATTGCAGGAATAAGCCAACATGCCCTGTTTGCCTGTATTTCTTAGACAAAAGGAAAAAATATACACTACTTTGCACCTTTTTTTTTTATTTTCATGCCTTATCATGGAAGCATTCCACAGCAAAACAGACATCGTCTTGATCCTCCTCATTCTCTGTTATAGCTGTGTATTATCCCGAGTGTGGACAGATCATAGGTCCCTGAGGGATGAGTTTGACTTTCCCTTGCCCCATACTGTCTCCAGCCCACGGTAGATACTCCTTGTTCTTTCACTGCAGTGAACATCTGTGTTCAGTACTACTTTAAACACTGGGAGGAGTTCTTAACCAGTGCTAAGACATGGAAAAGGCATAAACGGTATATGGTCTAAATCTAAAGACATAAAACTCAACCCGTTCAATGTGCTCATCTATTGAAACCAATGTCAATACTGGGCAACATTTCTGGATGTGAGGCCAGCTAATAAAAATCAACACTGCCCTTCTCTAGGTTCTGAATAACAAACTTGAAAATAGCATAGAAAATAATGTTCTACTGATATTGTAGTCAGCCTGCTGCTAAGTCACCATCAAATGGCTTAAGGGAACAAGGGGCTCTTATTTTCTCTTAAGATTTCTGGCTACAGTTCCTTGTCCAGCTTGGCAGAAAAGCCACACCAACACCAAGAGCCGAGGGAACTGGCCACACCATATCCACCTAACAGTTGTGAGAGGGACAATTCTTACTTGCTACAGCAGCACATCTGGCCAAGTATACACAAGGACGCCCCCTTTCTCAAATATGTCCCTCCATTTTATTCATCTGCCCAGGGACTAGTCCCACCCATCATGGGCTGGGACTTCCCCATCCACTAGACAATTTATTGCAGGTTCACTCTGGGTTTAACTCAACTACAAATTCTCTACAAATGTGCCCAGAGCTCAAACTGTCAACCACCTGTATCGAACTATGACGATCGACAATAGCAAAAACAGTTGCATAAGAGGATTGATGATTCACATCTGGTGGATAAACAGTACCCCAGAAGCTTTGAAGTAGATATTCATGCAGACACAGATGCCCCTTAAAAGTGGGAAGAGATTGGAATCACATTAAAGACAAAAAACACACCATGGGTTTGCCACAGATACATGCTTATGTTATTACACTTAAGTTATGGAACACATCAGACTCTGATAATGACTTTGAGGTGAGGAAAAAGAGAAAGGCGAAGAGATCAAATAAAAAGGGAGGTCTTACGTGGACTGACCGTGATAATCAGCTAAGAAGTAGGATTATGCCTGAAGTAACTCTTCACCTAAATTAGAACCAAACCAAACACAGCCCTGTAAACACATCCCTGCAAATCCTCAGGGCCGAGGCTCATCTTACACCTGCAAGGATGTTATATAAACGGGTCATTAGTAATCGCATGGCATGCCGTGACTCTCTGACAGCTTTTCCAAGCATGTAAGCATTTTGTTGAAACAAATTCAGCAATGTGTAAAATCAGTGACCTCAGGCTTCACTGAAAAGACAGAAGTGGTACCCAGACCTCTTTCTTCCTCTTCTTAAGAATCGAGCAATAGACATTCAGCTTTCTCATGTGGTACCCGGTGAGCAAAAGAGAGTATGCTGTTATCAAGTTCTGACTGTCCCTGCACAAGATTTCAAGTGAGAAACAGCTGCTAGTCACCTTGAGCCACTCGGGCTCCCGGATGGAGTATTTCTGCCTGTTGGAATATTCACTGCAAGCCCCTCCTCTTTTTTTTTTTTTAAATTTATTATTATTATTATTATTATTATTTATTCAACTGTGTGCATATGCGTGTGTATGTGCGCGCGCTGCGCGCGCGCGCGCGCGTGTGTGTGTCTGTGTATGTGTAGAACCACGGACGAATTCGCGAATCACCATGGACGCCTCCACCTCCTTCTGCCCCGGGATTCACAGGCTCCGCCCTACCAGGACCAGAAACGCAGGCCGCCCCCGCTTCCGCCTGGCGTCTATACGTGGGATCTGGAATCCAAACTCAGGACCTTCCGCCTGCAAGGCGGAGGCTTAACCCCTGAGCCACTTCTCCAGCCCCAAGCCCCTCCTCTTGACAGACTGTACACTGGCGTCCTGCAGGGATGATGGTGCATCATTCCAAAGAGGCTGGATTCCGATGGGCTTAATCTTTCTTGCTGTAATACTGAGCTCTGACACTGTGGTCCAAACAAAGTTTCTCTCTCTCTCTCTCTGTCTTTCTTTCATGTGTGCATCAGAGGGCACTGTGTGTCTCTGTGGAGGACCAAGGGTGATTTTTTTGGGCTTCTTCCTAGATTGCTTCCACCTTCTTTTTGCTTTGCTCTGGGGTTTTCCAGGCTCCACCCAACAGGGCCAGAAGTGCAGGCCTCCCCTTTTCCACCTGACGTTTTGTACATTAGACTTAGGACCTGAACTCAGGACTTTCTGCCAGATTCTTCACCTTTGAACCATCTCTCCAGCCCCCAATTACTATATTTAGAAGGAGTATATTGGATGGTCATCCTGTTCAGTGCTCTCTCTGAGGCTTGGTGGTTCTTATAGCAAGATTCCATTAATCAGCAATTTAATTGTGATTGATTGTCCTTGCCTGGATAGCAAGAGGGATTCTAGTATTCGTCAGCTTCACAAATTTATTTATTTACTTTTGAGACAGGGCCCTCTGTCTTCCAGACTGGCTTCCAACTCCCTATTCTAGCAGAGGGCGGCGACCCTGAGCTTCCATCCTCTTCCTTTCACCTCTAAAGTACTGGGATTTTACAAGTGTGCACCACCACTTTGGGTTTCAGGTGATGCTAGAGACTTAACCCAGAACTTTGTGCTTGCTTAGGTAAACCAAACTACAATCCCAACCATAGCTGTTTATTGAACACCACCATGTGTCGAT
This sequence comes from Typhlomys cinereus, assembly GCA_023101885.1. Taxonomy (NCBI): domain Eukaryota; kingdom Metazoa; phylum Chordata; class Mammalia; order Rodentia; family Platacanthomyidae; genus Typhlomys; species Typhlomys cinereus. The sequence continues at coordinate 725,110 of JALPQD010000432.1, read as the reverse complement.
GCGTTAGACCTAGAAAGTTGAACAAATCAGGCAAATTTCTTACTTTGCAGCCTGATTAGAAAGGAGTTCAACAGATGAAGAAGATAATGCAGAACAATGATGAAAATAAAAGGGACAATACAGTGGAGGGGGGAGGAACAGAGGGAAGCACTTTTGAGAGCATTTAAACTGGGGTCAGAAGAGCCAGAAGATGGCTACAGGACCTTTAAGCTAAAAGCAGGCAACTCTGGTAACAACGAAGGACAACAAGGACCTTGAGCCTGCAAGTCTCAAGCTTTTAAATATTTTATTTATTTATTTATTTATTTGTTTATTTGTATGTGTGTGTGTGTGTGTGTGTGTGTGTGTGTGTGTGTGTGTGTATCAGAGGGCACCACGTGTCCCTGTGGAAAACCCAGGGTGACTTCAGGAATCATCCTGGATTGCTTCTACCTCCTTCTTGCTTCTCTCTGGGATTTCCCAGGCTCCACCCACCAGGGCCAGAAGTGCAGGCGGGGGCTGTTTCCGCCTGGTGTTTTTACATGGAATCTGGGATCCAAACTCAGGAACTTCTGCTCGTGAGACAGAGTCTTAACCCCCGTGCTATTTCTCTAGTCCTGCCTTCTGTGTTTTCCAAGCCACCTGCTCATATCGTTTTCCTTTGGAGAATTGTTTGGAACATGTTTTCAGGTCAGCCTGGTGGGCCCTATATATTAACTTTTGTTGGTTTTTAAAATTTATTTTATATTATTAGTTTTTCTTTTATGTATTTGTATATGGGACACGTTTGTGTGTGTATGTGTGTGTATATGTTTACATATAGATGGTTGGGTGTGTGTGTGTGTGTATGTGTGTGTGTGTTTATTTATGAGTACATTTGATTAAGTGTGTGTACCTGTGGAAGTCCAAGGATAATATCTGGAACCATCCTCCATCGCTCTTCCTCCTTATTGTTTCAATCCTAGGTCTGTGATTAAACCCAGAGCATGCCATTAGGGCTAATCTAGCTAGCCATCCTGCTCTGGGGATTCCCAGGCTCGCCTTCCAGGGTTAGAATTACAGGTGGGCCACCATACCCTCCAGGTCTTTTTGCTTTTGAGACAGGGGCTTTAACCACTGAGCCATCTCCTCTCACCTTTACATTTTTTTTAAACATATATTAATTATGTGTGCATGTGTGCCATGGCTTGAAATGTGTCCCCCACAGTCTCATGTGCTTGGGAAGGTCATGGCACCTTTCAGAGGTGGAGCCTTGCTGAAGGAGGGTGGGCCTTGAGGTGGATTAGTCCCATCCTTCCTTTCGGGAGAGGTCTGCTCTTGCAGCTGTCAGTCTCCATGAAGGATGTGACTCAGTTTGCCCCAGCTTCAGCCAGTCAGCCATGCCTTTTCTGCCACCATGGATGGTATCTCCCCTCTAGTACTATGGGCTGAATAAATCTCCCTTTCTCCCCTTAAGTTGTTTCAGCCTCAGCGTTATCTCAGTAATAGATAAGACTAACTGGTACAATGCACGTGCATGTGGTACACGTGTGGAAGTCAGAGGACTTGGTGGGAGTTGGTTTTCTCCATGTACTATGTGGGCTCAGGGTACCAAAGTTAGGTCCTCAGACTTGGCAACAAATGCCTTCACCCGATGAGCCATCTTGTCAGCTCTACTGTTGGCATTGTATGTTATAAATATATTCTAATAAGTTGCTTTCAGGTATGTGGGCTTTGCTGAATGAGAACCCTTGATTTGGCTGTAGTCAAATCTCATGAACTTTTCTCCTCAAGGACTTTGTTTTCTGAGTCTTAAGTAAGAAACTATTCATATCACGTGCATGTGTCTGGGTGAGAGCCTGGTTTCTGAGCACTTGAAGGAATGTGTGTTTGTGAACTAGTGACTCCATCTGTAATTTGCCTTCATTTCAACAGTATGGAGGATGGACCCAGGCCTTTTTAGTATCATAGGATGCTTTTTACAAAACCGTCTTTTCCTTTGATTCTGTGATACCACGTCTGCTTTAAATCAGTTGAGAGCTTCACACTAAGGGATGCTGCTGACATTCTCAATTGTTTTACAAGTCATGATCTTATGCCTATGTCTCTGGTATCAATTCAACACCAGTTTCTTTTCTGTGAGCCATTAGTGCACCTTGTTTCTTCTCTAGAGGGAAGATATCACCTTCCACAGACATGATCACATTTATGCATTCACTCGATTCAGCCATAAATACAAAAATGACTCAGATAGTTACATCTACACCACTGTAAAGAGCAGCAAGAGTTCAGAACTTGGTTGCCTTTCTCTTATTTCCCAACTGGAGTAGATTGAGGATTATTATATTGTGTTCAAAAGATATTAACTATCCTCCTAACTCTCTATCTCTGCTCCTTCAGTGGTTATGTAATTCATTTCAAATGCAGTCAGCTTCATTTGTTTCTGTTTGAAGGCAGTTTTAGATCCCCTTCTCATGCTCATTGGTTTAGCCTTGTTATTTGCTGCATATGTAGAATAGTAACATGCTTCCATAAGTCAAAACTACACTCAGAGAAACATTGGTCATACTCATTCATTATCCCCATTTCTCCCCAAGTCTTACATATGACCATGATGGTTAGTTTCAGGTGTCAACTAGACACTTTAGAGCTGTCCCTGTAGATACACTGTCATGGTTGGAGTGCGAGTTGCCTGCCACATGCGCATGTGCTGGAATCCTTAGCTGGCGTTAATGTTTGAGAAAGCTGTGGCACCTTTAAGAGATAATGCCTTCCTGAAGGAAGGCATGTCATAGGGGTTGGGCCTTGAGGTTTGGTGGCCTGGCTCTCCTTCTTCAGGTTGTTTTTGTTCTCTCTGTCTCTTGATGACTTTGGTAACCTGAACCAGCCTCCTGCTTCTGCCTCCAGCTATGTCCTCTGATAACGTGATTCCTGCCATAATGGATTATATCCTCTCTGGAACAGTAAGTCAAATTTCTCCCGTAAGTTGAGTTGGATATTATTTCACAGCAAAAGAATAGCAGCAACAGAAATTGATACCAAAAAGTGGGATACTGCTGGGAGACTGAGAATCTGGCTAGAACGGTGGGATGTTGCTGATAAAATTGGCTTATATGGCTTTTGTAGATTTTGAGTGTTTTTTTTTTGTGTGTGTAGAAATGTGGAAATGTTTGATGATTTTGAGGCTGTGAGCTACAAACTGTCAAACAGAGTTTAGTGGACCATTTGGGAAAAGTCATGCTGAGAGAGTAATGAATTGTTTGGGCCCAGCTTATGATGAAAGGAACAAAGACTTTGATACAGTTGAATTTAATGAAGATGGACTAATTTTCTTAAGCGAGAACAATCATTTGTATTTGTAGTCTTGAAGATCTGGAGCAGGAAAGGGAAGGGAGAAGAATAGCTGTAGCCATCAGAGAAATTAGCATCATTGAAGAAAAAAGTGCTTCGTGCTGTAACTGTGGAAGAGAGGAATGTCACCTTATAGAGATGATGTGCTATGAAAACTCGAGACTTCTTTAGGGGAAGGAAGCTTAAGCTGAAGCAATTTCTTGCCCTTTGAAAGTTTTGTCTGCTTAGGAAAAGGTTTTTGCAGGCTCAACACCCAGAAGTTGATGCAACTGTGGTTTAAATGGGCCAGACTCTATTTCTACTATGCTGCAGAATTTGTCAGCATTGTCCAGTGTACTGGTTCTGATGCAAGATTGAGGGGTTTATGGAGAACAACTGCATCAAGTGGTAGGTTTGAGGTTCCTGTGAAAGGTAGTGAAGCTGATAGTTACAGTGCAGGAACCAGAGTGTCAGAGATGACAGAACCATGGGACATGTGCTGAAAAAGGCTACCAGTGCAGATCTGAGGTGGCTGAGAGAAAAGCTATTTGTTCTGCAAGCAGAAAAGTGGAAGTGATGGCCCAGCGTTTTGCTTTTCATGTGTATTTTGTGTAATTTTATTGGCGTGTAATGTGGCTGAAGATGTGGTCTTTTTTTATTCTTTGAAACTTTCATATATAAACACAGTAAATTTATGTGTTATCATCCTTTGCTACCCCACCTTGTCCCATCTCAACCCACTCATTCTCCTTTCCAGCCAGTCTCCCCGCTCACCTACTCCCATGTTCTTCTTTACGTGTGACCCACTGGGTCCCATCTGAGCTGCAAGTCAAGTATTTTCTTTTAAATATCTGTCTGTCTGTCTGTCTGTCTGTCTGTCTGTCTGTCTGTCTGTCTGTCTATCTATCTATCTATCTACCTACCTACCTATCTATCTTTGTGTCTCTGTGTGTGGAGGCTCAAGGGTGACTTCAGGAACCACTCTAGATTGCTTCTATCTCCTATTTGCTTTGTTCTGGAGTTTCCTAGGCTCCATCTTCCAGGACCTTAAGTATAGGTCACTGCCATTTCCTGCTTAGCATTTTTACATGAGCTCTGGGATCTGAACTAAGGACCTTCTGCTTATGAGGCAAAGGATTAACCCCCTGAGCCATCTATCAGGCCCCAAATCCATGTTTTTGAGCTGATCGGATTATATGATAAGCTATAGAAGATGTACATTGATCTACAGGATATGGTATTTACCTTGCTAGACTTTTGTCTTAATTTTGGTTTACATTTAATCTTAATTTTGATTTGATATTTTCTTTCTGTGTTCTGATGCTTCTATTTTAAAATAAGAATGCTTGTTCTATGCTATTATATGTTGAAAGCATTTAACTTTTTTCCGATTTGACAGGACCTTATACATTAAGAGATTTAGGGATTTTTAAAGATTCTTTGGATCTTTTACAATGTTGGAACTGAACTGACTATGAGAACTTTTAAAATTGAACCAAATACATTTTATATCACAAAATGAATGTAACATCCATGGAGCCAAGACTTGAAAGGTTACAATTTAAAAGTAATGTATGTGTGTGTCAAGTTGACCAGGGGTAGAGTGTACTAGTTAAATATAGGGGTCACCTTGATAATTGAAATCTGAGCCTTTAAGCATATTTGCGGAGAATTGATAGCTAAGCAAACCGAACTAGTCTAAAGTAGATTAACTAACCGTCGAAGGAAGATCTAGTTCACAGTGGGTGGGACCATTCCTTGGGCAGATGGATAAGACAGAGAAATCTGGTCCTTTGGCACTAGTTTGGCACACTGTGTAGTACTTTGACAGACTTACAGTCTGGCAAGTGTGGCGCGATTCCTGTGGATATGATGTGGCCGTTTTCCTTGACTCCTTATTAACAACTCTTCTGCCAAGCTAGACTATAAGCTGTAACCAGAATCATAACCAAGAATAAAATGCCTTGTTTCCCTGAGTGTTCAATTGTGCACTTACCAGCAATTTGAGGATAAACTGGAACACGAGGAATTGTCTAGGTAAGGCAAGTATGTCAGAGGTTATCTTAACTTCACATGGGAAGTCCCAGCCTAGTGTGTGGACTATAACCTGGTGAGATGCAGAAGATGGAGAGGGAGCTAGCTGGATTTCGACAAGCTGAAAAGTTTACAGCACTAGTCCTTGCCTCCTTCTCCTCTCTTGACTTTGCATGTCATGTGGACAGTTCGGTCTACTGCCATGATCAACTGTACATATAAATAATATCTTTGTTCTCCTAAATGGAATATGAAACTATGACAATTTGGTACAGAGAAGTGGAGTATTGCTGTGAAGCTCAGACACTGAGTAATTTCATTGTCTTCTCACTACTCTTCCTGTATCTTTTTTAGAAAAAAAAAGTAGATACAAATACAGTTTTTGTTTCTCTATTTCCTTATACATAGGATAAACTATGTAAAAATACACAATAGGCTATGTACTCTCTTCAGTATTTTTTTTCATTTAAGATATCTTAGAAATCACACTTTTTCAATTTAACCTTTTTTCCCTCTGTTTTGTGTACCAATTTAACCTTTTTAAAAATATTTATTTACTCATGTGTGTGTGTGTGTGTGTGTGTGTGTGAGAGAGAGAGAGAGAGAGAAAGAGAGAGAGTGTGTTCACTTAGTATTCTTGTGAAGGACCAAGGGTTACTTCAGGAATCATCCTGGATTGCTTCTACCTCCTTTTCCTTCACTCTGGGATTTCTTAGGCTCTGCTTACCAGGGCCTGAAGTACAGGCAGCCATCATTTCTGCCTGGCTTTTTTATGTGGGGCCTGGGATCTGAACTCAGGATCTTCTGCTTACGAGGCAGAGTCTTAACCTCTGAGCCATCTCTCCAGATCTATGCTTAGTATTTTAAAAGACATTTCTTTTAGCACTTAAGAAGCATTTTATTTATTCTGATCTTTGTTTCAGAATCACTTCTAGTTTTCACTGTTCTACTTTAGACATCAGCTATGTACTTCCAGTTCAGGAAGGCATCCCTTTTCTGAATCCTTCATCTCTTCTCTCTATTATTTTAGTTGCACTGATAATGTTTTAGTCCAGATTCTTCTACTTATTTTCCAATCTTTGCTTCACTGTGAATTCTACAGATATTTACGTCATGTGTCTACGGTCGGTTCTTGTGATAGGTAGCCTTTGCCAACTCGATTGGACTCAGAAACAACATGGAGGAACTGGAGAGATGTGAAGCTTCTGCCTCACAAGCAAAAGGACCTGAGTTTGATGCCAGATCTCATGTAAAACACTGGGCAGAAATGGCAGTGGGCTGCACTTTTAGTCCTAGAAAGTGGAACGTGGGAAACCCCAGAGCAAAGCAATAAGGAGGTAGAGAAATCCAGGATGATTCTCAAAGTTACCCTTGGGCCTCCACAGGCATGCACAGTGCTTCTACACACACCCATACATGTGTACACATGTGTACTTACACAAGCAAAAAATTGTGACATTATGGAAATACGTTTCTGTTTAGTGTTTAAGATGGAGTTTCTAGAAAGATTTAACTGAAGAGGGAAGACCCGCTTTTTAAAAATTCATTTATTTAGTTAGGGCAATCTCACTGGTTAGGGGGGTCATGCATGTGTAAGTTTACTTTGAACTGATGTGAATTTATTTGAGAGAGAGAGAGAGAGAGAGAGAGAGAGAGAGGACACGCAGCATGTGCATGCCGTCGCACATCGATGGAGGTCAGAGAGCAGCTTTTGGAAGGCAGTTCTCTCCTTCCGCCATGTGGGCTCCATGGATCGAGCTCAGGTCACCAGGCTTGTGACCAGGCTCCTCGCTGGCCCAAGGAAAATCCACTTAGGATGTGGGTGGCATGATCCCAGGAGGAATGAAAGCCAGCTGAGAATGGCATTCACCTCTCTGTGCTTCCGGATGGTGGACACATTGTGACCAGCCACCTCATGCTTCTGCCTCCCCTTCTGTGACAGACTGCACCTTCAAACCCTGAGCCCAAATAAGCCCTTCCTGGGTTGCTTCCATTCAGGATTTTGTCACAACCATAAGAAAAATACAGTCTTTGTGATAGTTAAACCTTGACACACCTGGCATTAAGTAAGATCAGCCGAGACGACCTGAAGAGATTGTCTGGATTAATTATATTTGCAATACAAAGACCAGCCCTAAATCTGATTGGACCCTCCCTAGATTGCATTGGAACCTCCCAGTAGTGGATCAGATAAAAGGAGCCATAGAACAGAGATTGGGAAGAAGAGAGACTCTCCAGGAATCCTCCAGCCTTCAGCCATCACCCACTAGCCTCCAGGATGTTTGCATTGATGTAGCCTGTCTCCAGCTTCAACCAACAGCCATGTCACCTCCACCATGAAAGACTGTGTCTCCCCTCTGGAACCGTAAGTTAAATAATTCTCCCTTTTCCCCTTGAGTTGCTTGACTTCGAATGCTCTCTCAAGCAACAGTTAAGAGTAACCGTTACAGGCTTCTTGCCGAAGGAGTTTCCTAGGCCACCTTTGGGTTCCTCAAGAAGTGGTGCGTATTCCAGCAGCCCAGGAAGGCTATGGATGTGGAATCCTTGGTTCTATACTACTCTTCTCATCTTACCTTAACTGGTCCCTTTAGTTTCTCAGGAGACTATAGACCTGTTGGCTTGCAAAGCATTCTGTGACAACATCAGGCCCACGTCAAATGCCACTTTTTGTTTTGGTTTCAATATATGGCCATAAAACCTTTTCTAGCATTACCTGTAAGGATTAGTGATAATGAACTATGAACATGAACTCAAAGAGGTTTCAACTTAAAGTTTTTAAGGGAGGGAAAGGAAACAGTACCAGGATGTCCAGATACTGTGCACGCTTTGCATGCAGGCTGAATATAGACAGGGTTCCCAGATATAAATAGATGGGCGCTCACCAGGGAATAACGCTGAGTGAACCTGAGAAGCCAAGAAACGTTCAGAGTTGCGGAAAGATGGTTCCCTGGCTTCTTTCACCCCGAACAGCTGACTGGAGATCCCAGCCCTTTACCCAAATTCGCTGGAACAAAGGCTTGCTCTCTCCAAGCCCTTTGAAGTCTTTGAGTTTTCAAAGCAGACTAAGTTATCAGGGCCTGGAGGGGTCTTCGGTATTATCTGATCTATGTCCCCTTGTGGGAGGGGAGTTATTTGAAACTTCCATGTGAAAGTCTGTCTTGCTAAAAAATGCTTTGATAAATGGTTTTACTTCAGAAATGAATGAATGATAAAATATTTTAAAGTATTTAATGAATGTTTTTTTAAAAAATTCAAGAAAAGAAAACCTTAGAGATTCAAGGTCCTCCCCTTAGTTTATATTTAGCCGATACTTTTTCATTCTTGCTTGATATATGTAGTAATGCATATTATAGAACTATTTTTGAATGTTTTATTAATTTGAGATAGAGAGGGAAGGAGAAAGAGGGAGAACAGGAGTGTATAGGTCAGAGGACAACTTTTGGAAATTGGTTCTCTCCTCCTTTCGTGTATAGTCTGAGGATTGAACTTAGGTGGTCAGGTTTGTGTGTAGGTGCCTTCACCAACTGAGCCATCTTTGCACTTGTTTTTTTTTTCTAAATTATTATTACATTTTTTTTTTTGCCTAGCTATACAAGCTTAATAGGTACCCTCTTCTCCTCTCCTCCCTTCCCTCTTCTTGTTCCTCCCATTCCACTCTCCTCCCCCCCCTCCCCCCGCTTTTCCTTCCCTCTCCTTTTTCCGTGCTTCCTGCCTTCTCCTCCCATCCTCCAGAGCATCCGTTTATGTGGGCGCCGAATTTCCCTCTGAGTCATCTACACTGTGAGGGTTCAGGACTCAGTACAATAGACCGTGACCTCTTCTTGGGCTGCCTGCTAGTATAGGAACTCTATAATGAGTTTAACCCCTTCCTCTAAGGATCCTAGCTTTCTCTCCTGTGATCTGTGCTAGACTTTGGGAGGGGTCATTGACATGCCAGCCATTGTGCAGGTCAGGCAAAGTCCAGTTCTGGCAGCTGCAACCCTAACTCGTGTGGAGTATCTTGCATATCATTGGTCCTCCCCATCTTTAGGCTCTTACAATCTTGCTGCCCCCTTTTCTGCAAGGTTCCCTGGGCTTTAGGATGGGGAGAGATTTGGCTGGTCTGGTTCCAGGTGAATATTGTGGGGTCTTTGGTGTTCTGAATTATGGTTTGTTGTTGTTTTCAGTTTTGCTGTTCCTGTGCTGCCCTTGGCTGCACCCTGATTGGTCTTGGTATAGCTCTGGCTGGCAAGTCACTCATGCCAGTCCTGCCCCGGCTTGTTGAGTGCTGGGGACACAGGTGTGTGCCACCATGCTGGCTGCAATTATGTCCAGAAATGATGGTATATTATGTAATGTTCTAAAATTTGTGTTTTTGTGGGGTTTTTTTTTTTTTGCTTTGTTTTGTTTTGCTGACAAGCAATACTTCAGGTTTTGCCTGCCAACCCTACATACATGTGAGAGTTATATCTAATATGGATTTTATTGCTGAGTCATGGAGCATTTCTAGATATTGTCTGCTTCCCTCCCAAAGGATAGTTTTCTTTTTCTTTCCTGCCAACACTTTGATTGTTAGACTTTGAAATGTCCATTAAAAAAAGTTGTTTCATGCTTTAGTATGCATCTCGATTAACAGTGGACATTTACAAGTGACTTTTGGCCACTGAGGTTTGTTGTTTCCTGTTTGTAGCCTTTGCCCAGATTTTGACTAGGTTATCAGTCTTCTTGTTGACTTCTTCCTTGAACTCTGGATGTTATTTCTCTAATGGTTTTGATATCAAGGTATCATTTTCCCCTGTCCAGAGCTTATCTCTTCTTTCCCCTGCGTACTGGAGTCTGAGCCCACAGACCTCATGCATGCTAGGCAGCCACCGTACCACAGAGCTACACCTGCAGCCCTCTTTTCACTTGTTTTTATATTGTGACAGGGTTTCCTTAAGTTGCCTTGACTGATCCTGACTGGACTCAAGGCCCAGGCAGGCCTTGAACTTGCAATCCTCCTGTTTCAGTCTCCCACGGAGCTGGGGTTACATGTTTGTGCCCAGGTGTAATTCATGACGTCCTTCAGTTCTGTTTATAGATTCCTACCTTCACTCTGAAAACGTTGCAAGCATTGGCATTATAGACAGTCAAAATGAACCTTGCAAAATTGTGATAAGGCTGACCTACATCAACATCAGAGGAAGACTAAGGAAGGATCTGTCATCCTGAATGTCCAAGGCTACTGGCAAATGAGTCACTCGGCACAAGTGTTCTACTTGGGGCCCGTTGTGGACAGAGAACAGTCCCCGCCCCTATCAGATGTCAAAGTGCTCTGGCCTTCTGGAAGGTATTTAGAAGAAGAGTCATCTTCTGTTGGCCCGATCCTGCTGCTGTGACTTTGGTACTGAGCTGGGGTGTGGCAGAACTAGCCCTGGGAGTTACCAGAGGATCTGGCTTCCCTCTCTACTAACTGCTAATCCCATCTGGACCTCAGTTTCATGTTCTGTAGATAGAGCATGATGCTGCACCACGAAACTGGCCGATTGAAGCTGCTTCCCAAGCAGACAGAGAAAAGTGAAATCGTAATTCCTGACTTTGTATTCTCACTTAGAGAGTGATGAGGTGTTCCAGGCTCCTTTCAGCTTCACGACAGGCCGTGATTCAATGACTAGGGGTAAAAACAGATCATCCAAATAAACTGATAGCAGCAGGTGGTCTCTAGCAACAGTAGGGCTCTTGGTGGGTCGCCTTCTGCAACAAGAAGCACAACAAAGGAACAAGACAATGTGGTATTCTCTCCCTCCCTCCCTCTCTTCATCTCTTCTTCCATCTTCTCCTTCCTTTCCTCCTCTTCTTCCTCCTCTTTTTCTTCTTATATTTTAATGATCCATACCCTTTGGTAGCTATAAACCTGGAGGTAGGGAAGGCGCATGTCCTGTTTGCTCCTTTATTCTCCTAGTCTATTTCAGATCCAGTTCAGGAACCTAAATCCTGGTGGGTGAACACATGAATTACTGAGTGGAAAACAAAACAAAGCAAAACAAAAACAGGTACCATCCTGGGCTGTTGGATATGGAGATAAATAACACACTAGCCTTAGCAAAGTAAGTTCTATAACAAGAAGACATATGTGGCCGCAATGCTGTATTACATGAACAGGGAGCAGAAATCTGCTCAAAGTACAGATGATGCATGCAGAGGAAAACATTTAGACGGATCAAGGAAAACTTAGAAGAGCTAACTGGACCGGATCTTGAAGGGTGAACAGTAAGTATGTCAATCTGGGCTCCTGCCAGATAGGGAGGCAGCCTGTGTGTTCACTGGTTGAGTCCATAAGTCTTTATAGAGTCCTACTACGTGCCTGGACAGCTGCAAGGGCTGAATACCCTTGGCATGCACAAAGGGAGATGGGTTTCCTGGAGACCCTCCCTGTTTCCTTCTGAGGTCACCTCCCATCCTGACCACTGAGAACGTGGGCATTCACTGCTAGAAGTTGTGAGGAACAGTTGACATGTTTCTACTTGATCCAGGGTCCTGGCTGTTTTTATCCCAAGGAAGATGTGAGGGCTTGTATTTCTCAGTGTTTTGATCAAAGGAGCGCAGCTGTTACATGAGAACACCTTGGAAATGTAATCCACCAGTTCCAGGGCTTGGACTGGGCCCCACCATCTGTCTCAGGCCGCAGCCTGATGAAGGAGGCTGGTCTTTGGCTGGACATCCTATATGTGGGTCAGATATGAAGACTGGCATCTGCCAAGAGAAGGTAAAAATGTAAAAAAATAAAAAATGGAATAAAAGCAGAAGGAAGTCTTACACATCAATCAGCTCACAAACATTTTTTTGGAGATCAGCAGGAAGACAGAGTTATAGGAAGGTGGAAGAGAAATCATTGCACGGTTCATTTGACGCTGAAACTGACATCCGCTTGTAGTGAATTTTCAACTGCTTCATAGGAATGCTAAGAGCACCTGACGGTCTTTTTTGTCTACTTTGTTTCTGATTATTTACTTATGTGGGGGGCATTGACATTTAGAACCATCTTTCTCCAGCTGACTGGCTTCAGGGACTGGCACATTGTTTATAATTTGAGCGAAAGAGTGAGAGGAGAGAAGGAAGAGGAATGAGGTCATGTTTTCCTGCCCCCCCCTTTTTTTGGTCATCGTGGCACATGCCTGTTACTCCAGCACATGGGAGGTAGAGGCAGACAGATCATGAGTTCAAAGTCACCCCCAGTTACATCTCGAGTGCCATGATGTGCGTGAAGAGGTCAGAAAACGTCTTGTAGGAGTTGGTTGTCTTCTACCATGTGGGCTGTGAAGACTGAAGTCAAGTTATCAGGCGTGGTGGTTTGAATTTACTGAGCCATTTTGCCAGTCCACATGTTACATATTTTAAAATAAACTTTAATAAACAAACAAATAAATAAATAATAAAATGTAATGATTACATTTTAACTTTTAGGACTTGTGTTGATCTGAATGTGATAGAAAAAGAATTCTCTTTGCCATTCCTCCCCCAATATTCCAGGAACATTATGTTCTAGTTTTGTTTTGCTTATTATTCAGTATTTCATAATTCTCATAGCTGAGTGATATAATTATGAGGGCTTCTGTTCCTTTCCTGCACTAGTGTTTATTATTCCCAGGGGCATGAATTGTCACCTTTGTGCTTATCTTCATGTTTTCTTTTCTATGAACTTGTTACTTAGCAAACCCTAATTTTTTTTTTTTTGGATAGCAATAAAGTTTATTTTAGGGATAAAAATACATGCCTGCAGTCTCTGTTTCCTTGAGACAAAGGCAGAAAGGCTTCAGGTTTTTTAAATTCATTTATTCTGTTGTGTAAGTGTGTGTGTGTGTGTGTGTGTGTGTGTGTGTGTGTGTGTGTGAGAAAGGGTACTGTGAGTCCCTGTGGAAGACCAAGGATAATTTTTGGAATCATTGTGGGTTGTTTCTACCTCCTTTTAGCTTTGCTCTGGGATTTCCCAGGTTCTGCCTGCCAGAGCCAGAAATGCAGGCTGATGTCATTTCTGCCTGGCATTTTTTTTTTTTTTACGTGGGAACTGGGATTTGAAATCAGGACCTTCTGCTTGCAAGGTAGAGTCTTAACCCCTGAGCCATCTCTCCAGCCCAGGATTTCAGTTTTGAGGACAACCTTGGCTATGTAGCAAGAGACTTCATCAAGTAATTGAATGTATTGGTCAGATTATAAAGCATTTAAAATGTAACACCATCCATGAATTTTGTTAGTTGTCATTATGATACATGACAAAACATTAGTTCTTTTTTATTTTTCTAGTTTTATATTGAGTATCCCTGCTTCCTTCCATCCCCTCTCTCTCCCATCCTCTACCTTGCCTTCATCAATCCATCTCATTCCCTCTCACCTTCCTTCCTGTCCACTTTTATGATCCCCAGGCTTCCCTCTGGCTTATCTATTCTTGGTGAGGGTTCAGGCCTCTGTGGCATACCAAGTTGCCTGTCTTTGACCATCCCATTGATAGGGCCATTTATTTTCACTCTAGTCCTCAAGGTTTGCACTGTGTGTTCTTATCTCTCTTCAGGTTAATGGGAGTAGTCTGGGAGTCATGTTGGTATGTCAGTCTTTATGCAGGTCTGGTAAGGACAATCTCATTGCGGTGAGGTCCTAGATGGAGCAGTCCTGCCTTGAATGGAATGTCTTGTCTAATGGTGGACAATTCTGTTGCAGTCTGCCTGCATAGTTGCTGATAAATGACCAGAACACAGCTAAGGGAACAAGGAGTTTACTTTCTTACGATAGTCCGGTTACAGTTCATAGTCCAGCTTGACGGGAGAACACACACCAACACCAGGGCCGAGGGAACTGGCCACCATAACGGCTGAGAGATGGACAATCCTTACTTGCCAGACCAGCATGTCTGGCCAAGTATACAGAAGGATGCCAACTCTCTCAACCAGCTCTCTGTGATTTATCCAGGGCCTAATCCCACCCACCATGGGCTGGGTTTTCCCCAGCAGCCAGACAATCTCCTTCAGGTTTGCTCTGGGCTTAACTCAACCATCAACTCTCTACACCTGTGCCCAGAGCTCAAACCCTCAAGAGTCAAGTTGACACCTGTGCTTAACTATGACACTTCCCATCTTTAGGTTCTTACCATCTCACTGCCTGTTCTTCTACAAGGTTCCCTAAGCCTTAGAATGGGGAGAGATTCAGTTGGCTTGATTCTAGGTGAGTCTTGCTGAGTTGCCAATACTCTACATTATGACTGGCCATTGTTGTCCACTTCACTGCTCTTCTACTACTCTAGGCTGCATCCGGTCAGGATATTGAGATCCTCTACCTCTGTTGTAGAAAAAGACTTGTAGGCTGAGTGTTCTTCAAATCTGTGGGTAAAATAGCAGCTATTCACAGACCAGTTTGGTGTAGTGTCTTTCTACCTATAATTGGCTGTTTTTCCTTGTGGATCAATTTCCTTCCCTTTTTTTTAGGTTCTTGTTCTAATTAACAGTGACATGAATGTATTCCATTCTGACAAATGGGTCGTGAGTTCAGTCAGAAAGCTGCTGGTTGTCTCCTTGATACTCATGTCACTATTACACTGGTGGTTATCTGTTGCCATGGTGATTTTTTATTGCAACTTGCGAGTTGACAAGGCCTGAGATTATTTCTCTCCCCTAGTAGCTTCTACAGTATTCTTTGGTATTGTGCCCAGGAAAAAGGAGCTGGAAGAAGACATGGTATTCAAGGGAGCTCATGAGGACACATGTGAATGTTGGGGTATCCAAATAAAGGAAGTTCTATTTTTTACTCATTTTAAAATTCTCTTAGTCTTCATGCAAGAATATAGTGAATTTATGATATTTTCACACCTTAATCTCCGATCCCTTCCCCCCTCATCTTCCCATTACAACTTTCTTCTTATCAGTCTCTCTGATTTTCATCTTTTTCACATGTGTGGCCCACTGAGTTTTACCTGGGTTGCCTTTGATAGCATGTGCCTAAGCTTCCTGGAACATGAATCATATTGTAGGGGCTGCACCACTGAGGAATGTGTCTTTCCTTCCTCCAATGAAGGTAGTTTTATCACTAAATTTAATTTTTTTAAAAGTAAGTATTGCTTTGGGACTAATAAAACTCCAAGGAAAACCTTCTTCTGGGATCACCCCATCTTCATGGAACATTTTCACCAACTCAAGCCTCCTCTTCTGTAATGCCTTGATCTGCACACGTGACTTCCTCCTCTTGGAAATAAAAACAATGTGTGCATAACTGGCAAATAAGTGACAAAATAATAATGACTAGCAGTTCTATTTTTACTATTTCCCCATTTCTAATGTTCTCATCCTTAATTTGCACAAGCTATTTTTTGTAATTAAAAAGTTAGTGTTATTTAAATGATGTTAGTTGTGATACATGACAAAAGCTTATCAACTCAGTCTCATTCTTGGAGAGAAGAGAGGAATCTGTTTGATGAAAAACTTTGTGTGTTGATGACTCCAGCCAGTAATTGTATTCTTCTATACCTAAGTTTTCAGGGCAAATTTATTCTGCTAGTTGACAGCAAGGCCATGTTTCCATCTCTAATAACCATGTAAAATATTCATAAAAGGAAGTGCTGGCTGCTGTCAGCAAGGTATTCTCTTCTGTGATGAGTTCAGGTGCAGGCGTCTTTGAAAAGAAAATTTTCTCTCATATCTTTTGGTAATTACTAAGATTGTGAGTTTATCAGACTTTAAAGGGGGGAGGCTAGATCTCCATTCTTGTTTATTCTTCTTTATAAGTTAGTTTCATTTCACTTTATGTATTTTCTAGGAATTTCAAGATCAGTAAGATATCTATCACTCTTCTATCAATTTTCTTTCAATAATCTTATCAATCAAGTTTTCATCTATCTACCTACCATCTATTACTTATCAGTCTATCATCTATCTGTCTGTCTGTCTATCTACCTACTTACCTACCTACCTATAATCTGTTTATCTTTCATCTGTCTGTCCTGGTTTGAATGTGATTTGTCTCCCGCAGTCTCATGCGTCTGTATCTTTAGTTGCTGTTAATGTTTGGGAAGGTTGTGGCATCTTTAGGAGATGGAGTCTTGCTGGAGAAAGATAGGTCATAGGGGCCAGGCCAAGGTTTTGGAGAGTCTGTTTCTGTTTTCCCCAGCAGTTTTTCTGTTGCTTGTTCTGCCTTCATGAGTCGTGACCTGCCTCCAAGCCATGTTTTCTGCTATGGGATTCTTGCCATTAGGGACTGTATCTCCCTACTAGAACCATAAGCCAAATAAATCCATCTTTCTATTACTAAGTTGCTTGAGTCTGCATGTTGTCTCACAGCAACACAAAAGAAAGTAGCTGCAATACTATCTATCGACCATCTATTCATCATCCATCTATTGATTTATCTGTATCACTGATGAGTGCTCCATTTTGGATTTTATCACAATTAAACTGTGTCATGGTTCTCCTGGTTCCTAGAGTAGTTCAGGTAAAGTTAGATGATGCTGTACTGCTGATGAAGGTTTGATAGGTTGAAAATGTTCTGTGGCTAACATGGATTGGGCCCAGTGCCTTGTGCATGAGGTCAACTACCAAGGCCTATGAATCCTTACTCATGCCAATCATAGCCCGAAGATCACTAAGGACAGAACATGTGATAAATGTTACTATTTTCCAGCCACAAGATTTAATATAATATAAATTCATATAAAACTAACAAACTATTTTGTCAGTATCTTTCCATAACTATTTTATTCAATAGTAGGAATCACTTAGTAAAAGAAGCCTATGATCTGGAATATGTAATTTTAGAAGATCCTAAGTATCGTTTTTATGTGTGAAAGGTTCAATCCAATGCTGGGTTGACTTGTTAATTAGTCATGTGGTTCCTTTACTCTTCCTTGTTTGAAAATCAGAGGGAATAGTTGAAGTCTGTTTTCTCTTGTGAATTTTGTGTGTCTTAAATCTTTTGACAAAGTCACACACTCTGAAAACACTAAATGTCTCTTTGATGTCAATTTTCATCATGATTGTTCAGTCAGGCAAAGGAAACACAACTGAAAACAGTGACTCACCTGATCTCCAACCTTGAGGTCAGAGAACTGGCTTCAACTTTTCTGACTTATTAAGTTCACAAAGTACATATAGATATTGTTAATAATTAAAATTTTTATATTATTTTATATGCACATGATGTGTGAGTGAGTGTGTGTGTGTGTGTGTGTGTGTGTGTGTGTGTGTGTGTGTGTGCATGCATGTGGGGATCAGAGGACAAGTTTGTGGATTTCACTCTCCTTCCCCCTTTATGTGAGTTCTGGGCTTCAAACTCAGGTGCCAAGTTTAATTGGCAAGTGCCTTCATCCACTGAACTATCTGGCTGGCCCAAAACTTTATGTTTTCCTTTTTAATAGTAACCTATTTTAAAGATAGAAATGGAAGGAGTTATATCCAAAGGAAGACATAACCATCTGTGAAATGCCATTAGTATAAAATAAAACAAATGTGGGGAGCAGAAAGAATTAATCATTGATCTTCAACAAAATATCAAAAATACAAAAAATCCTATAATCCATAGAGATATTAAGAGAATTCATTTTGAACCATTGGAAGTTGACAGGGTATCAGCCTGTGAAAACTGATACATAAGGAGGTCCTGCCTTCCTCTCAGAGCTATAATTTTAGCAGATTGCAAAAAAAAATTGCTAAGAGGAAGGATATTAGTGGGAGAGATATAAAAGTGGGTAATGGGAAGGAATATGGCAGAAATACATTATTTATATGCATGAAAATGTCATAACAAGCCCATTATTGTATATACTTGATATATACTATAAAAATAGAAAAGAAACTCCACTTAAATAGGGAGGAGGATGTGGCTCAATGGTAGAGTACTTACCGAGTGTGCACAAGGCCTTGGCTTCAATTCCCAGTGCCACCAAATAAATAAAAATAAATAAATAAATACCCCTTCTTTGCCAGTATGATAAAAAATTAAATTAGCCTTGCTTATTGCAAATCATTTTTGGAAGAGTCATATAGACTAATCATAATCATTTTCTGAATGCTTCCAAAGTTTTCCAATATCCTTAAGTTATTTTTATTACTAGGTAGTGTCAGGTTAATTGTTTGGAACTATCTTTTTTGGGGGGTGTTGATATACTTTCCCATCACCTGCTCCTCTGACTTCTCAACTAAAAGTTCTGTGATTCCTCAAGGCTCTCTTGCTGGCTCAGAACTCTGCAGCCCACCATGGCTGTAATTGTCTAAGCTTAGACACCTAGACTTAGTCAAAACACCCTCATTGTGATAGGAGCCATGCTTCAAGGCTAATTTGGAGACTTGGTGTGCAGAGGAAAAATTGAGCAGAGCTGGGCTGGAGACATGGTTCAGGGGTTAAAAGCCTCTGCCTCTGAAGCAGAAGTCGGACCTGAGTTCCGATCTCAGAGCCCTCATAAAAAAGGTGGGCAGCGAAGGCAGTGGCCTGCAGTTCTGGCTCAAAGGAGAGCCTGGGAAACCCCAGAGCAAAGCCAAAAGAGGTAGAGTGATCCAGGATGATTCCCAAAGTCATCCTTGGGCTTCACAGTGCTGCGTGATACACATACATACATACATACACGCATACACATGAACATACAAAAACACTTAAAAAATTGAGCAGAGTCATGTACTCTTGAAATCCTGATTGCCTGTATAGAATGCAATTTGGGGCATATAATTCTGTATGCACAAGACAGAGATGCATATCATATGTACTAAGTAGAGCATAAAATAGGTTTTATCAAAAAACACAGACACTCAGTAGGCAGTCACACAGATCCAAGACTTATGTAAGGGCAACAGACCCAAGGGAGTTGGCGCTCATGTTAGGCAAACTGCCCAATGTGGAGGGCGTGGGCAAATATGGAGAAATTTGCTCACTTTTAATTTGACCCTTTTAATTTGAGTTCGCATAATTACAATCCCATGAATAAAATGTCCCTTAATGCAAAAAAAAAAAAAAAAAAGAGTCTTATAAAGGAAAGTGCTTTTTGGGAGAAATTTGGAGAGTATAGATATATTCTATTTATAGATGGAATTAGAATATTACCAGCTTGCAATCCCCTACTAACTTCAGATCAGGCTTCTAAAGACATAGGAACTTATTGATTGGTTTTAGAAGCTATAGCTCAGAAAACACAGCTGCTTGTGATATTCTATCAGAAGAATATTGCCTGTGAGATATTCTAATTACCAGTTTAGGTGATCACTTGAACTGATCCTTCTGCCCACAACTCCAAAGTGCGAGAATTATGGGCATGCTTCACCACACCCAGCTTGTCACATTTTAATTTTTTTAAGCAAATGGTACAAAAATGTAAACTCCCCAGAGTTAAGCAGCTGTGAATTGATGAATCACTTTCTATTTGTACATATAGTTATGTAACAAGCTTTGGTAGACTTCTTACTACCTACCAAGCATTACATGAGTAGGTCTCGCATCTGTAGGAGTGAGGGACACAATCCCTACTGGTAAAGAGGGGAGACCTCATGACCACAGGGGCTGTCTATACGGCCAGATCTGTAGCTTCAGGGCTACATGGGCCACAGAGGTGTGTCTTCTTGTCTGACCTTAAGGATGAGGGAACGTGACACTTACAATCCAGTCCCTTTGTTGGTCATCACACCAGCAGGGGCCTGTAGAGGAAGGAGAGGAGGTTGTTCACCAAGGACAGGAGCCTGGGAACACAGAAACTATGTCGGTGGAAACACAAGTGTAGAAAGGTACAGAGAGGAAGACGTCAGGGCTGGAAGGTGGGTCCTTGTAGGGTCATAGCTCGGAAGGCTTTGATTTAACCCGGGAGCTACAGCAAACCCACGCCGTGAGGAACATGATGTGCTGGGTCTGGACAGCAGTCAGTTTCTACTTGGACCCCAATTGAAGGCTCAATGGAAGAACACACAGTGCGCTTCACACGCTATTCATTGGTGGAATGGGGGCTCAGCTCAAGTCCCAGATGTGTCCAGTGGACAGTCTCAGATTAATTTTTGATGTGTGTCTTTGCATCTCCTGAGACATCATTCATCCTCAGAAAAAGGAAAGGAAAAAAAGAAGCGAAAAAATAAAAAAGGTCCGTACCATCTATATTTCCGGATGCACTTTCTTCCTGTTAAATGCACGTCTGGGAAGCAATGGAGTGAGGACTAGGTAGTAATCCTTTGTACTTAGGATGGTTTTGTGTCAGTTTGACTAGATAGACTTCTGTGGGTTTTAAAAAATTATGTATTGTGTGTGTATGTGTGTGTGTGTGTGTGTGTGTGTGTGTGTGTGAAGTCTGTATATAGACAAGGGCACTCAGGTGTGTGTGCTTGTGGAGGCGCAAGGGTGACTTCAGGAATCATCCGAAATTGTTCTGTCTCCTTTTACAACTTTGTTATGGAATTTTCTAGGCTCTGCCTCCCAGGGCCAGAAGTGCAGATTGTCACCATTTCTTTCTTTCTTTTTATTATTATTATTTCCGCTCATATAAACTTAGTAGGTACATTGGTTCCCTCCCTCCCTCCTCCTCCCCCCGACCCCCCTGCTCCCCCTCTCCTTACCCCTCCCTCCCCATCCCCCAATGCCTCCCCCCCATACCCGGAGAATCCTTTAATGTGCATGCCAGACTCTCCTCTGGGCCCTCCTCTCCGATGAGGTACAAGGACCCAGGGGCATTTCCCTGAACCCTTTCCTGTATTCCCCTTAAGCATAGGAACACTACTGTGGCTGTCAATCCCTTGCCTCCAAGGATCTTGGTGCCTTTAGCAAATGCTAGACTTTGTGAGGTCAATAGTGTGTTGGACATTGCGCAGGGCATGCAAAATCCAATTATGATTGCTTCGGTCCTAACTTGTGTGGAGTATCTTGCATATCATTACTCCTCCCATCCTTGTGCTCTTACAATCTTACTACCCCCTCTTCCGCAAATTTCCCTGAGCATCAGGATGGGGAGAGATTAGGCTGGCCCAGTTCCATGTGGTTGATTTAGAGTCTCTGATGTTCTGAATTATGGTTTGTTGATTTTTTTTTTTTTTTTTTGGTTTTGCTGCTCCTGTAATGCTCTTGGCTCCATCCCAATGAGTACTGGAATTCACCCCCTGGCCAGAGATAAAAACCTGTTAAATTAGAGTCTTGTTATAAGAGTATATTCAAAGGTAAATGGAATAAAAGTAGGAGACCGCGGTGAGAGGGGGTCAATCACCCATTTGCAAAATAGTTACTTTCTATCAGGTAGCCTATATGCCCACCCCTTCTGGTGAGATCAACCCCATCAGTTGCATATGATCAGGAAGGAAAGTCTGTGAACTTAACCAGATGTCTCATTACTTACTTCAGTCCTTGATGGTGGCCTATTCTCTCTGCTGTAACATGGTCCCCTCTCTTCTTGTTTCTGGTGGGGCCATCCTTCCCCATCCCTCCTGTTTATAATCTTTGCAATTACTGTAGATATTACAGAGATTTGTCTTTGAGTGTCTCTAAGTGGGTTTGGTACTAGGATCCACCTATTAGGGAGTACATATGACACTTAATTTTCCATGTCTGGGATACTTCACTCAATATAATTGTTTCTAATTCTATCCATTTCCCGGCAAATTGCATTAATTCATCATTTTTGATGGCTGAGTAGTATTCCATTGTATAGATTGTACCACATTTTCCTTATCCACTCGTCAACTGTTGGACATTTGGGTTGATTCCACGACTTTGCTATTGTAAACAGTGCTGCTATGAACATGGTCGCGCTTGTGCTATTGAGGTGAATTTTTGCTGTATGGGGGGTTATTCCCAAAAGTGGAATGGCAGGATCATATGGTATTTCAATCTTTAACTTCTTTAAGAATCGCCAGATGGCTCGCCAGAGTGGTTGTATGAGCCTGCATTCCCATCAGCAATGTAGGAGAGTTCCCCTCTCTCCACATCCTCTCCAGCACTTGGTGTTGTTTGTATTGTGGATTTTTGCCATCCTGACAGGAGTGAGATGATATCTCAGGGAAGTTTTGATTTGCATTTCCCTGATGGCTAAGGATGTGGAGCATTTTAAAATATATTTGTTAGACATTTTAATTTCGTCCTTGGTAAAGTTTCTTTTAAGTTCCAAGGCCCATTTTTTAATTGGCCCATTTGTTTCCTTGGTGTTTATTTTTCTAAACTTTGTGCACTCTGGATAATAGAGCTCTATCAGATATGTGGTTTGTGAAGATTTTCTCCCATTCTGTGGATTGCCTTTGTGTCACCATTTCTGTCTGGCATTTTTACATGGGATCCAAATTCAGCTCCTTCTGCTTTTGAGGCAGAGTCTTAACTGCTGAGTCATCTCTTCAACCCTTGGGGTGTTTTTGATGATGTTTCTAGTAAGATTACCCTTTGACTAGGTGGACTGAATAAAATAATTGCCTTCCACAGTGTGGGTGGGCACCACCTAATCCACTGTGGGCCTGTGTAAAGGTGAGGAGAGAGACAAATTTTCTTTTCTTCTTCAGTTGGAATCCCATCTTCTCCTTCCCTTGGGCATGCTAGTTTGGGGACCTTTGTACTCTAGGACCTACCCCACTGGCTTCTCATTCCAGTCTGCGTCACACCACTGAGCCTTCCTTTCTCCACCTTGAAGATGCTGTTCTGGGTGAGACATCTTGGTGTCCAGAATCATGGGGACCAATCTCCATAATGACTCCCTTCACGCATCTGCAGGTCTCTCTGCAGTCCCCGATCCCTGCAGTACATGTCAACAGGTATGGCACATGGAGTGGGTACTTTTCCACACCCTCAGAGTTTTCCACAAGTAGTTTTGATTATTACAACAGCCCCAAGCTGTGGGACCCAGCAAGACGCTGCCAGAGGAGGGGACTGTCACAGGCATGGGCAATCCCAAGGCAAGCCATGGTGGTGCACGGCGTATGTATTTGCCCATAGAAGACATGGTTGGGTGGTCTGGTGGTCAGTGGGAGATGCAGGGCTGGGAGGATGATGTTAAAGCTAGCAAACGAGAACGAGAATATGAAAAGAGGAAGACAGTATGAGCTAAGTGGGCTTCTGTTAGCACAAATAGCAAGATCCTGTGAAGGCACGGATGTAATTGACGGTCTGAAGTGTGTGTGTGTGTGTGTGTGTGTGTGTGTGTGTGTGTGTGTGCGCGTGCGCGCACATGCACATGCATGTGTGGGTGTTGCCCTGGCAGTGGAGGCAAGAACCAGTGAGATACCCGGCAGAGTAAGGACAACTCACACCCCTGAGAAGCTTCCACGCTTCTGAGATTCTAGCTGGTAGCACCACCACCTTTGCTTTTGCTGTCAGGGTGTAAAAGGTTAGGTTACTCCCCAGTCCCTGAAACAAGTGCCCAGGTGCCCTCTGAGATGGCACATCTCTAGTCCAAAAGGAAACCCAGCCTGTAGCTTGTATTCTTCTAATCTTCAGGGTCTTGCAACCAGCTGTTCCATTTTCTCATTTCCTTCACAGAGGGCAGAGATAGACGTTTGTGACTTTTGTAGCCTGTCTTCTGTGCCTTAGTAGCCAAAGGCTAGAGTTGAATGAACTTCTTTGCAGAGAACAACAAGCGCTTTGGCTTGACCCCCATTATCGAGAGCCTGCAAACTGTTATTCTGACAGATTCTCAGAAGACAGAGACACTGGGGCTGGAGAGACGGCTTAGGGGTTAAGACTCTGCCCCAAAAACAGAAGGTCCTGGGTTCAGTTCCCCTTGATCCTCCACAGGAACACACAATGCACTTTCACACACACACACACACACACACACACACACACACACACACGAATAATCTTTTAAAAAAAGAAGACACAGTCACATTCATTAAGGAACAAGGATGTTTAAGAGGGCGTGTCTGGGTGAAACTTCTGTGAATTGTTTGGTAAACACACATCCAAAACTCTGTTGAATTCTTATTTTCCACGAGAAAAATAATAAAACCAACCATCCGAAGTCTGGGAGCGCTGGGAAGGCAGATGGTATTAGCCTTGTAGTAAACATGTTTTTGGCAGCTTTTCCTCCTAGTAGCTGTCTAATGCATTGAGAGGAGGACATTAGTTTGCATAATCTTATTATAGCAGAAATATAGTCGTTCTAGAGAAAATACATTTAATTAGTTCTAGGTCAGATAATGTTGGCTGGTTCAGTTTTTCCAGTCCAGGTCTTAAGGTAGGTAATTATTAATAGGAGTAGCTTGGTTTTGGCTCTCGTTCCCCTCTTATGCAAGCTGCGCCCTTCCATCTAGCAGCTGCAGAGCGACTTACGGAGACTCACGAGCAAGTCATGTCAGTCGGCCGCAGTGCCTGCTGTGTGCCTGTTCTGCAGCTCTGTCTTCTCTCAGCTGCTGCCACCTCTTGAACTTGTTGAGCAAACCATAAATATTTATTTATTAATTTGTGTGTGTGCGTGTGTGTGTGTGTGTGTGTGTATCAGAGGGCACTGTGTGTCCCTGAGGAGGGCCAAGAGTAA
Source organism: Typhlomys cinereus (assembly GCA_023101885.1). Classification (NCBI taxonomy): domain Eukaryota; kingdom Metazoa; phylum Chordata; class Mammalia; order Rodentia; family Platacanthomyidae; genus Typhlomys; species Typhlomys cinereus. Next base: position 700,383 of record JALPQD010000432.1, on the reverse strand, counting down.
ATCCGGGAATCATTCTGAATTGCTTCTATCTCCTTTTTACTTTGCTTTGGGATTTTCCAGGCTCCGCCCACCAGGACCAGAAGTACAGGTCAAGTGGGACCTGGGACTTGAACACAGAACCTTCTTGTGAGGCAGAGTCTTAACCCTTGAACTATCTCTCCAGCTCCTCTCTTAGCAATTTTGAAGTGTACACCACACTCTTCTAAACCACATTCATCATGCTGTGGAATACCCCAACCAACCAATACAGCAACTCTCGCTCCATCTTCCCTTTGACCATCACCCACCTCCCTCTGGAGCCCCCGCGATCACTATTCTACTTTGGTCATTGTTCTGGTTCCATATGTCAACTCATAATCCTGCAGTCTTCAGGGGTTGACACAGGTTTTCATTCAGCCACAAAGTAAAAAGTGGGAAGTACATTCACAGCAAGTTTAGCAACTAATCCAGAGTGGGAGCCGAGCCCCAAAGGCTATATAGTATTTTTTTTATATGATGTGCATATGATGATACGTACAGCTCAGTGCCCCTGTCAGTGTGAACAGTGTTCCCAAGACATTTTTGGCCCCCAGCTAAGCGGTAGATACATAGATGTAGAAATAATGAGATGGTGATTTGGTTCTGTCTTGCTGCTGAGAGGCAGAACCACACCTGGAGAGGGAGTCGCTGTGGAAGGAATGCCCTGAGTCGGGGACCTTGGGAGGTAGCAGCAGTGTGGGATGAGGCTGATGGCAAGGGGTGACCTCATCTTGTTCTTGAACGTTGAGGCCCTGCCATTCTCAGCTTTCTAAAGCTTTATCTATTTATGCTGGTCAACTCTAAAAACATGTTTTAAATGTTTAGTAGCCACCTACCCTACATAAGGGTAACTATTAGAAATCATGGTAGTGAGTGAGGGAAAGAGAAACAAAATTGCACAGTCTGCCCTGGCTGGCAGAAAGGAGTGTTATTACTTTATCGCTTGTCATGATGTAGATTTTTTATATTAAAACTTAAAAGAAAAAACTTTATTTATTTAGCCTCTGTGTGTGTGTGTGTGTGTGTGTGTGTGTGTGTGTGTGAGAGAGAGCAATGTGTATCTCTGTAGAGGACCAAGGGTTTCTTCAGGAATTACCTTGGATTGCTTTTACCACCTTTTTGCTTTGCTGTGGTTTTTCCCTGGCTCCGCTACCAGGGCTGGAAGTGCAGGCTGCTGCCATATTTCTGTCTGATGCTTTTCATGGGACCTGGGATCCAAACTCAGGACATTCTGCTTGCAAGGTAAAGTCGTAACCTTTAAGCCATCTCTTCAATCCCATTCTTAGCTTTTAAAATGGAAGGCAGGGGGTGTCTGGAACCTGCAGACCATGGGTGGTAAGCTCTACCACCTACTGTGGGAAAGATTCTTGTGCAGTCTTTTTCTCTTGAACATCGCAGAAGAAACATAGATACACAGTAGCTGCTGGAGTCTGTGATATGATCAACTTACTGTGCACAGTAGTCCCTAGTACAAAGCTAGACACACTTGAAAGAGATAACCAGCTAGGTAAGGCAAGCTGACTCATCAGTGTCATAAAAAAACATAATTTCCAAAAATTACATTGCAATTGACCAACCCAACAAAATTGGCAGCATGTTTCACTGAACAGCTGTGACCTGTTCATTGTTCCTCACTGTCTTAGACATTTTATCTATTGGAGAATGAATTAATACTTCAATATACAAAACAGAGATGTCTGCCCAATTAAACCCCATGGGAATGAATTCTTTAATATGTACAAAAGAGATACCTACATATCAACACACAGCGCGTAGCATGATAACTTGGTTTTAATGATTCTTTTTAAAAACATTTTTTTTATTCAATTGTGTGTGTGTGTGTGTGTGTGTGTATGTGTGTGTGTGTGTGTAGAACCACGGGCGAATTCGGGAACCACAATGGACCGCCTCCACCGCCTCCTTGTTTACTCTGCCCCGGGATTCACAGGCTCTGCCCTACCAGGACCAGAAACGCAGGCCACCTCTGCTTCTGCCCAGCGTCTATACGTGGGGTCTAGGATCCGAATTCAGAACCTTCTGCCTGCAAGGCAGAGGCTTAACCCCTGAGCCACCTCTCCAGCCCAGTTAATGATTCTTAAGTGCATCAAGAAAGAGAAAGAAGTTCTTCAGGTATCAAATTCCTTTATCAGAAATACTTAGGGAATTTAAGATTTTTTTTTTTTAACAATTAAAGAGTCTTCCACACTTGGAATGGTGACAGTGGTATTCTAAATTTCTTATACTTTTATGTATTTGCAAATACACTACAATAGCCATGATACATTTTAAAAGGAGAAAAAGTAATTTTCAGCAGTTAAAAAAGGAACACAGCTGTGGGCTGGCGGCGAGGAACATATTCCCTAGCATTTGCAACGATCTAGCGAGGACTTGGAGGCAAAGGACAGAAATCTGACTACAGTTGCAGAGTTTGCCAGATGGCAGCAGGTAACTGCCAATGTTCGATGGCGCTATAATTAATCGTCGCTTCAGCAAGGTCTCATTTTACAAGACAAGTGGCGACAGAATGTGTATTTAGAGTATCCATCGATTGGCCTATGTTGAAACAGGATGGAAAATCCTTTAACTCTGTCTCTGGGGCCCTGAGGGATAGTGGGAAAAGATTTGACTATGAACACAAGTAGACGGAGAATTCTGTTTGCTTAATGCCTTCTGGGAATGCAAGATTTTGATCACTCTTAAGTGGAACTCAGAGACAGAATTTATCCTATTATTTATAAAGGTGGGATCTGCTGGGGGCTTCATGCTTAAAGCTCTAATTAATCTGCTTTCAATCTCCATTTATCCCTGAACATCTGATTGGTTGTTATAAACTCATCTCAATCTGACTCTAGTCAGTAGCTGTATTTGAAGATGACATCATGTTGCCACTTTAAAGCATTTTCTAGATAGTTCTAAATAGTCTATATAATTCCCACTTTCATTGGTTTTGACCGGTTGTATTTCTAACTCAAATCTCTCTAAGCAACTGAGTTTTTCTGTCTGCAATTCACTGCTCTGTCAGTTTACTCACATGGATACACAAGTCGTAGCTTCTGCAGCTGTTTGCCAAGAAACAGTAGATGAATGTGTAGGCTTGCTTGGCACAACTCGGTTGGGGAGCTTTGTGTAACAAGTGATGGGGCTAACTTTCCTTGCTTGGACAAAAGTCAGTTTCAATGGAGAGTGCCTATGGAATTCTGGCGTGTGGCGTGGGTAGATGGGTCCATGGCAGAGAAGGCTTCGCGTCTCTAAGAGATGAAGATGGGGGTGGTAAAATGAAGTCACACCTTACACCTTCACACATTGAAGGAGCCACGTGCAGGGACTTATTAGAATTACTCTACCGCTCTTGTTTTATGGGGTTGTAAGGCTATGTCAGAAGCACCTGTAAAAATCTGAAAGTTTAAATCCCAAACACCAGAAGTCAACTGGAAGCAGAATATTTCAAAGTCCATGTGGCGTTCACACAAGTCAGCAGTGAAGGGGACAAAGACTTGGTCGCCATGTTCCCACGTTTCCCCCATAACACAAATAAAGCCGAACCTTCGGAGGCTGTTCCTTTGAGATGTTTCATCGATGACGTCACAGTGACAGCCACCTCCCTCAGACTACTTTAGGCCCTGCCCAGAGCCCAGGCAGCCTGGGAGACAGCTGGAGTTGGAGTGAGAAGTTCACAGCAGCCTGTGTGTGTCCTTGCCCCTCTTCAGGTAACAGCAGGACTTTATGCTTAGCATACTGTGGTGTGTGTGTGTGTGTGTGTGTGTGTGTGTGTGTTGTACCCAAGCTGCCAATGTAAAGAGACTTAATTTCTTAATGAAGCAGGTAAAATACCTATAACATAAGGTATTTCTTAAGATGAGAAGTGAATATTATTGATTCGTATTTGTCTTTGATATGCCTTTTCTCCCTTCCTAGTTACATATGTGTGTGTCTGTATATATATATATATATATATATATATATATATATATATATACACATGCCTATTATGAAAGATATACTGTATGATGTATTCATTGCCTTTTGTATTTTGGTTCCTCTATAGGACAGTCACTTGGGATTTAACATAAAAGTGACTCTAGGGAACAATATAAAATGAAGCCACGACTCTCTCGTGGTTTGACTTCAGAATAATACTGATCAGAATAACTGTCAATCTTTGATTCACTCTTTCTGAAGGATGCATATGTGCATTAAAATAAAACTTGCATCTTCGGTTATATGAATAGGTGGAACTGGAATCATAGAAAATTCTCACCTTACTGGTGTTTTAATTCATTAAATACACACACACACATACACACACACACACACACACACACACACACACACACACACAGAGTAAACATTTAAGGTCACTGTCAAAGAAATAGTAAGAGTCAAGTAATAGGAAAGACAGAATGATAATGGTTATTCTGCCACTTCATAGAACAGAAGAAATGTGAAGAACTAAAAAAAAAAAAAACCTCATGTTGTTTATAATATATATAAATTATAAGGCAGTATCTGTATTACATTGTCATTTACCAAGACAAATCAGCTCGGTCACCTCTCCTTCTGTATTTTTGTCCCTAAGTGTTTTGTCCTTGCATTTCTTGAGGTTTGGAGACCTATAGCAGCATTCCCAAACAATATGCTTAGCATCCCTGCTCTTGACTTTGTAAACAGGGAGCCCTACTCTTTTGTGTATTGCTTTGCTCTGAGGCATTCGAATGGAGCACATACCACACGTTTATCATCCTCTGTACTGCTTCTGACCAGTCTGGTGGTTCTTGTGAGCCATGACCGTGATCATCCTGGCATATACGTCCTGGAGCATGTAACATCCGAACATCGACATTGTTAGATATTAGAGAGGAACACATTTTACCTTGGTTAGAAATTGCAAGTTGTTTCCCAAAGTTCTCAAGCACTTCGGAAAACAACTCACACCTTGGACTTGGTTGAGCCAGGCCAGTTGTTCAGTGTAACCCATTGTTACAGTGTTCCTGTCAGCTAGTTCCAGTCTGTCGCTTTGGGCTTCGTTACCACCTTTAAGTGTCATTGCTCAGATAATCTCTCTCTAACAGTCAATGTTCAGCTGTAGCTTGGGAAAAGACAAAAATAAAACAAGCAAAATTCAGTATCCTTGGCTGGGCTGAGAAGGTCGGATGGGCAGGGCGTGGTCCAGTGTCCCGTGGTGTGCTCTTCCTCATCCAGGCTTGTTCCCGGGGTGGGGGGGGTGGGGGTGGGGGGTGGGGGGGTGGGTGTACCCATGATCCTGTTCGCCAAGAGTGTATCTCACAGGCTACTTAGATCTTTCATTTCTTTCCTGTTCTTTTCCGCTCTCGTGTGACTCAACGCATGCTTCTCTCCCTTGCTACCCACTTGTTTGCTTTGTTCAATCTAAGCAATCGTTTGTAAAGATTTTCACTAGCCCTCAACAATTTCCATTGAGATGAATAAGAATGAGGAGGGAAATGAAATATAAGTCTATCAGTATTAGCTGTATTTTATACCAAGAATCTATAGCCATGTATGCTTTGAACCTGTACGCAACACTCACAATTACATGATAAAAACTGGTTATTCAGCTGGAGTTATGTGATTAATAATTTGAGACAATGGCAATATAATTAATTTAGTGGTTGAATATTAGTAGTTCAGTAAGTTCAAAGGCTCACTAATAAATTTTCTGCCTCTTGAACTCCTATTCTTTGCAAACAAAGATCCTTTCCACCTAAAGTTTTTAATTCCATGTTAGAATTTTGCCCTAAACATCTTAAAGTATCTACCTAAAATCACCTAAAATATAGAAGCATTCAACTTGATTTAGATCGCATAGACACAGTTACACCTCACCCCAGAAGGTAATAATGTGATTGACAGCACTGCCCATGTTCTTGAAGTATAATTTCCTGCACGTACAATCTGCGTGTGCTTGGAAGGTACCATCTGCTCTTTGAAATGTTTACAATCTCGGCACATCCTGAGCTTGACTAAAAATAGCTGGCACAAGTCGTTGAAACAGAAATACCCACGAGGTTAACACTTGCTCTTTGGACCAAGTGGCTGTTGTGCGAGAGACTTCTGGTTGACCCCAGGAGGCTCCACGCCCATGCAGGCTTGTAAGAAGCCAAGCAGCTGTTGGACTTCTTTGTACTGTCACCAGGGTTGGATGGAAACCCAGAGAAGGCTTAATTTGAAGGATGATGGCATCCTGCTTCTAAACCCATCCCAAAGCCAGAAAAATGCTTAGCATATTTTTCTGTCTTGGCACCTCTGTTGCTGACATTCCAGGTGAGCTAAGTGAACTCCTGCATGCAGACACGCAGAAGGTGGAGAGAGGACAATGGAATATTTTATATCTTATGGAAAACATCAGTACGATTATTACAGAAAAAACAACCAGGACAAAAATTGTTTCTTATGACATTGGTCAGAGTAGCTACACGATATGTGTTCAAATTCTTTACAGAAACACAGCCAACAATGTGTGTGTGTGTGTGTGTGTGTGTGTGTATGTGCAACAGTGCTTGTGTTTGAAAAAATTGCTGATATGATTATGGAAACTGGCGAGTCCAGAAATCTTCGTGTACACTGTCAGACTGGAGACCCGGGGGTGGTGGTGGTGGTGGTGGCGGCAGTCCTGTTCCAAAGAAAGTGTGAGATCAGAAGCCGAGTGGGAGACCAGAATGTGGGCAGTTGGTTCCTCTCGATGAGTCTCTCCTTTGCCTGGGAATGGCCGTGATTTTATTACCATGTTTACACATTGTCTCTCTGTAATGAGTGCACCCTGGCCTCTCTTCTTATTAAATAACCGCCATATTGGATTAGGGCTCACCTTCATGGCCATATATATATAACTTGCTTTTTAAATTTTTTTACATTTATTAATCGTGTGTGTGTGCATGTGCGTGTGATGTGTTGGGCGTACACATGTCTTGTGTGTCTGAGTTGGTATGTGTGTAGGTCAGAGGGCAACTATGTGGAGTGATTTCTCTCTTTAGTGGGTTCTGGGGATTAGACCCAGGTCCCCAGACTTCTGTGGTGAGCTCCTTAACACTGAGTCACCGTGCCAGCTGTTAATTCCTTTTCAAGAGACACTGTCTTCAAACACAGGCACATTCTTAGGTACCAGGAATTAAGACTTCATCTCCCACGGTTCCTCTCCTCAGCACTTCTGTTTCCTTTCGGAAAGAATGAACACCTGGGAGCACTCACCCATCTCCCTGTTTTCTCTCCCGCTTTCTGTAAGGAGGTGAAGGCAAGAGGTCCTCCGCGCGCCCTCGCAAGTCCACCTGAAGTCCTCCCCAGCCACTCTGAGGATGGAGCGGTCCACCCAGGAGCTGTTTCTCAACTTCACCGTTGTCCTGATTACAGTTCTCCTCATGTGGCTCCTCGTCAGGTCCTATCAGTACTGAGGGGCTATGCCACACTCCCGGGACTGACAGAGATGCTTTGGAGCGGCTGCTGTGTGCCCCCAAGCTTTCTCGGCTGTCACTGTCATGGGATGCCACCGTGGTGCCCCGGGTAGTTCTGACTGGCACTCCCAACAACCCCAGCACTAGAATCCTCTGTGCGTTCCCTAAGATGCTGTGCTATGGGCTACCAAGTATTTGCCAGGGAGCGTCACATTTATTCCTCAGCAAATGCATTAATTAAAATGAAACCAGATTCCTGAGGATGTAGTCATAACAGGCTTGCCACACGGATCCCTTCAAGCCACACTGCCTGCCACCCAGCTAATTCAACCTGCGGAAAGAACTGCCAGAGGAAGTCTTTGTCAGCCCCTTGAGCTGTCATGCGAATAAAGTTAAAACAACTACTCAAGAAGCTTTTGGAATTTATTTTCATTCTGTGGACCCTTGGCTGGGACTGACTTGCTTATGACATGCAGAGAGGCCCTGATTATTTAGGATAATAAGAGCCTCACATTTCAAATAACTCAGTTCTTCTGAAACTTTTCCCTATCTAGTCCAATAAGCAGAGGGAGAATAGATTCATCCCACTAGGAGGAAGGTCTGGTCCAGAGTCCACAGCACCCATGAAAATCACAGAACTTCTTTGTCGTCTTGAACTCATCAGAAATCGACTAGGGAAATGGTTCAGTTGGTAAAGCACTTGCCTTACAAGTTCTGAGTTCTGACCTCCAGACCCCGTGTTGAAAGCTGGGCACAGTGACATGAGCTTGTAACACCAACAGTAGTAAGATGGGGGACAGAGACAGATGGACCCCAGGAAGTGCCAGTTCAATCATCCAGGACGGCCTGGCCATCTTTAACAATAGCGATCAGACCAGCTCTTCCCACTCCTCTTGAGTTGTAATGCTCTCCTCTCCTTGCCTTAAAAGTCCTGGGATACCAAGATCTTACCATGGCTTGGAGTTGAGCTGCTCATATTAAAACGCCAAACAAGGGCTGGAGAGATGGTTCAGGGGTCCTTGCAGAAAAGGACCTGAATTCAGATCCCAGGTCCCATTTAAAAAACACAGGTGGAAATGGCAGTGATGTGGCACTTCCAGCTCCAGTGGGTGGAGCCTGGGAAATCTCAGAATGAAGCAAAAAGGAGGTAGAAGCAATCCAGAATGATTCCTGAAGTCATCTTTGGTCCTCCACAGGGACGCACAGTGCCCACACACACACACACACACACACACACACACACACACATGCGCGCGCGCACACACACGTTCACAAAAATAATAAAATAAACAACCAGCTGAGTTAAACATAAAAAGTCACTTTGCTGTGTTGGTTTAGGTTTTACTTCTAGTATGTTCTTTTTTTCATATTTTTTTCCAGGGCAACAAGCAAGTTTTATTCTTTCTTATAATTCTTGGTTACAGTTCTTAGACCAACTTGGCAGGAGAGCTCATACTAATATCAAGAGCCAAAGGAACTAGCCAAACCATATCTACAGGGATTACTGAGAGAGGGTAAACCTCACTTACCAGACTGTAAGTCTGCCAAAGTATGCCAAGCTACCAAACTAGCTCCCTCCATCTTATCAACATTCCCAGGGAAGGAATAAATGGTCCCAGCCACTATGGTTGCATTTTCTCAGTACTCATCCCTGCTTCCTTCCATCCCCCTCCCTCCCATTCCCTCTCTTCCCTTCGTCAGTTCCTCCCCTTCCCTCCCACCCTCCTGCTTCTAGTATTTTCTAATCACACATCAACTGGATAGTTTGGGGAACACTCTTTTGTATCAATTGGGCTTCTTCAGGGTTGGAACAGAACAGAGAAAACGAGCGTCTGCTACAAAGGGGATGGATTAGATTGGCTTATGTGTGTTGTCTAGTCATGGCTGTGTGTGTGCCGGTGAGACTGAGAAGCCAGGCTGTGTGCCTTGGCAGTCCCAATCTGACAGTGAATTCCAGAAATTTCTGGAGAGCTGTTGGGCTGCAGTTGACATGGGAAGGTCAAGACTCTGGGTTCTGATGTCAGCAAATGGTGGCAGCATCCATGGCTGTGGCGTGCATGCACTGGCAAGGAGCAGAGGTGGGGAGGTGGAAAACACCTTTTTCATTAGACCCCTTTCTATGAAGTTGCTGCCAGAACACGTTGGCCATCCAGGGGGACTATCTTCTCTCCTCAGTTAGTGTGACCAGGAAATGCACTCACAGATCCACCCAGAGATGTATCTCTTAGTTGATCTCAAGTGGATGACTGAAATTAATCATCACATTACCTATTCTCTTACATTGAAATAAACACACAAGTTGGGCATTGGTAGCATATCACTGAAATCCCAGGACTAAGAAGACTATGAAAGACAGCCAGAGTTGCATGGTGAGAGTCTGTCTCAAACAACAATAAGAAAGAAAAAAAAAGCCACAAGTCTTTTTTCCATTTTGGCTGACACAGACACTGTATCTGTTCCCAAATTCTTCTGCTTGAGGTTCTAGTGTGGTTGTCTCCATAAAGTATAGCACTGACCTTTTCAATTCCAAAGCAGAGGCTTTAGTTCCTGAGCCATCCTTCAAGACCTCAACTTTTTTATATATTAGTGTTACATATTGTTGCCAACTGTCATGTATGTCTTGTTTGATATGTGCTTTATACAAAATGTAAGAGATAATAATATAAGGTACTATATAACAGATACTTAATATATATTCATGGATATGAATGTATGTAGATGTGTATAAGTCAATATAGAAATTTTAGCCACAACAATGTATGATGTCTCCTTAATAATATATCCTACATTTTCAAAGTCAACTCTCTGAGTCTTCATTTAAATGTAAGAGATTTGCAGATTTCAAGAATCTAACAACTGTTTCTCAAGTAACTACATATATTGTAACCACTGATAATTGCATATTAATTATATAATACATAACTAATAATTACAGCAATTTTGTGTGAATTATATATTACTGGTAAGTAATTAATAATTGATGCTGTTATATTTACCTGACAGGAGAGATCCCATGATTATGAAGATAGTTTTCCCAGGGCCAGTTTTATCCATTACACTATAGATATGCTGACCCCTGAGATTTCCCCAAATGTGGGAAACTCGACTGCATAATGTGTGGAAGCAGGGGACTGCGTTTGTGCTCTCCCTAAAAAATAAATAAATAAATAAAAATAATTGATGCTATTACTAACTGGGCCAAACACTGTGTTGGATTTTAACTATTCTTGGGGTACTATCTCCATGATTATGTCAGTAATGGTTTTAAACTCTCCTACACTTAATTCATTTCCAAGCTTTCTTGTACCTCTTGCTGGAGAACACACCAACTCTAAAGCTTTATTACAGGTAAAACAAAGATATAAAGATATAAATAATACCTTTAAAATTCCAAACCCAAAAAAGAATTGTTTTTTCAAAAATATATAAGGACATATTTATATCCACAGATAATATTAATATGTTTTGTTACTTCAAAACAATTTTCATTTCAGGATAATACCAGCTCTGTACAATAAATACTACTTTTTTTCAACTTTTCTTTATTTATTCAAGGATGTTTCAACTATATTACTAATATTCCTAGGTTATTTAAATTTCAAAATTTCTAGGATCAAAATTCTGCTCTACTAACCAGCTGATTCAAGATTCTTCTTTCAATATTATGGCTTTGTTAAATATTAATAAATTTTTGGCAACATTCATGAAAATCTATTTTTACATTTAATCAACTATATGAAATGTTATTGTGCCATGATCTCCAGTTATATTATACTTATAAATTTTGTTTCTTTTCCACAAGACACCTCTATAAAATGAAAACAACCAGAATAATTGTTTGATTAGAGAATAACTTCAGAATAACAGAATAACTTTATTATAGATTTAACTAAATATTTTATATTTCACTGTCTTACAAGTATTTTAATTACAAAAACTTCTTTGCAGTAAGACATTGTCCTTAAAAGAAGACTAAATTTTACCAAAATAAAAATAAATTGTTTAAACTATAGAACCTAAATAGGTGATAAAATGTCTCAGATGATAAGTCTCAGACTAATGAGAATCACATACCTAAGTAAATATTAATAACATATATGTTACCTATACAAGGCATACATGTAAATAAAATTTAGAAATAATTTCTTATAGCTAAAACCTCTAAAATCTATCAAATCTTAAATCAAGATTGAAAAAAAAAAGTGTAACATTCAGATCAATTTGTGTCCTGTGGGAGGCGCCAAAGCCTAGTCCTGCCCCCTGGAGTTACTTATTGTTGAAGGCAGATTCCTCTCCTTGTTACTCAGAGTTTGAATCACCTCAGATCAGATCTGCCTTTTGTTCTTGGAATGGTGAGGTCAAGACATTCTCTGCAGTTTCTTCCCTGTGCCTTTGAGGCCATGGGAGTATTAGTTAATCTGTGGATCACAAGATTACATACCTAGTCACGGCAACTAGGAATTACATCTGCTTTTTATTCTATCTAGATACCATATCTGTCCCAGCTAGGTATCATGTCTGCTTTTTCTTGGTAGCCTAGGTAAGTTTTACAATGTGTATATTTAACATGATCCTATAAAGAATTTGGCCTGCTGGTCCCTGCTTTCTCTCTCTCTCTCTCTCTCTAAACACTGGTGTTTGCTGCAAATAAAGTCTGCCTGGATAATTTGGATGGAGGACATCCTAGCTCCCTCTGACTCAGCCTGGTTTTTCAATTCCTCCCACTCCCACTTCTGTTTCCCGGTTATAACTTAGGTCTGTGTTGGTTCCCAGAACCCAGCAGTGTCTCATCCCATGACTGGAAGCAGATCCTGATGTATTCTCTCCAATCACGTTTCCATCTCTGTTCCACTGATCCAGACTATAGCGTGTGAACAAGGTCGACCACTACCCAGAATCCTGTCTTGAATGCTAGAGTACCCCAAAAAGCAGCTAGTGATAGAACCCTACTAGTTTTGCCCCCTTTTTTGCTGATGGTATTCACATTCTCCTAGATATACTGGATCATTTTCCTGGTTTCAGAACGTTAGCACTGTTTCTGTTATTAGCACTAAAAATTGTTGTTTTATATAGAAGACCTTTCTTAGTTGATCTGTGTCGAATTATAGCTTCTTTTCTTGGCAACTCTGGTGACGGATCCTGCCACCTCTCGTGTGCTAGGCCAACAGCTTGCTGCTCTTTCAATCGCCTCCCCTCCCTGGGCCACTTCAACTCTCCTTTCTAACTGACCAAAGTGTCACCTACCCCCTGCTCTCTTTTACGGTGGTGACCTTGCAGAACCACCCCTGTTGCCTCTTTTCCTGGCGATCTCCTGCTCAGCCTCTAAGTCTGCTGCCACTACGTGTCACTGCATCTTAGATAGTTGTCTCCAGATAATTCCCTTCTCTCTGGCCTCATGCCTGAATTCCCAAAGTACTTAACATATCGTGTTGGTTGGTTTGTATGACTCTTGTCTTTGGAAACTCTCTTCAAAGGTTAATTTTAGTTCCTAGCGGCCCTCGTCATCATCATGGGATCAGTGTCTGTTGAACGCGTCGGGTGCTGGGCTGGATAGGAAAGCCTTGGGCTTGCCAGGTAGTGTTCTTAAGACAATAGCTCTTGAGCTATGAGCTCTGTTGGCCACAGTATGGTTTTTAGCAAAGGCATGGGAGAAAACAGCAACAACGAAAAAATCAGCTTACTTCTGAAAGTTCTGCCACGTTAATGAGCACACCACACTTTAATAAACTTTAGACAGTTGAAACAGCGTTTTTCAAGAGCAGTTAGTTTCTTCATGAAATATTCATGATGCTTGTTCCCTTTGATCTGTCTCTATCACAACTCTGAACAGGTTGACAATGTTTATGAATTACTCATCAAAGTCCAATGCGCAGAGCATATTTTTTAAGTTCTTCTACCAACAGAGTGATTCTGAAGACATTTCCATTTTTGTTTCCAAGCTGTGTGTAATTGAGGTCAAATTTCATGTATATTTTTTCAAATGCCTACTGTGTTAGGAACTCTCACATGCTCTATTTGATTTCACTCTTTTATCATATGAACCCTCTATTTTTTTTTAAATTTTATTTGTATTTATTTAGGATTTTTTAAAAATAGGATGAAATAGGATGCCCAGACTGGAATCCAAACCCATGATCTTCCTGCTTCAGTCAATGGAATGCTGGAGCTACAAGTTTGTGTTGCCACAACTAGCTTATTTATTTATTTATTTTTGTCTTTTTTTATTTCTTCCACTCATACAAAGTTGATAAGTACCCCATTACCCTCCCTCCTTCACCCCTCCCTGAATCCTCTTGCTCCCTTCCCTCCCCGTTCTGGAGCATTCTTTAGTGTGGATGTCAAACTTCCTTCTGGGTCCTCCTCTCTGATGAGGTGTAAGGACTCAGTGGCATTGCCTAGAGTTCTTTTTTGTGTTCCTCTTTAGTATAGGAACACTATTGTGGCTGTTAATCCCTTGCCTCTAAGGATCGCAGTGCCTGTGATCCATGCTAGACTATGGGGGTTCAATGATATGTTGGTCATTGCGCAGGTCATGCAAAGTCCTATTATGATTACATCAGCTCTAACTTGTATGGAGTATCTTGCATATCATTGCTCCTCCCCATCGTTAGGCTCTTACAATCTTACCACCCCCTCTTCCACAAATTTCCCTGAGCTTTAGGACCAGCTTATTTATTTTAAAATATTATTTATATTTATTTATGAAACTATTTATTACTATATTGTCTAGGCTGTTCTTTTTTAAAAAAAATTAATGAATTCATGTTTCTTCCTCTACTATCTACCCCCCCATTCCCATCCCAGGCCACCCCACTCCCTCTTTCCAGCCATGCTCCCATGCCCCCATGAATGTGTGAGGCACTGGGGCTCTTTCAGGAAGCCTGCATTAGCAATGCTTGGGCACCCGCCGGGGAAACCTGCCTACCAGTTGGTAGATAAACTATCAAGTAAAGAAGCTCCCCCTCTTTTTGAACACCCCCATCCCAAATGGTCTCCCAAGGTGGCATGTCTAGGTTACTCTTGAACCCTCTGGGTTCAGGGGATCACCCCATTTGAGCCTCCTGAGCACCTGGGGATGCATTGTCATGCTCAGGGGCAATGAAACATTTGTTTTGATCATATCTTAAAACCAAGAATCCTGATGCTCAGAGAAGATGTGTGATCAGACCTAAAAAACAGAGTACAGAAGCAATCCCAGATTTGGCCTGTGTCAGGAAGTCACACCTCTTTCCACTTGTCCATACCAGGTCAGGCTGGCATAAGAGAGAATAAAAACCTTTGGTCCCTTAAGCTGTTTTGTCATGGTCTTATCAGCAACATGCAGAAAACTTAGACACCTTCTCTCCTAATCTTCAGTTTGCAAACCCGGGAGCTGAGACTGCAAGACATTGACTACTGGCTAAAATATCCAGATCTGACTAACATGTATGTTCAGCCCTGGGTATAGGCATGATATTCAAAAGTGCTCAAAAGATCCTTTTGAGTTCACAAGGAGCCTGGAGTGTGACTGCTTAGAAGATCAGAGGGGACAGTCTTGGTGGCTGAGTGGCAATGTTGTCAGTGTTATCTGTGGGGAGACGTGGTGACACACTTGTAGGAATTTGCCACTTGGTAATTCAAGTGGCAAATCTTCCACTCATTAGATCATTCGAAAATAATGCTTTGGAAAAGTGTGCCCTTTGTATTCATATGCTGGGCTTGCTTCCTAATAGGTGACCTCTGACAAGTGTCTGAACTTGTGTGTGTCTTAATTTTCTTAGCTATAAAAATAAGAGGTGGGCTGGAGAGATAGATGGCTCAGTGGTTAAACCTCTTGACTCACAAGCAAGAGAAGGTCCTGAGTTTGGATCTTGGATTCCAAGTAAAAATGCCGGGCCTAAATGGTGGTGGCCTGTACTTATGGCTCTGGAGGACGGAGCCTGGAAAACTCCAGAGCAAAGTAAAAAGGAGATCATACAATCCAAGGTGATTCCTGAATCACCAGTGGGCCTCCACAGGCAAACATGGACACACATAGAGACACACAAAGAGATACATATAAACAATAAAAAATAGGTGGGTAGGGAGAGTGCCCAGTTGGTAATGTGCTTGACTCGAAAGCTTGAGGAGCTGAGCTTGATGCTCATAACCTTTGTAAAAATGCTAGTATGTTGGCGCATGCTTGGGGAAGTGGAGATGGGTTGGATCTCTGAGGATCAGTGACCAGCTACCCAAGTTTACTTGGTGCGTTTCCAGGAAAGGAAAGACTCTTTTTTTTTTTTTAAGTATGACACTTGAAGAGTGAGATTTCAGGTTATCATTTGGTCTCTACACACATGTGTACCTGAGCATGTGTGCACATGTGCGCACACGTGCACGCACACACACACGCAACTTCAGAATAGTGGGGCTGGGGAATAGCTGAGCAGCAGAGAGAATGTTAGCATGAGCAAAGCCCTGGATTCAGTCCCAATTTCCTTCCCCCAAATAAAGAATAATGCTTTTCTGCAGGGCCAACGTGCTAAACTATGTAGTGTTTGCATAGTGCTTCTCATCAAGCTTCACAATTAGTAGATGCCCAGTAAATGGTGGTTAACAATATTATAACCTAAATAAAGTGTTTTCAATACTTCAACACAGTCACAGTAGGTTCTGCAGTGACTTCAGGATCAGTGGTGGTTGGTGGAGAGAAGTTACTCTTCCTGGGTGTGACAGCCATTGGCCACCACGGAGGACATATTACAGTGACCTATCAAGAACCTTGGCCCTTGTAGTCATGGCAACAAGATTAAACAATATAGTGACAGCTAGGTCTATGGTGAGGTGCTACTAACATTCCCTCCTAAAAGGAGGGTGTTTCCAGACCTCACCAGAGCTTCCATCAACCACTACTTCTTGCTCCTCAGAGGCACACAAGGCATTGAGGAATATAGATTATAGGAAGTAGAGGTTACTGGGTGGGGGAGTAAGAAAGGGGAGACTCAAGTGATGAAGGCTTTGTGAAGCTTCATCCTTGCTGGAACAGGCTCTTTAAGTAGTGCTTTTGAGTCACTCGGGCTCTTGTAAGTGACCCCACTAAACTCATGGCTCCCCCAAGCTGGACTGGATGCAGTCATTCCTCTGGGCTGCAGCTGCCTTACCTGCTGCGATGAGATATTTGCACCTCTCCAGGAAATGTCACACAACATGCGGTGGTATTGCTGCTGTGATAATGCTATTTTAAGAAAGATGATAATGAAACACTTTGTGAAGCTTGAAGATTTTTTTTAAATAGGGGAAAGAAGCAGACTATAATTTCCTTTGTACTGAAGAGTATGGCATATTTCTCAAAATGCAAGGACTACTTGAACTACAATTTCTGAAATGCTTGTTCAGTTGAAGATTTCCGTGCCAACCCTAAACCTAATAAAAGGAACTCTCAGCCTGGGGTTTGGGTGGCCACAAGGAAAGCTAGCTCCTTGGGTGAGCTTCATGCTCAATGAATTTGAGAACTACTATTTACAGTATCCTTAAGAACTTGTATTTCTAATGATTACATAGGATTTGGCCAGCTACCAGGCTAAAGTACACAGAAGGACCAAGAATTCTTGATCCTGAAGTATACTCCCTGAAGTATAAACTTGCATTTTTTAAAAATAATTATTTTATTTTCCTGGTTTTACAAACATATTGAGTACTTATCCATGCTCCCCTCAATCCTCCTCCCTCCCATTTCTCTCCCTTCCCTTCATCAATCCATTCTACTCTCTTCCATTCTCCTGCCTGTTTCTATAGACCCCAGGATTCTCTCTGTCTTGTTTACTCTGTGGCATACCAAGGTGCCTCTCTTCAGACCACCCAGCTGATAGGGACATTTCCCTTCACTCATCCAGCTTTAGTCCCCAAGGTTTCCACTGCATGTTCTCATCTCTCTTGAGTCCTCTATAGTCTATGGGGACATGTTGATATGTCAGTCATTATGCAGGTCTGGTAAGGACAAGTCTCACTGCAGTGAGTTCCTAGATGCAGCAGTCCTGCCTTGAATGGAATGTCTTGTCCAATGATGGACCTTCCCATCTTTAGGTTCTTACAATCTCACTGCCCCCTCTTATTCAAGGTTCCCTAAGCCTTAGGATGGGGAGAGATTAGGTTGGCCTGATTTTGAGTGAACCTTGCTAGGTTGTAGGTACTCTGCATTATGGCTGGCCATTGTTGGCTACTTCACTGCTCTTCTACTGCCTTAGGCTGCAATGAACTTGTCTTTCCCACCTTTCCAGAGAAAAGTGTATCCCTAGGGTTTTCCATCCGCTTGGTGTTCCCGCTGACTTCGCTGCTCTGGCATGAGAGACCAGTGGAGAGAGGCACATCAAAAGTAGTGTGAAGGCTGGGGGGATGGCCACCCCAGGGGGGGGGAGGAAGAATCGCTGTGCAAGTGTGAGCCCATGAGTCGGAACCCTCAGAACCCACAGGAAGCCCAGTGTGCATCTATAATCCCAGTGCTCCTGTGGCGAGATGGGAGCAGACAGGAGAATCCCTGGACCAGCACCAGGTGGAAGATCAGGACAGACACCCGAGACTGTCCTTGGATCATCACACGAATATTGTGACATGCATGTGGGTGTGTAAGCACAGACACCTGTGACTGCAGAGAGAGAGAGAGAGAGAGAGAGAGAGAGAGAGAGAGAGAGAGAGAGAGAGATCAACTATGAAGACGGAGAAAAAGTTTGGACGTTTCCCTCTGCCTCACCAAGGGTCACATGTGAGTGACAAAGCATGCCTGATAAAATGCACTGATAACAAAAGTGGGAGATTACGAAGGGCCACAGTCTTTGTGGCCTTTGATCTTTCTCCAGCTCTGGCTCCCTCCCTCCCTCAGAGCTGCCTTTCTCCCTTAATGCACTTCTTCTGCAGCTATCCACCTGCCTTTGCTCTGTCCTAATCTTTGTCCAGGGACACAAAATCCTAGAAAGCTCAGTGGGTATCCTCTGGATCCCCATATTGTCCCTAAAAGTTCTATCCCAAGAAAATGTGTATCTTTGTGCCAGAGAATGATGACCGTGTCTGTAGACATACTTAAGACTTGGGCTGGGAAGGTGTCTCAGTGAGTGTAAGGACCTGAGTTTGGAAATCCAGTAGACATATCAAAGCTGTCTATAGTCTGAGCACTGGCCTCAGGTGCGGACATCCCAGAGGCTTGCTGACTGGTCAGTCCAGCTGAATCAGAGATTCAGTTGAAAAACCCTGTTTCAAAAAAAAAAAATAGAGGAACTCACCCCTCAATCTCTAACCTCCATGCATGCATAAAGGTGTGCATACCTGCACACACACACACACACACACACTACTTTTTCTGAAGAAAGGAAGCAGTTTTGTCTAACACACTGCAAACTGGGCACAATAGCAATAGTGAATCACCTGCTCAAAGTTGACACTTTTACATTTGAGTATGTTATATGAGGTGCTAACTTGTATGCAAACGCATTATTTGGACACATTTTCAAAAAAGATGCTGGAACTGTCATTCAAATTTTTGTAGCTTTAGAAACCCTAAACATTAATAGGTCTTTCCTGTCTTCTTTTGATCCACCCTTGCGTTTCTCCCCCCTTCCCACTAGATATGAAACACAGCTGCCATTATGACAAGATTGGGGAAGGCACACCTTGTATGAACCCAGTCACTCCTCTTAAGAGGATGCTCTTCCCCCATCTTTTTCCCAACAGCCAGACTGTACCCACTGAGAAATAAAATTTTTAAAATTCAGCATAGTGTTATTCTCTCGCTGGGTAAATGAGGTGAAAATGAGTTTTCTCAGCAGTTGTAGCTGTGTGGGGACGGCCTGATATGCCATTGCTCAGACCCTGAGGTCCTGTGATCCTCCAGCTCTTCTGCCCATGGGCCTATTGTATGTTCTGACACAGCCTAGAAAAGGACCAGGAGGAGAAAGAAGTCCATTTCCAACACAGGCTGTGTATCCACAGTGCTGACACACAGCGGGGTGTCCTCTCAACCCACACCTTCACGTGACCTGCTGCTCTTCACATCCAGAGTCTTATGTGCTGAGAAAGCTCATAACAGCTGGTCTTGCCCCTGGCTTTTTCCCTACTGAGTTTGCAATGCATCCAGAATAACAAGGCCTTCATAGCATCTTGCATCAATTTTAAGATTTCTCTGTGACGTCTGGGGATGCAGCTCAGAGTGCCTGCCCCTAGCACAACATACAGTAGACATGGCGGTGCCTGCCTATAATCCCAACACTTGTAAAGCAGAGGCAGTAGAATCAGAAGTGTACCAGTTAGATACAAGTGTCAACCTGACAGTTAAGAATTGAGCCTTTGGGCTGGAGAGGTGGCTCAGGGGTTAAGCCTCTGCCTTGCAGGCGGAAGGTCCTGAGTTCGGATCCTAGACCCCACATATAGATGCTGGGCAGAAGCGGGGGTAGCCTGTGTTTCTGGTTCTGGTAGGGTGGAGTTAAGTCCCGAGCAAGCCTGTGGGAGATTATAGTGCTGATGCGTGAAGAGCAGCCCACAGTGGATGCAGCCATCCCCTAGGCAGGTGGATAAAGAGAACAGGTTGGACATGTCAGAATGGCTGGAAATATGCCCCTTTCTGAGCTCTCCCTGGAAAGAGCTGGTAACGGTGGGTCCTGATGTTGGTATGAACTCTCCAGACATCACAATGAACTGTAACCAGAAGCTGAAAGCCAAGACTAAACTAGTTCCCCAAGTTGTTTTGATCCTACATTTAATTAGTGACAGGAAGGTGAAGCTAAGTTGGAAGCCAGTCTAGGATACTTGAGATCTCAATAAATACACACACACACACACACACACACACACACACACACACACACACACACACACACAAACCCATTTGTCTGTGAATGGGAGAGCTAAGAGCCGTTCTTTTTTAATTTTTATTCTTCGCCAGTTTCATAATTGAATACAATGACTTTATGCCATTTTTATCCCTTTTGACCTGATCTCATCCTCCTCCTCTTGTCAATAGACACCTACTTCTTTTTGAGAGTGTGGCCTAACGAGTTTCCTCCCAGTGGCTTGAGCACTGCTGGAGTCTGGATGCATGTCCGTGGGCAGCCACTGAGGAAAGCGGCTTCTCTTCTGCGAGCTGCCGCTAGTCCTCAGCCTTCTCTCAAGAAGGTCTTGTTCCAGTCAAGAGCTACTCTTGTAAGCAAATGTCCATCCATCCAGCCCTGCCCTGTCAGAATGATACTGTCCTTCAGAGCCCACACCGACAGAAGGCAGGAAGCTAGAGTTGGAAGATCTGATTGAGTCACATGACAGTTCATGACAGTTCCCACAGGTCTGGATTTAGGGAACAACAAGACAGCCATGTGTAATATGAGAAACTGCCAATCCAACTGAGATACATTATGCATCATACCATACATTATGGACCTTAGAGATGATGTTTTAACCAGTTCATTTTGAATATCTTTAACATTTAATATGATCGGCAATTAATTTCTGAGTCATAAAGAGTTCCGGTCCAGAGGGAGATGTGTATAGTGAAATAAAACCATTTCCTTTGAAAAGCTTCATGCTTGGATTCTTCTTTCCTGTTCTATCTTTTCCTGGCATTTTTAATATCCCAGACATGCTCATTCTACGTCATGCTCATTCTAACACCATCTGATTGAGAGGAACTTTCCGCTGAGGCTGGATCGAAATTGCAAATTATTTCCTCAGACTGAAAAGAACAATTCTTTCTCCAGTGAAATGGTAAAAGAAGTCTGATGCTTTAGAGCCATCTGAAACAACATGGAGTCTCGATTGCTTCTAGGCCTGGGAATGTAGAATATCCTCTGAGAGAGAGTGGTATATTAGTATCTGGCAGCTGGGCATATTCTGTCTCTCTGTCTCTCTGTCTCTCTCTCTCTCTCTCAACTCCTGGAATCGTAAGCGTGTGCCACCACATCCTAAGGCATGTTGACTAAGTGAAATCAGCCCCTCACCATGCTTAACAAAACCGTCTCTAACTTGTATACAAATAAAAAGTTCTCAATCATATTTTTAAAGTTCTGGTTTTAATATTCTATAAAGCACAAAAATATTTTAGAACAAGGTGTCTATAGCTATATGCGTGTGCTTAAGTTTCACAGAGAGAAGAAAAAGAGAGAAGCATGTTCCAATACTGTTTCAAGTGTTGTAGAATCTGTCAGCGCAAAAACACAGCCCTCATCTCAAAGGGAACATGAGACAGTTTATTCTGGAGCCAAACCAGGAGCCCAGAGTCTCAAGTTATCCCCCAAACCATGTTCCAATGTGAGGACAGTGTGGTGAAGTTTTTATAGTAGCAGAACAAAGAAAGCCATCAATGGGGTATTTCTGGTGAGACCATCAGATAGACGGTTACATCGAAGCAGGAGGTCTCTGCTACAGGTCTCAGACCCTAACTGACATCATCTTGGTCCTTTGGGTTGGTGGAAGCTAGGGACTTGTCTAGACCGTCCCAAAAGGTTTTGGTGTGATTGGTCCCTGATGTTAGGTAAAACACAGCAGGGGGTAACCAATGACTAGTAACAGAGTCAGAGAGATAGCCCAGAATAGTTTGGCTCCAGGCCTGTAACTTACTTGTTCTCCATAACTTACTTGTTCTCCACACTCACAGAACTAGTCAGTCAACAGCTTGTAGAATCTTAAATACGGATGCAACTTTTTTTTTTTTCAAAATTTAACAATGTCCTTTTATTTATTTATTTTTTTAACTTTTTTTTATTAAAAATTTAATTATACATTTTAAAAATTTTTTACCAGTTCCCTCCCTCCCCCCTCTTCCCCCCAAACCCCCTCCTCCCCTTCCCCATCTCCCAGTGCCTCCCCCCCAATTCCCAGAGAGTCCTTTATTGTGTACGCCTAACTCTCCACTGGGTCCTCCTCTCCGATGACATATAAGGACCCAGTGGCATTTCCATAAGCCCTTTCTCTTGTTCCCTTTAAGCATAAGATCACTACTATGGCTGTCAATCCCTTGCCTCCAGGGGTCTCGGTGCCCTTAACAGATGCTAGACTTTATGAGGGCAACAGTGCGCTGGACATTGCGCAGGGCATGCAAAGTCCCATTATGATTGCTTTAGCCCCAACTATTGTTGAGAATCTTGCAAATCGTTGCTCCTCCCATCCTTTTGCTCTTACAATCTTACCACCCCCCCTCTTCCGCAAATGTCCCTGAGCTCCAGGATGGGGAGAGATTAGGCTGGCCTAGTTCTATGTGATTGATATAGTCTCTGAAGTTCTGGATTGTGGTTTGTTGATTTTCTTTTGCAGTTTTGGTGCTCCTGCAATGCCCTTCACTCCATTCTGCTAGGCACTGTATGTCACCCCCTGGCCAGAGACAAAAAGCTGTTAAACTGGAGTCTTGTTATAATAGCACATTCAAGGGTAGATGTAATAAGAGTAGGAAACCTCAGTGAGGGAGGGGTCCATCACCCATTTGCAACTTTTTGTTTTCCTTGGGAACTTTGGCTCACCAGCTCTTTATAGAAAGCATGGACTCTTTTCTGTGTTATGGTGGACAGCTTTCAGTGACTGTACTTAAACTTAACCAATATGGTGTAGGTACTGGGTCGAGTACAGAGGTAGAAAAAAATAACTCTACAATCATTTGAGGTTAATTTCATTAAAAATTCTTTTTGAGAGTGTGTGTGTACAAGAGGACAGTTGAGCGTGTGTACCTTGGAGGCCCAAGGGTGACAACGGGAATCATCTAGATTGCTTTACTTCCTTCTGGGACCATTTCTGCCTGACATTTTTATGAACTCAGATCCTTTAACCCCTGGCCCATCTCCCCAGTCCTGGGGTCAGTTCAAACCCAGGGTGTAGTATAGCTCTTTCCTCCGGGTTGGATGTGACCTTGGCTATCCTGTAGTAGATCACCTGTGGAGACCTGCTGATGACCTGCCGGAGACCCTCACAAGACAACTTGGACTTGGATGGAATCATTTCTTTGGTCTTTCTGTCAGGTGTGAATAGATATTCCTTTGATCTATGTGACGTGAGAGTATAGTTGTCTCCTCACTTCCTGTACTCCAGCGAGGCTTTGGGAATGTTTCAACTGGAGGAGATTTTAAAGATAATGATTCCTTCAGGCTCCATCCTGAAGACTATATATAGCTCTAGATCCTTGATAACCAGGTTATCTAGGCTACTCTGAACCTGGTTTCTCTAACAATAGACAGGAGTGTCTGCCGCCTCCTGGCTAGATATTCAGGTACTTGCTGAAGAATCAGTCTCCAGGAGTATAGTTTTCTGGAAAAAGTGAGCTCAGAATTGAGTTTTTGTCTTGTTTTTGCGCTGTGGGATCTTCTGATGCAGCCAGGATCATACTGCTCTTTTCAGGCTGGGCCTGACTCCATGATGGAAGGAAATTTCGGCAAGGTTCAGAATTTTACCTCTGACCTCTATGCCTCCCGCCCTCGTGGTTGGATGATTTCCTTTTGGTTTGCGACACTCAGACATTAAAAGCAGCCGCGTACATCTTTCCTACTCTCAAGGAACATGATCGAAGTGTGAGTCATCACAGGCGCCGAGATTTTTGGCTAGAAAAATCTTCCTACTGACACAGTATCCCATTGCCTGAGACATGCTGAGGGATTTTTTCCACAGCGTCTTCCTCAGAGGAGGCCCTAAAGCAGAAAAAAGCAAGTTCTGGCAGCCGTCAACTTGCATTGTAATCCTGACTTGGCCGTTCAGCAACTGTCCCAAGACAACTAAATGAAGCTCTCTGAGTCACGGCTTTCCTTACCTAAAAATGGAGATAATCTTAGCTCCCTCAGGAGACAGGAATGAAAGTGAAAAAGAGCCTATAACGGGTACGTGAACTGTAGTGGATTCTAATATGACAGTTTGCAACTGATGTCTAGTTTAGGTGTGGCACCTGGAATGGAGTGCAGACTTCCTATGTCAGATAGTTGTGAGAGTTTATTGGTCTGTAAACCCTGCACGTTGGCCAGTGTGTGTATATGTATGGATGTGCATGTGTGTGCATGTGTACTATGTCGGATACAGTCTGACCCCTTCTACTATAGCTGTAGTGACGTCTGTGTGCCTTTGCTGTTGGCTCTGGGAAAACATTTCCCCAGGTGACCAACAGTCACCCTTGAGCAAGGTTCATTGACGGATGGGGTTTTGCTCACTTTTCCTATTGCCTGGGTGCACAGCACTGACGTTTCTCTTTAAAGGCACTGATCTCTTTAATGATTACTGCATTTTCTTCAACTTTGTCTGAAATGTTGAGCTTGTTTACTCTCTTTTCCCACATGAGCATTTTCCATCCTTCTGTTTGTCTCCCTGTAGATCTGAATAAGAGTAGCCAGTATCCAGAATGTCACGTGGTCTTGAAATTTCCTCCGCCAAAGATATTAGTCCATTATTTTTAAATCTAGTCTCATTAAAATTTTCAGTATACAGGCAAAATGCAGCCATATTCTTTGCCAGAACATAACGTGAATGACTTCTAGTTCAGTACTCGATGGAGTCCTTGTTCCCTGTGAAGCTGCATGAGGTGGGCCTCGGCTGTCTGCACTTATCACTCCCACCAGAAAGACCATTAAGCTCTGTGTACAGCATTCTCACATTTCTCTAACTCATAGTTCCAAATTCTTCCACATTCTTCCTATCAGTTTTTTTCACCTACATTCTATTTTGTTCCTAATCATACAAGCTCAATAGGTACCCCTATCCTCTCCCTCTCCCCTCCCTTCTCTTGTCATCACCCATTGCACTCTCCCTCTTTCACCCCCTCCCTGCTTCTCTCTCTCCCAGTTTTTTCCCCTTCCTTCCTCCCATCCTCTAGAGATTCCATTTATGTGGACATGGAACCTCCCCCTGAGTCCTCCACCTTAGTGAGCGTTCAGGACTCAGTGGCATATCCTGGGGCCAGTTCTGGGCTTCCTGTTAGTATGGGAACTCTATTATGACTATTTAATCCATTGCCTCTAAGGATCCTACTGCCAGGAGCCTTCTCCCCTGTGATCCATGCTAGACTTTGGGGGGTCGTTGACATGTCAGCCATTGTTCAGGTCAGGCAAAGTCCAATTTTGGTTGCTGCAGCCCTAACTTGCGTGGAGTATCTTGCACATTATTGGTCCTCCCCATCTTTAGGCTCTTACAATCTTGCCATCCCCTCTTCTGCAAGGTTCTCCAAGCTTTAGGATGGGGAGAGATTTGGCTGGTCCGGTTCCATGTGAGTGATGTACAGTCTTTGGTGTTCTGAATTATCCCAGTTTTAAATGTCAAGATACCACATGATGATCAGGTTTATCAGAGCAACAGTACTTCTCAGAACCAGTTTTGAATAATAGTTATTTTTGTTATTTCTGTGACATACTATCTGACAAAGCAACTTACAGTGGCCGAGTCTGTTTTGGGCTGCAGGGAAGCTGTGGTGGCAGGAGCAGTTCAAGCAGCAGAAGCGTGAGCAGCCGAGCACAGTGTTAGAGAAGAAAGGGAAGGGTGCTGTTGCATCTTGTGTTCATTCAGTCTGGGGCTCTGTACTATGGTATGGTGCCACCCACATTCAAGATAGGTCTTCCCACTTCAGGTCGATCTCTGTGGAAACGTCTTCACAGACATGTCCACAGTACTGCCTAAAAATCATTACTGTTTGCATGAAATGTAAATCTAACTTATAAAGAATCCAGAAAGTTTTTCAGCAAGAGAAAAACAAATGTGGTCCAAGGTGTGTCTCTTAGTGATTCTAAGTCCATATTCTAGTTTCACATTTGAGATTAGCCATCACAGCAAATGTTAATATAGATCATAGTAGTAGAGGATTAATCTCAATATTTTTATCTCTGTTATTTAAATATTTTCATTACAGTCATTTGATAAGGCAATCATGGCATATAGTCTAATTCATAAATTATGTAATCTATGAACTTGTTTATTCCATAAATTCAACTACGTTTGCATTCAAGTACCTGTAACTAAAATCTCATTAATGTAGTTGCTTCCTGTCTCTCTTTTCAAAGGAATTTCAAGCATTGCAGGTGATCCATCCCTCATCTATCATGCCATCTCTTTTAGTCCTTCATTATTTCTGAAGTGCTTATTGATGATTGAAACAAGACATAAAGCCTAACCCAAAATATTTTGTTTATTTAAAAAAACCCATATAATTAGTTGTATTTCTGAAAGGTACTGGCTACAGTTACGGAATTGGGCAGAGGCACAATACACCTCACTAAGGAAACCCACCCTTTGCCTGGAATGAGGCTTGGCTCGCTTACAAGTTTCTCTTCATCCCCAATAGTGTGAGCAGGCACTTGCCAGCAGAGGGCGACCTTGCACAGCTCCTGAGATCAGGCAGATTTCAGGCACCAAACTTAGTCATTGGCTTCTACAATTTCATGGATACTTCCTAAGGGTGCTTCTAGATAGGTCTATTAATATGTTTCTGCAATCATGCTAAGAAATGCTATAATCGAGAAACGAGAATGTTTTTTGGAGGAAGAAGAAAAATAATATACATTGGGGAGCTAGAGAGAGAGAAGAAGGAAGTAGTGTTAAATATTTGCCCTTTCTTCATTAGAGGGCTGGTGGAGTGTGCAGATTGTGTCTTGCTCAGTTTTGATGCTTCACTGCCTCGCTCAGTAAATATCTGTTGGGTAAATGCATCATATTGACTGATCTTGAGTGATGACTAGATTTGCAGGAGACGAAGAAGCGGGTCTCCTGGGCAGAGCGTGTAGCATGCAAAGTCATTGAAAAATGTGAGATTCAGAGAATGTCACTTAGTTTGGACTGAATGAAGGGAGATGGAGAGGAAGCTAGAGGCTGTGTTGGTCCCTCAGAGAGCAACTACTGTATATTTTAAAAAATCATCTTAAATAGAGAGGCTTAAACAATAAGCCTTTATTACTATTTATAAATGTACAGGCAAGCTCCAGGTTTCTGCTCATCTGGGCCACACCTGGATGATCACAGCTGAGCTTGATCCTAAGTACGTAGTGACCTAATGGAAGGCAGAGAAGCTGGCTTACCCAGGATGTGTATGGCTGGGTAGATAGAGGTGACAGCAGGTGTACCTCTCACCATTTAGCGGGATACCACATGGACAAATTTTCTAGAGACTTAGGCTTGGAGTGGGTACTCTGTCATTTGCTTCAAATTCTGTTAGCCAAAGAAGACACAACTACAGACTCTACAGATAACTACAGACTCTACTCATTGATGGGAAGACATAGAGTCAAGTTGTAGAAGTAGGATATCATACCACCCTTCCACCTTATTATTTTTAAATTTTCATTGTATACAGTATTGTGCAACATAAACACATTTTCACAAGGCATATATTATACACTTAGGATATTTCCTGTTTCCCCTTGACTATTCCCTTTCTTACTCCCCTTTCCCTTATCAAATTCACCCCCTTGTTCTTCTGAACAGATTTGTCTCTATTTTCATGTCATAGATACATACAAATTTTGTATATCTGTGCTAAATCTAGAAACAATAAAATGAAAGAAAACAGGCCATTTATCTTTCTGAGACTGGCTTAAATCTCTTGTATCCATTTCCCTCCAAGCAACAAAATTTCATTCTTTTTAACTGTTGAAAGGAATTCTATCTTATGACACATTTTTAAATCTACTCCTCTGTTGTTGGACATCCAGATTGGTTTCATAGCTTAGCTATTGTGAACTGTGCAGTAATAAATATTGCTTTGTAATAGATATCTCTGTTATATGTTGACTTACAGACTGGGTAAATACCCAGGAATGGTATAGCTGGATTATATGGTAGAGCCCTTTTAAGTTTTTTTTGAGAAAATTGCATGCTGACTTCCATAGTATCTGAACTAACTACATTCCCATAGCAGAGTGTAAGGGTTTCCCTTCTTCACATTCTTATTAGCTTTTGTTGCTCATTTTTTAATAGCTTATCCTAATTTTATTGTATAACTTTTTGTTCCTTGACAGTTTCATACATGTGCTCAGTGAATTTATTTCATTTTCATCCTACATTACCTGATCTTCTCCTCCTCCTTGTTCTTTTTTGAGCCAGGGTCTCTACTCAAACAGAAAACTTCACCATAGGGCTAGTTTGGCTAGCCAGCTTGCTCTGGGCATATACTATCTTGTCTTCTGGGGCTGAAATTACACATGGGGCTCCACGCTCACCCAACATTTTATCTGGAATCCAGGGAATCTGAACTTGGGTCCTTTGCTTGTATAGCAAGTACTTTAACCACTGAACCATCTCCCCAACCATTCACTCAGATCCTCCATCCCACATCAGTAGTGTAAATCACCAAGCTTGACCATGGGATGCTTTCTAGAGACTTTGAATTAGAAACAGCTAACCTACCCTACCCTGTTCTTTTCATTGCTCTCCTAGAGCCCCCTTTAAGAAGTTTATCACTTGATTAAATTCACTTCTTAATGTGTCCTTATTTCTTTATAAAAATCTAAAAATGAAATCCATTCTTAATACACAAGCCAAGTATACAAATTATTTCATAGTCACATTGATTCAAGGAATATGATTGAGCTAGTACCACTGTTTTCAAATAAAGATGAATATGTATTATCAGTTCAGTTAAAAATGTAAAATATAATCTGGAAGCAGAGACAGGAGGATTATGGATTCAAGATCAGCCTACACACAGTGAGTTCATGGCCAGTATAGGTTACATAGACCTTGTCTTTAAAAAATGTGTGGATAGTGAGTTATTACGACCAAAAGAAGAAGTACATGATGCTAGGACTCAGGAAGTCAGAGGCAGCTTGACACTGTGACTTACGCACATGAGACTGGTTCTGTGCAAATTAGTGCCAGGATTCATTTGTTAGTGACAAACACTGAATCAGAATAGATTACCAGCTAGACAATTTGTTCACAATGTCAGGGATCATAGAGTTGGGGTTGAAGC
Organism: Typhlomys cinereus; assembly: GCA_023101885.1. Taxonomy (NCBI): domain Eukaryota; kingdom Metazoa; phylum Chordata; class Mammalia; order Rodentia; family Platacanthomyidae; genus Typhlomys; species Typhlomys cinereus. The sequence goes on along the minus strand of JALPQD010000432.1, from coordinate 671,112 downwards.
TCCAGGCTTTTGAAACCTGTAGGATCCATGGAAGCATGTGCACACCCTCTAGGCATTGTGAGAAAGGAAAGCTAAGCAACGACTCTGGAGAGAAGAGCATCAATCCTAGGCCACCTGTTTTCTAATTAAAAGTCTCTAGAAAGCATGCATTGGCCAGGCTTGGTGATATACACTACTGATGTGGGATGGAAGATCTGGGGAAATGGTTTCTTTCTAGGAACCAACAGTGAATGAGGGTTATTTCTTGTTCTAGATTGCTTTTCAGAAGGCAGTGGGGTCGGAAAGTTCATTCATGTTCAAGAGATCAGAGGATGGCACTTGATATTGCGGTGTCATTCCACATGTCATGGAGTGAGTATTTGTTTGAACTCTGAAGCTTTGTGTTCTAAGGAAAGAAAGTTTTTTGACCATTTTTTTTCCGTCAAAAAAAAGCAGACACCAACATCATTACTCTTGGGAGGTTTTCTGGAGAAAAGATACTAGAGGATTCCTTTTCATCATGCATCTGACACATAACATACACAGTTCCCACATCCTCAGCTTTTGAAATGACAGTTTGCTGCCTTTTTCTCTCTCTCTGACAGTTCCCTGGTGAAGAGCCGATTCTTTGACCAAAATTAAGGCAGATGAAACAGCACAGAAATTACATTTTCTATTTTATGGCTTTTACACAGTGTGGGAGAAAGTTAGAAATAAAATGTTAGATACTATTTAATGTCTTCATGTTTTAGATGAGGAAAGTAAGGCTGAGGACTTCTGACTAAGCCCAAGATCAGATGATGGATATCAACTCTCTGTTTTTTATGCTGGTGCATAGCCCATGAAATACTTCTCTAGATTTTTAATGACACAATTACAGCATGATCCAGATCCTTCAATAAACTGTACAACCTTCCAAATACTCACAGATCACATTCTTTCAGGGTACAAATGGGGTCAGCATCTCTCCTTCATTCTCCCTGAATTCCAGCATCTCATCATTCTACTTCATCCAGCTCTTACATCCTACCATCATGCACCTGATCACATCAAATGGATGGTTATAATGTACAGTTGATCATATCAGAACCATGGGTATAATACATACTCGATAGTATCATAAGGATGGTTATAATACATGTTGAATTTTATCAGAAAAATGGTTATGATACACACTTGAACATATAGGAAGGATGGTTATACTCTTGATATGGGAGAAGGACGGCTATACTATACACTTGCTCATGTAAGAAGGGTGGTTGTAATATTCTCCCCCTTTTTACAGCTCTCTCTTCCATGATGTCAGCCTTGGTGTGAGAGGTGACTTAGATGTCCTGTTGAGGACTGAGCACTCCATAGTCACTTATTCTCTGCCCTTTGGCCAGTTACCATTATCCGTATTAAACACCTATTGCAAAAGAAATCTTCTCATTGAGGCCTGAGGGTTCCTCTGAGCTACAGGTTGGCTTATTTTTATTTTTAATTTTTTAGTTTATTTTTTCCAAAATGGACTTTAATACTTTGAAGTAACCATTAATGTCATACCCTTTTAGTGACTATCTGTTCATTTTGACCATCATTTCCTAGTTGCCATTTTTCCACACAATTTTTAAAAATTTTTTATTATTATTTATTCAATGTGCGTGTATGCATGTGTGCGTGCATGTGTATGTATGTGTGTGTATGCATGTGTGTGTGTGTAGAACCACGGACCATGGACGCCTCCACCTCCTCCTTGTTTACTCTGTCCCGGGATTCACAGGGTCCGCCCTACCAGGACCAGAAACGCAGGCCGCCCCCGCTTCCACTTGGTGTCTATACATGGGGTCTAGGATCCGAACTCAGGACCTTCCACCTGCAAGGGAGAGACTTAACCCCTGAGCTACCTCTCCAGCCCCCACACAATTTTTTTTAAAACAAATGTTTGACCACAAAAATGGTCACAACAGCTAGGACACTTTGAATAGTTGTCTGCACATCCGAGGACACTTACAGAACAAAGTGAGTAGTAGGGGCTGAGCAAATGATAACAATAATTAGCTCATCCAGCCCAGACTGAAAGGCCATTAATGCCGCAGCAAATTTTTCCCTACGAATTGAAGGAACCACTCCCAAGCACTTCAACATGGATGATGCTTGAATGCAGTGATTTGGGGATTGACCTCACACTGAATTCATATGCTTATGCAATGTTTGAAAACCTTCATGCCCAGAATAAAGATTCTGATGTTTTTGTAATTTAACATTGATGATGGTAAAAGTCTTTTTAGGAGAGTCTGATGTACAGACTGTAGTTAGAACTACACGTCCCAGGGTTTGGCATGGATGCATCAGCTGTGCATGAGATCTGTGGGTGTGATACAGATCTGCCCATGCATCTCAGTTGCTGGTGTTAGAACACAGCTATTCCTGACTAAAATCAGAAAACAACATCAAGACATGGGTTGACTTAGTTTGAATGCTTCAAATTTGCCAACTCTCTCAACAAAGCACCGAAGGCCACCCTTATCTCCTCGCCCTTCTTCCATGTCCCTTGCTGTCTGCCAGTGCAGAATGGTTTCTAATGCTCTTCTCTACTTTAGTGCCTTGTGGACATTGTCCCCATGATGGCTTCCCCATAGCAGCCACGGTTCAGCAGCACCCATTCTGCCTATATGTCTACCCCTGAACTCGTCCTGCAGTCAAGGAGTCTGCCTTGCTTATTTTGGTTGGCTGGTTTGTGGCATGTCTTCTTTGAAGGTTTGTTGAAGAACAGATGAAAGAATGCACATCTCCCCACCTTTCTATGGCATGGAACTGGAGAAAATGAGCATTTCTTTGAGAGATATCCCACTTACACACTAGGACCCGGTGTGGAGTGGATGTGTGGGAGGAAACAAAGATGGAAGATTCTGGGCCGAGCAGTGAGACTGAAAATGAATATGATCACTTGTGTTGAAACCGTCATCCCAAGGCGCCTTGATAATAACAAGGCATAAATATTCATGATGTCATTACGCCAAGAGTTTCTGAGGGGTTGGCAGAGGCTTCTGGAATTTTTCCTTCCATGCCTGAAATTATCACTGATAAATTAAAAAAAAAGCTCTGAAGTGTGACCCACTGGTCTTGGGGAACCAGTGAGAAGAGGAGAAAAGTGTGAGTAACAGTAATTCCTGAGCAAATGCAGACCTGGTGGGCACCTGCCCAGGACTCCTATTTGCCAAGACTGTACTGGGAATAGCCTTAAGCTTGGCTCCCACTCCTGGGCCTGATTGTCTAAGACAGTTTCCTTTCCTGCCAAAGAACACACATAAATTTAGACTCTGGAGACTATCTTGCTTCCTTAGAGAATATTACTTTATTATTCAAATGGAAACATTTAATTTTTCCTTCAGACTGTGGGTACCAATTATACTTGTGGAGAGAAAATGTAAGATATGTATACAACAAAAGTAAGTTCTAATCCTGTTGCTCAATCATTTTGGCGTATCTTTGTTCAAATCTTTTTCTAAAAAAAGACAAGACTAGACTAAAGCACAATCAGTGGGATCTACCAGATCTAATAAAGACTTGGAAGAAGCCGGGAAAATTGGACCTTGCCAGTTACCAGCTAGAAGATTTGAAGGCACTGTTTATTTTTATTTTGTTGTTTTAGTTTCTCTGAGATCATAGGAGGTTGGGTGAAAGGGTGATAGGGTCATAGTCTTACCTCAGTTTCTCTATATATAAAATGTGAATGGAGACACTGTTCCCCAGAGTTAGCCTTAGGGTTGATTGACACTAGACATTAGACTCAAAAACCAGCATGAAGTAGGTGGCCAGTGATTGATAGTGTTGCTGTTATCACTGTTTTAATACCCTAAGCTTTCTCATTGCAAGTCTCTCTCCTCTCCTTTCTATATCTTGCCACTACATCCAATCAGTTTCCAAACCTTGTTGGTTTGACAGAAGGGACGAGATTCTCAGTCCTTTCTCATTAGAGTTGGCTTTGGCTCCAGCCTTCAGAATTTCTTGCTTGGGCACCAAGATCCTTGGAGGCAAAGGATTGACAGCCACAGTAGTGTTCCTATGCTTAAGGGGAACACAGGAAAGAGTTCAGGGAAATGCCACTGGGTCCTTGTACGTCATCGGAGAGGAGGGCCCAGAGGAGAGTCTGGCATGCACATTAAAGGATTCTCCGGGGATTGGGGGGGGCACTGGGGGATGGGGAGGGAGGGGTGAGAGGAGGGGGAGCAGGGGAGTCCGGGGGAGGAGGAGGGAGGGAGGGAACCAGTGTACCTATTAAGTTTGTATGAGCGGAAATAATAATAAAAAATGTTAAAAAAAAAGAATTTCTTGCTTGGGAATTGCAGTTTTATTTGCTTCTTCTGCTCCTTCACAATTGCTCCTTATGTAGGAAGCAGAGAGAATTTCTGGAACACAGTTTCTTTTTATATAGTTAATTTTAAAATTTTTATTTTTTATATATTTTTAAAAAACTATTTATTTTGTGTGTGTGTGTGTGTGTGTGTGTGTGTGTGTGTGTGTGTGTATGTGTGTGACAAAGGGCACATGTGTCCCTGTGGAGGATCAAGGTGACTTTGGGAATCATCCTGAATTGCTTCTATCTCCTTCTTGCTTCCAGTTGGGATTTCTAAGGCCCCGCCCACCAGGGCCGGAAGACCAGGCTACAGCCATTTCCACCTGATGTTTTTATGTGGGAACTGGGATCCGAACTCAGGACCTTCTGCTTGCAAGGCAGGGTATTAACCCCTGAGCCATCTCTCCAACCCTTTTTTTCTTTTTGAGATGAAAAATGTTTTATTTGTAAACAGTGATCTTCTAAATCTATTTCCACAAATTCCAAAACCCATAATGCTCTGTATACTTCAAAAAATTTTGCTGACATTAGATACTATTATGCAGAACAAAAAACAGTGAAAACCCGGTAGGACATATACTGGTAGGAATGTCAGAGTATTGTACAAGAGATGAAAAACATTCAAGAAACAAATTTCATACAGCTATTTATTAATAGAAAATATATACAATTGAAATGTAATCAATATAGTCACTGGACAGCTTCTATGACTGCAAATGTTGAGAGAGAGAGAAAGAGAGAGAGAGAGAATGTGTGTGTGTGTGTGTGTGTGTGTGTGTGTGTGTGTGTGTGTGTGGTGTTTGAGGATTCTGAAGGCAAGAGAGGAATCTTGTGATTTGGCCTCACAGGGCACAATGGTGCTGAATTCCCATCTGGTTTTGAGTCTCTCCCATCCCTCACCCCATCGGAGGAGAAGAGTTTGGGTCAGAATTTCAAGTGTCCCTGATAAGGTTGTAGCCATAATTAGCGCTCCTGGAGTCCCCGAGTGATCAGGGGACTCTGATGACCAGTCGTGACCAGCACATGACCCACAGCAGTGGCGTCAGCTACTGAAACAACCGGACGGTCCTAGCTGAGCTGAAGGAGGCGGCAGCCCGCAGTGCACCTCACGGCGCCCAGGCCAAGGCTCTCTCAGATTTGGTGGGGAACACGTGGGGATCCCCAAAACTTCCTCTGGAGGAACTTTAGAATGAGGGACCTGAGTTCCTGAACGTGAGCAGACCTGGCGTACCCCACCCTCGAGGACCCAGCCCTGCCTTCATTTCCAGTTCCTGCCTCATTTCTCACTAGGTACCAACGCCTGTACTTCTGGAATTCTGAGCCAATGCACCCCTCGGCCTAATAAGTCACGCATGTCCCCATGTGTCTCCTGTTATATGAGTCAAGGTTAGGCCTTGCTGTAAATAATAGAGACCTAAATAAAGAACAGTGTCATAAACAAGACAGGCCAAGCCATCTTTCCATCCAGCCGGTAGGAATCCAATTTAGGGCTAGGATGTCTCCCTGTTGCTTGCATGTCTTTTGCATGTGGGTCCATTGGGTTGCCTCTGATGGTACCTGCCATGTCCTTGCTGGAGCACGAATCATATGTCAGTGGGTATACTCAGCTATTTCTTATAAAACTAAATCGAAATACTATAGGACCCAGGACATTTATCCTAGAGATACAAAAAATTTTATATTTGCATAAAAATATGGACATTAACACTCAGAACAACTTTATTTGTGATAGCTCCAACCTGTAGCCCACCCATATGCCCTTCAACAGTTGAATGTTTAAGCCAACTGTGAATATTTAGTCCATGGTCTATCATTCAGCAGTAATGAAAAGGAGTGAATCGTTGATGCATGCCAAGCTTGGATGGATCCGAGGGGAATTGTACTGAGTGATTAAGCCACTGAAATCAGACTTACTGTATGATTCCATTTATAACACTCTTGTTGTAATCGAACAATAGAGATGGAGAATGGATAAGAGGCTGCCAAAGCTTAGAGGCAGAGATTTGGACAAGAAGGGGGTGTAGTGATGAAAGAGCAGCAAAAAACCCCCTTACTAAGGTGAGGGAACTGTTCCAGATACCCACAATGATGGTGAGTACCTGGATCTACCCACAGGTTAAATTTCACAGAAATAAGCACACACACATATTCGAAAGACAGTACATATAAAAACTGGTGCAATCTATAGTTGGATTATACCAATATCGATGGATTTCCTTATCGTTCTATTGTATGCTATGCATGACATCATTGTGGCAAAAAAGAGAAGGGAGATATATTGTATTTACATTATTCCTTACAATTTCATTATGTAAGACATAGGTTTGTTTATTTATTCATTCATTTTTGTGTGTGTGTGTGTGTGTGTGTGTGTGTGTGTGTGTGTTTGTGTCAGGGCACTGTGTGTCCCTGTGGAGGACCAAGGGTGACTTTGGGAATTATCCTGGATTGCTTTTTTGTTTTGCTCTGGGATTTCCCAGACTCTGCCTACCAGGGCTAGAAGTGCAGTTCTCTGCCATTTCCACCTGGTGTTTTTACATGGGATCTAGGATCTGAACTTAGCATCTGCTTTTGAGGCAGAATCTTAACTCCTGAGCCCCCTCTCCAGCCCATGTTTTTTTAAAAAATACTTTATTATTATTATTATAAGAGAGAGAAAGAAAGAAAGAGAGAGAGAGAGAGAGAGAGAGAGAGAGAGAGAGAGAGAGAGAAGGGGGAAATGGAAGAAAGCACATGCATGCATGCTATGATGCACAAGTGCAGGTCGGAAGACAGCTTGCAATCAAACTGAGGTCTCCAGGTTTGTCAGCAGACATTCCCCACTGAGCCATCTCACTGGCTCAAGGCTTATGCTTCTTAAGAAATTTGATAAAAATGACCACGCGCTCTAGGACCCCAGGTCAGCCCACAGGGACCCGGCTCCGACTCCCACCATCCAGCCGGAGCCGCGCGCGGGGGCCGAGGGACGAGGAGGGCCTCCCCCTGCGCCCGGGCCCCGCCCCAGCTGCCCTTAGGTTAAATAGCTCCACGCCGACGCGCCCATCTTCTCTTTTCGCCCCACCCCGCTCCGCCGGTCGGGACGCGTACGCGAGATCCAGCCGGGCCTCACCGCGCGCTCTAGGACCCCAGATCAGCCCACAGGGACCCGGCTCCGACTCCTGCCATCCAGCCGGAGCCGCGCGGGGGCCGAGGGATGAGGAGGACCTCCCCCTGCGCCCGGGCCCCGCCCCAGCTGCCATCGGGTTAAATAGCTCCACGCCGACGCCCCCATCCTCCCTTATTCACCCCACCCCGCTCCGCCGGTCGGGACACGTGCGCGGTCCACCCGGGCCTCACCCCGCGCCCTAGGTAAGTCCCCGTTCGGGCCCCGCCCACCAGTACCCCAGGCCAAATAATTCAGTTTAGTGAAATTGAGAGATCTTAAGAGTTAAAATGACAATGCCAAAGTCAAAGTGCAAATCCATGAGAAGCAACACTCAAGTAAACAAATTTCCCACTGAAGAAATTAATCCCATAATGTTAGACTCCAACAAGAACAAACCCGTGGAAAAAGGCCAAGAAAGCCTGACCCAGGATAAGGTCTTCCAAAATATGATGATTACCATGTTCAATACTATGAAAGAGGAAATCCGGGAGGAATTACATAATCGAATCAATCGCTTTGAAGAGGAACACAACAGACATCTGGAGGAGTTGAGAAAAACAGTGCAAGAAACAAAAAGTGGCATAGAGCAGTTAAAACAAACTCAAGCAGAGTTTAAAACTGAGCTAAAAGACAAGTTATCTTCAACCCAGAACGCCACAGAGTCTTATCAACAGAACTAATGAAGCAGAAAACAGAATTTCAGACCTTGAAGATAAAGTGGGAGTACTAACCAGCTCAATGGAAGAGGTTGTTAAAGCCAAAAAGATACTTGAGAGAAATATCCAAGAGATATGGGACACCCTGAAGAAGCCTAACATGCGTATTCATGGAATACCGGAGCAAGAATCTCAAAATACCACCCCTGAGGAAATTTTTCAAACGATCATCAAGGAAAACTTTCCTCATCTAAAAAAAGAGAGGCCCATTCATATACAAGAGGCATTCCGCACCCCAAACAGATACGACCAAAATAGAAGCACACCGCGGCAAATAATAGTTAAAACACTCCACATTCAAGATAAAGAACTGGTGCTGAGAGCTTCAAGGGAGAAAAAACAAGTCACTTTTAAAGGCAAACCTATTAAAATAACAAATGACTTCTCAGTCGAAACAGTAAAAGCAAGAAGAGCTTGGAGAGACATACTTGAATGAGCAAAAATGTCAACCCAGGCTGATTTACCCTGCAAAACTATCAGTCATGATCGAGGGAGAAAGAAAAATTTTCCAGCACAAAGACAACTTTAAGGGATACATGGCCACCAAACCAGGCCTTCAAAAACTGCTAGAAATGATACTCAAGCGTGAAGAAAAAAACAGGCATATCCAGGAGAACAGAAGGCAAATATAACACCATTAAAAGCGAAGCAATATACTTATAAAAGCTACTAAACATAATAAATGTCTGGAATTAACAATAGTTTCTCCATTATAACACTAAATGTTAATGGACTTAATTCACCGATCAAGAGACACAGATTACAAACTTGGATTAAAAATCACAATCCATCAATCTGTTGCCTGCAGGAAACCCATCTCACCACAAAAGATAGGCACGCTCTAAAAATAAAAGGCTGGTCAACAATTCTACAAGCAAATGGAAGCAGAAAACAGGCAGGGGTAGCCATTATGCTATCAGACAAAGTGGATTTCAAACCAAAAAAAATTATAAGAGACACGGATGGATACTACATTTTAGTCACAGGTACAATTCACCAGGAAGATTTCACAATACTGAACATATATGCACCCAATACGGGCCCCTCCACATTCATTAAGAAAACCCTACAGCGTCTAAAGCAAGAAATCAACCCCCAAACGATAATTCTTGGGGACTTCAACACCGCCCTCTCTACATGGGATAGATCAACAGGTCAAAAGCTTAACAGAGACACTTTGGAACTTAATCAAACCCTGAAAGAAATGGACCTCACATATCTCTATCGAACTTTTCACCCATGCACCAAAGAATACACATTTTTCTCAGCAGCACACGGAACTTTCTCCAAAATAGATCACATATTGGGCCACAAAATGAATCTACACATATACAAGAAAGTTGAAATTCTAACCTGTGCCCTATCAGACCACCACGGCCTAAAGCTGGACATCCACAACACATCAAACAAGAGAAAATACACTAACTCCTGGAAACTTAACACTATGATGCTGAATGAGAACTGGATTCAGGAAGAAATTAAAAAGGAAATTCAAGATTTCCTGAAAGTGAATGATAACGAAAATACAACTTACCAAAATCTCTGGGACACAATGAAAGCTGTTCTAAGAGGTAAGTTCATAGCTCTTAATGCCCAGGTCAAAAAAATGGAAACATCAGAAATAAACAACTTAACAATGCAGCTTAAAGCTTTAGAGAAACTAGAGCAATCTGATCCCAAAAGCAGTAGAAGAGAAGAGATTAGCAAAATAAGGGGAGAGATATCTGAAATCGAGACTAAGAAAACGATAGAAAAAATCAACCAATCAAAAAGCTGGTTCTTTGAAAAAATCAACAAGATTGATACACCCCTAGCTAAACTAACCAAAAGCAAGAGAGAGAAAACCCAAATTAACAAAATTAGAAATGAACATGGAGTTATCACTACTGATACCCAAGAAATCCAGAGAATTATAACATCATATTTCAAAAACTTATACTCTGTGAAGTTTGACAACACAAAAGAGATGGATGAATTTCTAAGTAAACACAACTTACCTAAATTGAATCAGTAAGTTGTGCACTTATTTAAATAGTCCTTATAAAATATAAGGAAATTGAGGAAGTAATCTCGAATCTTCCACCAAAAAATGTCCTGACCAGATGGATTCAGCACAGAGTTTACCAGAAATTTAAGGATTTTAAGAACACCAATACTCCTTAAATGTTCAATCAAATAGCCAAAGGGAAGGAACACTACAAATTCCTTCTATGAAGCTAATATCTTTTAATCCAAAACACATATAAAGTTCACTGAAATATTTTTTTTTATTTTGTATTTTTTCTAGATTATTATTTAGTCAAGTGTGCGCATGTTCGCGTGTGTGTGTAGGAGGGCGTGTGTGTGTCTGGGTGTGTGTGTGTAGAACCACGGAAGAATCTGAGAACCACCATGACGCTCACATCATTCTGCCAGGATTTCACAGGCTCCCGCCCTAACAGGACCAGAAGGCAGGCGCCCCCGCTTCCAACTGCGTCTATACAGGGATCTGGGATCCGAACTCAGGACCTTCCGCTGCAAGGCGGATGCTTAACCCTGAGGCACCTCTCAGCCCCAGATCACTTAAAAGAAAACTATCGGCCGATCTCCCTGATGAACACAGATGCAAAGATTCTCAACAAAGTCTTAGCAATCGGATTCAAAAAAACATATTAAAAAGATCATTCATGGGGACCAAGTAGGTCATACCCGGCACACAAGGTTGGTCAACCATACGAAAATCAATAAATGTATTCAATCATGTAAACCAGTCCAAAGTCCAAGACCACATGATACTCTCGTTAGATGCAGAACAAAGCTTTTGACAATAATCAAACAGCCTTTTATGATCAAAACGCTAGAGACAGTGGGAATGGAGGGAACCTTAATCAATATAATAAAAGCTGTATACAACAAGCCCACAGCAAGGATTATGCTCAATGGGGAACAATTGGAATCATTCCCACTTCGATCAGGAACTAGACAAGGCTGTCCACTCTCACCACTTCTATTCAATATTGTACTTGAAGTCTTAGCTGAAGCCATAAGACAAGAAAGGGACATAAGAGGGATTCAAATCGGCAAGGAAGAAGTCAAGCTATCCCTATTTGCAGATGACATGATCTTATACCTGAGGGATCCCAAAAACTCCACCAGGAAGCTCCTGGAACTAATTGAGAAATTCAGCAGGGTGGCAGGATACAAAATAAATGTGCAAAAATCAGAGGCCTTCCTATATACCCAGAATGAAAGAAGTGAAAAAGCCTTGAGAGAAACCATACCATTTACTATAACCCCTAAAAAAATGAAATACCTTGGTATAAACCTAACTAAGGAGGTAAAAGACCTTTACAATGAAAACTTTAAAACCCTAAAGAAAGAAATTGCAGAAGACACCAGAAGGTGGAAAGACCTCCCTTGTTCCTGGATTGGCAGAATCAACATTGTAAAAATGACCATCCTACCAAAGCAATATACAGATTCAATGCTATACCAATCAAAATCCCAAAGCAATTCTTCAAAGAAGTTGACCAAACAATCTCAAAGTTCATATGGAGGCACAAAAGACCCAGGATAGCAAAAACAATCCTGAGTAACAAAAACACAGCTGGAGGTATTACCATACCAAACCTAAGTCTATACTACAAATCTATAGTTGTAAAGACAGCCTGGTACTGGCTCCAAAATAGACACACAGATCAATGGATAAGGATTGAAGACCCAGATATAAGCCCACAAAGTTACAGCCATTTGGTCTTTGACAAAGGGGCCCAAAGAATCCAATGGAAAAAGAACAGCATCTTCAACAAATGGTGCTGGCAAAACTGGATCTCCACATGCAGAAGATTAAAGCTGGACCCGTACTTGTCACCATGTACAAGACTTAATTCCAAATGGATCAAGGACCTTGATATCAGGCCAGAGACTTTAAAAACCATAGTTGAAAGGATGGGGAACTCCCTTGAGCTGATTGGGCTAGGCCAACACTTCCTAAACAGACATCCAATGGCACAGTCACTGCTACCAACTCTCAACAGTTGGGATCTTGTGAAATTAAAGAGCTTCTGTTCAGATAAAGAGATTGTCACACGAGCTCAAAGGCAACCCACAGAATGGGAGAAAATCTTCACTAACCACATATCTGACAGAGCTCTACTGTCCAGAGTGCACAAAGAACTTAGAAAACTAAACTCCAAGGAAAACACTGGCCCAATTAAAAAATGGGCCCTGGAACTTCAAAGAAACTTTACCAGGGATGAAATTAAAATGTCGAACAATTATCTTAAAAAATGCTCCACTTCCTTAGCCATCAGGGAAATGCAAATCAAAACTTCCCTGAGATATCATCTCACCCCGGTCAGGATGGCAAAAATCCACAATACAAACAACGACAAATGCTGGAGAGGATGTGGAGAGAGGGGAACTCTCCTACATTGTTGGTGGGAATGCAGGCTCATACAGCCACTCTGGCGAGCCGTCTGGAGATTCTTAAAGAAATTAAAGATTGAAATGCCATATGACCCTGCTATCCCACTTTTGGGAATAACCCCCCATGCAGCAGAGGTTCGCCTCGATAGCACAAGCATGACCATGTTCATAGCAGCACTGTTTACAATAGCAAAGTCATGGAATCAACCTAAATGTCCAACAGTTGACGAGTGGATAAGGAAACAGTGGTACATCTATACAATGGAGTACTACTCAGCCATCAAAAATGATGAATTACTGGAATTTGCTGGGAAATGGATGTCATTAGAAAGAATTATATTAAGTGAAGTATCCCAAACCCAGAAAATTAAGCGCCGTATGTACTCCCTAATAGGTGGCTCCTAGTACCAAACTCACCCAGCCCACATTGAGACACTCAAAAGTAAACCTATGTAACACAGTAATTGCAAGGATTATGAACAAGAGAGATGGGTTAGGAGGGCCACACCAGAAACAAGGAGAGAGGAGACCATGTTACAGCAGAGAAAATAGGCCTCCTTCAAGGTCTGCAAGTAAATAATGAGAAACCTGGTTAAGTTCACAGACGTTCTTTCCTGATCTCACCAGAAGGGGAGGGCATATAGTCTAGCAGATAAAGTAATCATTTTGCAAATGGGTGATGGACCCCTCCCTCAGTGAGGTTTCCTACTCTTATTACATCTACCCCTGAATGTGCTATTACAACAAGACTCCAGTTTAACAGCTTTTTGTCTCTGGCCAGGGGGTGACATACAGTGCCCAGCAGAATGGAGTGAAGGGAATTGCAGGAGCAGCAAAACTGCAAAAGAAAATCAACAAACCACAATCCAGAACTTCAGAGACTCTATATCAATCACATAGAACTAAGACAGCCTAATCTCTCCCCATCCTGGAGCTCAGGGACATTTGCGGAAGAGGGGGCGGTAAGATTGTAAGAGCAAAAGGATGGGAGGAGCAACGATTTGCAAGATTCTCAACAATAGTTGGGGCCAAAGCAATCATAATGGGACTTTGCATGCCCTGTGCAATGTCAGCGCACTGTTGCCCTCATAAAGTCTAGCATCTGTTAAGGGCACCGAGACCCCTGGAGGCAAGGGATTGACAGCCATAGTAGTGATTTTATGCTTAAGGGGAACAAGAGAAAGGGCTTATGGAAATGCCACTGGGTCCTTATATGTCATCGGAGAGGAGGACCCAGAGGAGAGTTAGGCGTACACAATAAAGGACTCTCTGGGAATTGGGGGGGAGGCACTGGGGGAAGGGGAGGGGGAAGAGGGGGGAGGGAGGGAACTGGTAAAAAATTTTAAAATGTATAATTAAATTTTTAATTAAAAAAAAAGAAATTTGATAAAAATGCTTTCAAAGCTGGTTTAAAAGCCTTAATTAATATACTCAGGAGTATTGATCAATAAATAAAACCACAGAAAAACAGTGGTGTCTTAAATAGATTCTGTTTAGTTGATACATACCTTATATTTGACAGATTTGTGATAATTGTTTAAAAAAGAAAGAAACCTTCACATTTGGTAGCTTTGTATACACTTACTTTGTTCTATATATAAATAAAGTCGGAATATAAATGCAAATAGGAAAGACCCAAAGTTAGGAAATTTAGTTGTGTGGCTTATAGGAAGAAGAGATGTAATCCGAATGTATAGTTTCATAAGGACTTTTAATAGCTCTCTTATGCTGAGTGGTCAGTTCTCTCCTTCCACCACATGGGCTTCCAGGGGTGAAACTCAGGCCGCCAGGTTTGCAAGCAGGTGCTTATCTTCTGAGCCACCTCAGCACTGGATGGTATTTTAAGCTATAGCTTAAATGCATCGTTTTTATTCTATGTTATAAAAAAGATGCAGAGTATTGTCTTTCAGTCTAAGATTCTATCTTTTCTACAAATATTTCAGTAGTCTTTTAAAATCAGGTCGGTTGAGAAGCAGAGATCATTGTGTTGGTTGTATTGATGGATCCAATCATTTCCCTGGTTCACTCCAAGATGAATAGTTACCAAACTATAGACTGAGTTGTGTGCTTCGTCTCCAATCATGCGTGGAAGCCCTAATATCCAATGTGATTGTGTGTGGAAATAGGACTTTAGAAATAATTAAGGTCAGATGGAGTCATGAGAGCGGGCCATCATCTAACAGGATTGGAGCTTCATAACAAAAGATCACAAACTCTGTCTTTCTCTCTCCATAATGGACTGAGGAAGGCCATGCGAGCAGCAGAGAGGAGGTGACTTCATGCCAACGCCCCTATCTTGGATTTTCAGCTTCCAAGGTACCAAGCTGCTCCTGTGAGATTCTATTTCATGAGAGGAAAACAACGACCAAAAAAGCAAAGAGTCTCTTTGCTTTCTCCAGTGCGTTGTACGCTGGTGGTCCAGGCGGGCACCCTTAGAAAGCCCACCAGTGAGACGTGTGCCTACAAGAGCAGCTGTGGTTATGTGGAAACTTCCTGAGCAACATCCAGGGGGAGAAGCCAGGCCATTTACCTGTTTTCCTGTTGATGGCCCCTTCCTTCTCTTCTTTCTGTCAACACCTTACCAGTATGTAGGTAACAACAAAACACACGAGTCTTTTTTTTTTTTTTAATTTTTTTTTATTGTTTCTTATTTATTCAATTGTGTGTGTGTGTGTGTGTGTGTGTGTATGGTGTGTGTAGAACCACGGGTGAATTCGGGAACCACCATGGACCGCCTCCACCTTCTCCTTGTTTACTCTTCCCTGGGATTCACAGGCTCCGCCTTTGCAGGCCACCCCCCCCCCCCCCCCGCTTCTGCCTGATGTATATACGTGGGGTCTAGGATCCGAACTGAGGACCTTCTGCCTGCAAGGCAGAGGCTTAACCCCTGAGCCACCTCTCCAGCCCCCACAAGTCTTTTTTGATTTTTTTTAAATTAAGAATTCTACTTTTATACAATCATGATGAGCGATACTACTCTTTTCCCTGTCCTTCTCCTTCCCCCTTTTCAAAAGTTTTAAAAATTTTTTTACTTTTATTTTTTAAAATATTTTATATATTCATTTATTTGAGAGAGAGAGAAAGAGAGAGAGAGAAAGAGAATGAGAACACATGTATGCCATGGTGTATGGGTGAAGGTCAGAGACAACTTCTCTCACTATTCCGGAGATCAAACTTAGGTCCCCAGGTTTGTGAGCAGATGTCTTACCTGCTGAGCTATAGTCCTTTCTATCTTTCTTTCCTTTTCCCCCCCTGAAGTTAAAGCACTATTTATTGAAAACAAGAGAAAAGGGAAGAAACTCTGGGACACTCACTCTTAAAGGGACAAGGAGGCAGCCTTAGCCTAAGGTGAGAGAGCATTAGAGCAGAAGAGACAGCTTGAGATCAGAGGGAACAGGGAAGGAGCCGCCATAGCTATCTATATGAGCAGTGGGGAGAGCCGACATGCCTTGTGATAGGAGAACCGGATGAACCCGACAGTCCTTTTTCATTAGAGGTTGCTGTGTCACTTATAACTGTCACAATATAAACAAACATCAAACATCCATTCACCCTAGACAGGTCACTGTCTCAAGTCAAGTTTGCGAACCAGTGAGGTTATTGGGGTCACTGGCATAAATGAGAGGTTACCTATAGGAGCGTGTGTGACTCAGAGATGGTTGCCTTGCCAAAACCCACCCCAGCAAGGGTGATGACTCAATGAAGCTGTGTGCCCCCTCCCCCTGCACAGCCTGCTGGCAGCTGGCCAGCCTGCACCTCTTCTCCCCAGCAGCACACAATCTTGTGGAGGAGCTTGAGAATCTCCCTGCTTTTGTGAACTCCCAGGAGTCAATGAGGAAGGCATATTTCAAGCTAAAGAAATCCCTAAATAGTGGAGGTGGGCACGGGGTCAGGTCATACTGGTAAGAGCTGAGGAAAACGAAGGGAAGAGATTGCTTCTTCTACCCACCATTAACAGTGGAGATTAAACCTCGTCAGCTGTGCGCGCAGAGAGGAGCTTCGCATACACACAACCTGGGAGAGCGTTAAAATGAAGAACCTGTTCAACTGGGTTGTTGAAGAGGGAATGGGGGTTATTCCTGTTCACGGATGCCCTTGCTTGGGGCCTAACACATAACTTTGAAAAGGCTGTAGCTTTATGAGTTTTGCGAGATCGGAGTCACTGTCTTGCTTCCCTGTTGATCCTCATAGCTGGCACAATGCCTGGCACTAAAATAATTCCTATTTTATTCCAATTCCTATTTGCTGAAGAGAATTAATGAGGAACATTGGCTTATAAGGACACATTTTATAGATTAATTTTCTGTTAGAGTTAGCTCCTAGCCAGAACCCAACATGATTAAAAAACCAAATAAACCATAATTAAGCATGTTTATTACATTGACGTCTCCAAGTGCTTTAATGAATAATAGCTCCTTTGGATTTCATTCTTCCCATCAGGCTCCCAGGAGGAGTGGCCATTATTATTGGATGTAAAGGGGAAGCCAGAGGGTCGAATCACTGTCCTGCAGAAGGCTGACCACACAGACAGTGGAAGGTGGGTCTCTGCTCACCAGGGTTTTTCGGCTGTGCTCTGCAGAAAAAGTCAAAGTGCTTATGTAACTCTCAGTTAGCTTGAAACTGTTGATGTCCCTATTATTCTTTAATTGCTAGAAACCTGGAAGAGCTAATATGTCAAAAAAGTATGGTGTAATATCAGGATGTTTGCAACAAAAAAAGGGCTTGATTATATTTGGACAAACCAGTATCTTACTGAAGGCTCTTCTCTCTCCCAACAGGAGGGCGATGTCTGGTCTCAGGTACCCCTATGTCCCCAGAACAGCATCCACTAGACCCCATGGTCTCCCAGTCTAGGGAGCTGATGTTTTATTTTGCTTTCAGTCAAAACCAGATCACCAAATCTCTGATATGGTTGTTTCCTGCTTGCCTTAGAAGATCAAGCAGTGGGCTGGGAAGCTCAGTCCTGAAGTGTGAATGATGGGAGATGACTGATGCTTTCCTCTCTTGCTGATCCTGGCACTGGAAATATCCCTAATAAAGCCCATCACGAAAACGCCTCACCTCACAATGCTGTGGGATTCATCTGAGGCTTGTACTGTAGACGAAGACCATGAAGGGACTCCTGCATTTGCATGGCACAGAGGGTCCAGCTGACTTGATAGATTTAATCTCAGCGTTCTCTTGTTCTTGCTGTACTTTCCTCATTTACAAAATCTTTCTTCTGCGGGGTTTCCCAATACACAGTATAGGGTCACATCCTTAGCAGATAAAAGAGAATTGCCAACTTTTTGGTCTTTGAAAACTGTGACAGACACAGGTGTCAACTTGACAATTACGGGCTGAGCTTCGGACACATCTGTGAAGACCTGATACTGGTGGCAAGCCTTAAGCAAAGCTGCGGGACATTGTCTGATTGATGTGGGAAGACCCAGTTTGTGGTGGGCGGGACACTCCCTGGCAGGTGATAAAATGGAAGAAGCTCCTGCTTTTTTTCCTAAATGTCCCCGTGGGGTTTCTCTGGACGTTTTCCAGGGATGTTGATGGATGTCATCGTTCCTGCCAGTGTGTGAATCCTCACATTCCAGACGCTACTGTGGGGGAGTGGGACCCTGGGATGTTTTCTTTATGAAGAGTCCACGTGAAGGTCCCGCATGTTTCTCTTCCCTAGAAATTTCCTGTAGCATCTGGCTTGCACACGCCACGGCCCAGGCTCTGCGATCCAGCCTTGGTAATGCATTCCTTCCAGGAGTTTCTGGAAGGAGGAATGTCCACTTCCTCACTCAGGGAGACAGAGGATAGGAGATGGAGCTTACGATGTTATCACAATGGTTGGTGTATCCAGAGTGGGAAATGCTGAGCCAAAAACTATCCTCAAGGGGCCATGTGACAGCATTTGTGGGTATGAATTTATTCTGCAGACATCTGAGCAAGGAATAGTAACACCTATGTCATCGCTTGGAGGCCAAATGCATGTGAGTGTTTATGTGTGTTTATCATTCACCAGCTCCGTCAGACAGTAAAGAAGGGTTCTAAGTAGACAGTGTAATGATTAGAAATCTGGGATTATAGCTTTGGTTTTCAAGGTATAGCTTTGTTCTGTTCTCTCTTTCTCTTTCTCTGCTTTTGACTTTTGAGATAGGATCTTAGTCTACCCTTGAAATTTTCACTCTCCTGTCTCAATATCTTGAGTACAAAGATTACAAGTGCAAGCCAGTGTCATAGTTAGGCACAGGTGTCAACCTGACAGTTGAGAGTTTGAGCTCTGAGCACATTTGTAGAGAATTAGTGGTTGAGTTATGCCCAGAGCAGACCTGCAGGAGATTGCCTAGCTGATGAGGACTCTTCATTGCCTAGCTGATTGCCAGCCCATGGTGGGTGGGATTAGGCACTGGAATAAAATACAGGCAGCTGGTTGAGAGAGTTGGCATCCTTGTGTACACTTGGCTAGACATGCAAGTAAGGGTCATCCCTCTCTCAGACATTACATAGATGGTGTGGCCAGTTCCCTGGTGTTGGTGTATGCTCTCCTGTCAAGCTGGACTGAGAACTGTAACTGGATTGTCATAAGGAAATAAACCCCTTGTTCCCTTAAGTTGTTGATGGTCATTTATCAGTAACCATGCAGGCAGACCACAACAGCCACCATGCCCAGCTCATTTCCTTCTCTTTGGGAGAGTATTCAGATCTTGCAAAATTGCTCATCAACAAAAACAAGAAACTCAATAAAGGTAATCTGACTTTAAATGTGATCAAAGAGCTGGAACCATGTGGGGTCAAGGGTAGTAAGGTCCTGGCACAAGGCATGCGGCTCATACACTGTTAGCTCTAGAAGTAAAATCTTTTCTCTTCCAGGGCTGGATGTTGGACTCAGTTCTGCTTGCTACCCTTGGTGCTCCACGTCAGAGCACTTCTCCCTTACAGCTCTGTGGAGAGTCAGAGGAAAGGCTTTGGTAGAGCGTGTGTGACCCCGGCTGTTCCTTAGATGTGGCCCTGGGCTTGCCGAGCTGGTCATTTCCATTTTCTACTTTACCTCTTCCCTTCCTCTTCTTGCCAGTGCCCCCCCACTTCCTCCATCCATGCTCCATCCATTCATCACTCTTGTCCAGTTTGGACCAGTCTCTGTGATTTGTACATGGAGTTTGATTGCCAGGTTTTATTTTCCGTCAGCATTTGGGTCTAGTCTTTGTAGCTAAAATTCTCAGCCTAAACTCAGGTCTTTGATGGGCAATTTAGGATTTATGGCAGGATGGGCTCTTAGGATAGATTTCTCTTGCTTGAGTAAGAGAGCAAAGAAAGGGAGTTATATTTGCCTTGCTGAGTTATGTATGGAGAATTCCTACTTAAATCGTCTCTTGATCCACTTTGCTCACATAACATTTCAGTTACCCATTCTACTGAAGAATCAACAACAGAAAGAACACATTCTTTTCTTTTCTCCAATATGCCCTGATTAGGAAGAAGATGTATTGTTATGTAACCTCTCTCTATGGAACTATGTAAATCTCTTTATTTCTTTTTATTCTCTGAAAAGTTCATGTGTTTATATAATGAACTTTTAGTCATTTTCAACCCACATTCCCTTCTCTCACCCTATCCCCTCTTCCACAGAAACTCTTCTTCTTTCCAATAAGTCCTTCCTCTTCTTTCATGTCTTTTTTGAGTATGTGACCAAATGAGTTTAATTAGAGTTGCATGAGATGGCCAGAAGGTTATTTTCTTGGGCAAAAGCTACTTACTAGTGGCTACACGACTAATGAAAATTCTACCTATTCCCCCAGCAACCCTTCAGGGAGTCTCCCCCATCCATGATGGAATCTTGCATAGATAACCATAGCTGCATTGATTTTGTGATCCGAACCTCTTTTCAAATGTACAAAAGGGGCTGGGAGATGGTTCCGTGGTTAGAGCCTTTACCTCACAAGCAAAAGGACCTGGGTTCAGATCTCTCGATCTCTCTCTCTCTCTCTAAACAATATAAAATTTGACTACAGCTAGACGGCAGGCTTTTTTTTTCTGGGTAAGCTAGAATTTTTTTAAAAATTTATCTTTTTTCACCCGAATCATACAAGCTTAATAGGTACCCTGGTCCCCTCCCTCCTTCCACCCCTCCCCAGCATCCTTGCACTCTCCCCTCCCTTTCCCCTTCCTTTCATCCCCTCCCTCCCCTTCTCCCAGTGCCTCTCCCTTCCCCCCTCCCATTCCCTGGAGCATCCTTTTGTGTGAATGCCAAACTTCCCTCCACTTTAGTAAAGTGTAAGGACTCAGTGGCATTATAGATAGCAGGTTTTTAAAAAAGTATTTTCCTAGTCAGTTCTCATTCCTATAGGACTATATCATTTCTTTTTTCACATGGATCCATATGGGAACATTTTCTACTAACTCTTTTTCAGCTCTGTACTCTTTCTTAGAATGTAGACAGGAGAAAATGAGTCAATACACATGTATGTTGTGAGTAATGGTAAGAACATATTTCTCTCAGGAATAAGAGAGAAGTTGTAAGCTCAGTAAACAGTCTGTCTTGGGAGCACTGGATTTCCACCTGCAAAAGGAGGCGTTCTTCACATGCAGGGCAGCCTACATCAGCTGTATGTGTGTATTGTCCCTTCCTTTCCATCCACTGTGGTACCAGGTCACTGATGTGCTTGATGCCACATGGCACATACATAAACTCACACCTGTCCTGTTCAGGTAGAGATGGTTGATGCCAACAATGCTGAGAGTTTATACTTGCATGCAAGTGTACGTACACACACACACACACTCCAACTCCTTGAATGCTTTCTCTTTAGCTAAGTGCAGCTGCACAATTTTAGTGCAATTAAGCTCTGCCAATTCCTTCTAGTCCAGAGTATTATTAGATTTCTCACTCACACCTCATCATGAAAGAGGCATTCTACCCAGCAACACAGAGTGAGGTGAGAAAAGGAGAGGAGACAGTTTCAGAGGAATGTGTAATGTTGGTATCGGTGTGCGTGTTTCCCTAGAGTATTTTTACCTTGCTTATATTTATTCCATTGAGCAAGGATTGACCACATAGAATGCAAATCGTGTCACACATTTCTTTCAAGTTTTCCAAAACACTACCAGCCATATGTTAAAAACACACTCCAGTTAGGAAGAGATAGAAACTATTCTTTGATTTTTGTCTATGACTTCCCCTCTCTCATCATCTATCCATCTGTAAGCAACAGTTGCTTAGCAAGCAACTGATTTATGAAGACTGGGTAGGTTTTAATTTTTAATATTTAAAATTTACTCATTTTTTTCATGTGCCCATGTATGTGTGCAGGGGAGCGTGCAAGAGGGCACTTGAGTGTATGTGCCTATGGAGGCCAAAAGGTGGCAACATCAGGAATCATCCTGGATTAGTCACTAGGCCCTGAACAGATGAATAAAATACTGAGAGCTGATTGGAGAAGTTAGCATCCTTTTGTACACTTGGCCAGACATGCTGGTCTGGCAAGTAAGGATCGTCCCTCTCTCAGTCATTATGTAGAGATGGTGTGGCCAGTTCCTCTGGCCTGGTGTTGGTGCGTGCTCTCCTGTCAAGCTGGACTATAGACTGTAACCAGATTATCAGTAAGAAAATAAATTCCTTGTTCCTTTAAGCCATTTGATGGTCTTTATCAGCAACCATGCAGGTGAACTGCAACAGAATTTGCAAGACTGAGAGAGAGCATGAGAAAGAGAGAGAGAGAGAGAAAGAGAGAGAGAAAGGAAAGGAGAGAATGTTCATTCAAGCTATGGCACACAGGTGGAAGTCAGAGGACAACTTTCAGAAGTCTGCTCTCTGAACTTCGAGAAATTGAACTCGGGTCTTGCGATCAAGCATCTTACCCACTCAGCTAATCTGCTGTTCTCTCAAGTCAGATTTCATAGGAAGTAATGAAGAAAAAAACTATCTCATACTATATTAAAATATTATCAGCCATTAAGAATTAAAAAACCTCTCAGACACACACATTCTATTCAGCTTATATCTGGTTACTCTGAGGGACAGAGTCAAGTGTAATCAGCTCCATGTTGTCTGACATTCTACCCACTGACAAGCTGGTGTATTAAAAGGTGCATGCACACAAACACATTAAAACAAAACCCACTGTGTTACAGTAGAATGACATGTAATTTATTCATATAACTGACAGTTAGGCAAATACTCAAAATTCATTTAAATAAGCAAGTGACTACACAAACATCTAATAGTACTAAAATTGATAGTCTGAAAGTATAAAATACCATGGGTATGAAATACCATGGTAAATACCATTCAACAGACTACAGTCATAATTCCAAACCAAATCACATTTTTTTTTGTTCAAGATGATTTTTAGCAGTTTTGGAATGATTCCCTTTTCTTCTTCCAAACAATAGTTTCTTCCACTGATACAAGGTGGTTAATTTCAAAAGATATTGTACAACGGCATAGCTTAGGTTCTTGCATTGCAACACAGTGTCTTGCAAGTTGGTTTTTTTAATATTGCCTCTGGACATAGAAAATAAACCAGCTGGCACTCAATTCCCCAGGCAAAGATGCTTGGATCAGAAGAGTGCTGGGGTCAACTCTGAAGTCAGCAAGAGGCAGGCAGTGGAGAATCTTCTGCAGCTTTTGCCAAGAGGTGACTATTTTGTTTTCTGAGACTCCAAGCATCATAAATATATTTCAACATCCAAGCCATGGCATGATGGGAATAAAATAAGTTGCTACCCAAGTGGCTATGACAAAGCTGCACATGAATTAAGTTAGGATCTAGTTCTGCAATACCTCGTGTAGAAATAGCTTCTATCTAAGGTTATTTCTTGCAAGTCCGGTGACTTTTTTTTTTTGTGAAGCACAGCTATGATGATGGGAAGAGTTTGGCTTATCATGTGTCTGTCTGTACGGTTTTAAAGTCTTATGTCTTATCAGAATGAGGTCCAAGCATAGCTTGAGAAGCTAGTAACATAATCTCCATGAAAGATATCAATAAATTAAAAGGGTTTCACAGAACAAAATTCAGCTAAACCTCTTACATACAAATTACAGCTGGAGTAATACACATCTGTCATGTTGAAGTATGAGGGGGGGGATGAAAAAAATCTAAAAAAATAGAAAACTCTCTCCATATCCGGGTGTCAAGGTGAGATGTTAACACTGCATAGTGCCACACAATGAGAAGTCGCTGGAGGACAGATACTATGGAAATAGTAGTATTTGGGGATCTGGGAATTATGACCAAGAGATGAAAATACTGTATCAAAAGGCATGCATATAATTGCTGTGTGCATTCAGTGGGTGAGCTGAGACTTAAACAGAGATCTAACAGGACAACAGGGCAGTGTTTTTGGGGGTACCCATTAAAACCAGCACGGGCGACTACATGTTGATTAAACCTTCCGATGCTGCAAAATGTGGGCACAGTGCCATGTCTGGATTCTGCAGCTGCTTTATGATCCTCTTGCGGAATTTCTCCCTCACTCGATTGAATTCCATTATGTCCATGGGGTCCTCTTCAATCCAAAACTTGTGAAACTCGTGCATCAAATAGCCTGAGAGAGATAAGCAGCAGTAAGAGGGCTGGAGAGATGGCTCAGGTGTTAAAACCTCTGCCTTGCAAACAGAAGGACGTGAGATCGGATCCCAGATCCCACGTAAAAATGCCAGACAGATATGGAGATGGCCTACAATTCTGGCCCTAGAAGGTGAAGCCTGGGAAACTCTAGAGCAAAGCAATAAGGAGGTAGAGCAATCCAGGATGATATCTGAAGTCACCCTTGGGCTTCCACAGGGACACACATTCAAGTGTCATCTTGTGTGCACGCGCGTGCGCGCACACACATACATACACACACGCGCGCGCACACACACACACAGATTAGTCTTTAAGACCAGTGGAGTAGCCATACAAGTTAGGGCCAAAGTAATCATAATAGGACTTTGCATGACCTGTGCAATGACCAACATATCATTGAACCCCCAAAGTCTAGCATGGATCACAGGCACTAAGATTCTTTTTTTTTTATTTCAGCTCATACAAACTTATTAGGTACACCAGTTCCCTCCCTTCCTCCTCCTCCCCCCGTACCCCCTGCTCCCCCTCCCCACCCCTCTCCCTCCCCATCCCCCAGTGCCTCCCACCCCAATTCCCAGAGAGTCCTTTCTTGTGCATGTCTGATTTTCCTCTGGGCCCTCCTCTCCGATGAGGTACAAGGACCCAGTGGCCTTTCCCTGAACCCTTTCCCGTGTTCCCCTTAGGTATAGGAACACTGCTGTGGCTGCCAATCCTTTACCTCCAAGGCTCTTGGTGACAGGCACTAGGATTCTTAGAGGCAAGGGATTAACAGCCAAAATAGTGTTCCTATACTAAAGGGGAACACACACACACAAAAGAGTTCTAGGCAATGCCACTGAGTCCTTACACCTCATCAGAGAGGAGGACCCAGAGGGAAGTTTGACATGCACACTAAAGGATGCTCCAGGAATGGGGGGGGCACTGGGAGAAAGGGAGGGAGGGGGGAAAGGAAAGGGAAAAGATGGGGAGGGAGCAAGGGGATCCAGGGAGGGGTGGAGGGAGGGAGGGGAATGGGGGTACTTATCAACTTTGTATGAGTGGAAGAAATAAAAAATAAAATTAAAAAAAAAAAGACCAGTGGAGTAGAAGGTACTAATTTGCGTGTTTGGCTTTTTTAAATTATTTATTCAATTGTGAGTATATGTGTGTGTGTGCGCGCGCATGTATATATGTGTGTGTATGTATTTGTGTGTGTAGAACCACCATGGACGCCTCCACCTCCTCCTTGTTTACTCTGCCCGGAGATTCACAGGCTCCGCCCTACCAGGACCAGAAACGCAGGCCGCCCCCGCTTCCGCCTGTCTATAGGTGGGATCAATGATCTGAACTCAGGACTTTCCGCCTGCAAGGCAGAGGCTTAACCCCTGAGCCACCTCTCCAGCCCCATGTTTGGTTTTTTTTTAAATGGTATTAAATACTCCCAATTCCAGAAAGCAGGAAAGCAAATCAATTCTATCACCTCTTGGATACGAATCACCTTCAGAACAATCTATGAAAGACCAGCAGTGACTCCTTCATCCTTCCTCTCCTAATTAAATTAACATAATTGTGCAATCTTTCAAAATGATGCCCATCCGCCTTTTTCTCCACTCTTGCTATTCGATTTAACTCGTTTAAATTACCCTAACAAATCAAACCAATGCATTCTGACAATCTATTATGAGACAGTGAGAATTGTAAATCACATCTGAACAACACAGACTGGTCATTAAGTCTCATGAAATTGTTAATAACACTTCCCTGCATAATTTCATATCCAAATACTTCTGTGGCCAATAATGTTATCTTCGAATAAATGTGAAGTATTTGATGCACGAATCTATTCACTACTTTCTGTTCTTTATGGTACTCCCTCCATTGCTTTTGGTTGTTTTTACCCACATTTAAAATAATTCAAACGTGAATTTTCCTTTAAAAGACAATGTGAGATATTCACATGCAGCAAAACCTATTGCAAGTGCGGGGCTCTCTATATATTAGAAAAATAACACTCAGGACCGGGGAGATGACTCAGTGCTTAAAGCACTTGTTATGCAAGCAAGAGGGCTGGAGGTGAGATCCCCAGGTTCCATGAACATACCAGGTGGGATGGTGCCCTGCCTATAATTCCACCCTTGGAAGTCTAATGCTAGGAATCTCTAGAGCAACTTGGCCAGCTAGATTATCGGAGAGTTTGGGTTTGATTAGAGACTGTCTCAAAAATAGTAAGGGGAGGGAGATGGCTTAGGGGTTACAACTCTGCCTCGCAAGCAGAATATCCTGAGTTTGGATCCCAGGTTCCATGTAAAAAAACTCCAGGTAGAAACTGTGGGAGGCCTGCACATTCTTGCTCTGATGGGCAGAACCTGGGAAATCCCAGAATGAAGCAAGGAGGAGGTAGAAACAATCCAGGATGATTCTGGAAATCATCCTTGGACCTTTACAGGGGCACTATTAGTGCCCTCTGACAGACAGACAGACAGACAGACAGACAGACAGACAGACAGACACACACACACACACACACACACACACACACACACACACACACACAGAGTAAATAAACAAAATAAAGTAAAACAATAAGGTGGAAGAGCAAGTGAGAATGATTCCCAATATCAATCATGGGTCCCCATAGGCAGCACATATAAGTACATGTGCACTGTCACTTGTGTACCCACAAACAGGCATGCATTAGAGGCATGCTCCTCTACCCCGCAACACATGAAAATGGAAAAAAGAGGGAAAAAAGATAGTAGCTAAAGAAATTATCTTAGTTAAAAAGACAAACAACCATTGCACAAGTTTCTCTTTGCTGTCACGTCAGAAGACAGCAAGCAGTAGGAGGCAGATAGTGCCTGGATGAGGGCGTGGGAAGCAAAGTTGGAACACACATGCTCAATTTGAATTGTTAAGGAAAACTGGGAACTTTTTTCCTGATAACAGTGTGAGAAATACCCTCAGCATAGTTATATAGACAGGCTTTTTTCATATTCAAAACTCTTTATTCCTATGTCACTATATTATGGAATTGGAAGTGACCTTGTCACACATGGTGTCTGATCGTGATCCTATACAGACTCGCACTTCAAACATCCCTCTTCCTGTATCATGAGGTAGGCTTGCCCATTCTAGGAACTCGGTCTCAAAGACATAGTAATTATTCTACATTACCTTGGGTTGATGATTTCATTCCATTTCTTTTTTCCCTCCCTCTTCTCTTCTTCCCTCCCTCCTTTCCTTTTCTTTCCTTCCTCCTTCCTTCCTCCCTCCCTTCCTTCCTCATTTCCTCCCTCCCTTCCTTTCTCCTTCCTTCCTCCCTATCTCCCTCCTCTCTCCGTCTTCCCTCCTTTCTCTCTCTTCTTACCTTCATCCTTCCCTCTTTCCTCTTTTTTATTTTCAGACAGGTTCTCATGTAGTCTAGGTTGCTCTGTCTCTGAGTCCCACGCTTGAAATATGCTTTGTACCCAGGGTGCATTTCTTCTTTAGGCTAGGCATCCCTGCGTCCCCTCATCATCTCTCACGTGCCACATTGGAGTCCATTTTTCTCCTGGCTGCTTCAATGCACCCCAACAACTTGTTTCCTCTGAGCCCAGCATCTTATTTACAAAAGTGTTCAATCATCCAACCATCTCACTGAGTGGAAACCTAAAATATCCTAGGAATAGTCTGCAGTCTTTATGAAAAATATTGAGCCAGGCTTATAATCAATAAGAGGAACCTTGTGTTACTGAAGTTTGAAACCTTTGGTCTAGATGATTCCATCTTTTTACATTCCCCAGGATTCCTTCTAAGCATTGCAATTTCTATGACTGTAAAATAAATCAGTGAGAATTCATAAGCTATTCTTGGTATATAAAGTATATACTTAGTACATATTCATAGTTTTCTTGGTGGACCTTTAGGCTTAAACAAACACATCTAGGTTATTTTGTTAGGAGAATCAGGTTGTTAAAACCATGAGTTAGAATCACCTGTGAGGTGATTCTAGTGTGTAACAACAACATCTTTATTCTTACCGATAAACAGGCACTATGCAAAATCATCCTTTTTAAATTCCAGTTGTACGAAGTTATGAAGTGCACTGTGATAGCTTGATGCATGTCCACCACAAAGAAGAGTAAATCAAGGTAGATCATATTTCCATCTCATTTCAATAAGGAGTTCACTTTCCTACAATGTGCAGAATTACTAGCAACTCGCTCTAACAGAGATGCAATGTATCACAGAGTGTGAGAAAAATCCAGGTCCATTTGGTTTTCCTGCCTTTCTAATAATACACATGCAATTATAGGAAGTCATCTTGGAATGATTGGCTATTTCATATGCTGGCGTCATTCTTATGATACTTCCTCTTAAAGTTACAAATTCAAACTATAGAGCTCTAAGACAGATTCCCCGGGGACACTCTCCATGACCATATAACACAATCACAATCCAAATGTGGAAATGGTGACCAGTCTTCCAAGGTATAGGTTACAATCATAAAATGCCACTCATTTATGTCACAGTACAGATTGTTAAAAATTCATTTGGCCAGTTGTCTAGTTGACCCATCTGCCAGTTCACAAGTATGTAACAGATACAGCATCAGGTACTAAGGGCACAAAACAAGTTATTGGATTCTCTGATTCTCTGTCTCTTGGAGAAGAAGGAGACAGGTTTATAATTTCAGGTAACCGCAGGCTGAAAAAGCTAACAAAGCAGTGTGGAAAGGAGAGGAAGAAAACAGAGGTCAACCCATTGTTTATAGCCTTCAATTTCATTATACGCCAGCTTTGTTGGGGGTAGACAACGCAGGTTAAAATTTCCTATCTGTCTGTTTGTTGTGTGTGCATATGTATGCATGTGCCACAGCACATATGTGAAGGTCGGAAGACAGCTTGTAGGAGTCTGTTCTCGCCTTAATTCAGATCATCAGTCTTGGTGACAAGCGTTTTCACTTGCTGAGTCATCTCGTCATTATGGAGATTTTAGGTGTCCATTTCACAGATGAGGGTGCTGCTTCAGGCAAGATGCTGGGCCACTGCGCAGTTACCCAATTACAACCAGAAGCCAGGCCAGAACCAACTGTCTTTCCCAGTGCATTCTGGTCCTTGGCTGCTTATGCTACTAATCAGTTTTTTTCAGTAGAGGTCAAAGGAAAGACAATTCCTCCCCTCCTCTGGCCATTTACTCTTCTCTGCCCCCTGTATCCAACCTCACTCCTCGGTGTGTGCTCAGTGAACTTTCAGATTGAGTGCAATTTGTGCAATGCACTGCCATAGCTGTATAGTGTTAAGATGCTAAAGTCAGAATGATAGAGCCATTATATTCTTCCTTTCTTCCACCTGGATGAAGGACTTGCTTTGCATATGAATGTGGCTTGCCATCTCAAGCCTGCGGCATACTCATTGCTGTTCAAGTTGGTTGTGCTTCACTGCATCTAGTTGGCAGAGAGCAGAGACATGGGCAAGGGCACAGATAACTGCAAGAATGTTGCAGCAGAGATGTGCAGAACTGACCGTGCAGGGATAACAAATAGAAGGCACAGTTCCCCTCCTCCCCAAGATGCTGAGCCTCTCTATCTATAATGTCATCCATTGGGGGTTGCCGAAGAGTACCCTGGGAAATAAGTCATCCTATTTCATGTTTGCTTATCTGGGCTAGGATTCTCTTAGAAACACATCAATCAAAACTGAGGAGTCAGTCAGATGCTTCTTTCCTCTACAGAGAACATCATTGCACGTCTTCATCTCCATCCACCCATCCATCTAACATGTAGTTACCGAGCACTTATGTACTAGGCTAAGGGTGTGGCAATGAACCAGACAGTTCGTTAAATGCCAATTCTCTGTGACTTCAACCTCGGTTGGTTTTTGGGGATGCCTCTCACTGTGCTCTGCTTTTCTCTTTGAGATTGACTGTTTCAATTGCTCATTGCTGCAAACAGAGGCCTGATTCCAACAACTTAGGGGAAAAGGCTTCATTTTGGCCCATAGGCCCAGGTGACAGCTCATCACTGCGAAGTTACAGCAGCAGGAAGCCGCTGGTCAGGTGACATGTACAGGCAGAGCAGCAAGGGAATGCATGCTCGCCTGCTTTCTTGGTGGCTCACTTGTGTATGCGCAGTTAGCTGGGAACATGGCTCAGAAGGTCAAGTGCTTGTCTTGCAAACACGAGCACTGGCGTTCAGATTCCCTAGACCCACACAAATGCCACACGAGCTGCTGTGCCCACCTGTAATTCCAACACTAGAAGCAGAGAAGGGAATTCCTGGAGTAAACTGGCTAGTCAGATTAGCTGCAGTCAGTGAGCTGTGTTCAGCGAGAGACCTTGCCTCAATGAATAAAATGGGGGGTGACTGAGGAAGACAGGGAACATTAACCTCTACAAGCATGTGCACAAGTACTTGCACACATGCACACACACACATACACACTCCCCAAAAGGTTTGTCCTGTTTGAATACATAGTTGATATGTTAAATTGGGAATAGAGTTTGGGATTGGAAATCAAATTCCTTTCAATGTCTTAATTTTTCAGAAGCATATTTTACTGTCTTCTAGATTGTAATGCTGCTCTTGAGAAGCAGAGGGTCATTTTGATCTTAACATTTTCACATGACAGTTTTGGAGATTTTCAGGACCATCTCTTTCCAGTACTCCAAAAATCTTAACACTGTATCAATTTTGATGTGGATCTCTTTTATTTATTTTTTAAAAATATTTTATTAATGGGGCTGGAGAGGTGGCTCAGGGGTTAAGCCTCTGCCTTGCAAGTGGAAGGACCTGAGTTCGGATCCTAGACCCCACGTACAGACGCTGGGCGGAAGCGGGGGCGGCCTGCGTTTCTGGTCCTGATAGGGCAGAGCCTGTGAATCCCCAGGCAGAGTAAAAAGGAGGAGGTGAAGGTCGTCCATGGTGGTTCCCGAATTCGCCCGTGGTTCTACACACACACACACACACACACACACACACACACACACACACACACACACACACACCATTGAATAAAAGAAAAGAAAAGAAAAAAATATTTTATTAATTTATTGTGTGTGTGTGCACGTCTGTGTGTCTGTGTGTAAGAGAGCATTGGGTGTCCCTATGAGGGACCAAGGGTGATTTTGGGAATCATCCTGGATTACTTCTACCTCCTCTTTGCTCCACTTGAGATTTCCCAGACTCTGCTCACCAGGCCTGGACATGCAGACTGCCGCCGTTTCTGCCTAGCATTTTTATGTGGGCCCTGAGATTCCAACTCAGGACCTTCTGCTTGTGAGACAGAATCTTAATCCCTGAGCTATCTCTCCAGCCTGTGGATCTCTTTAATGAGTGATGTTGATGTTTATTAATTTAAGTATGAAAATCCATTCTTCAGGGCTAAAATATTTCCTGATTCATTTCTTTGGCTTCTTCCACTCAGCTTTCACTTTTATGTGATGTTCTCGTTCCTCAGATGTAATGTTTTCTAGAACCATCTTTTGATGTTTCAACTTCTATTTTTTAACTGGTCAGCAACACCTATTTGATCAACTTCTGGGGAAAATTTTTCAACCTTCTTTTCTTTTTCTTTTTTTATTATTTATTCAATTATGCGTGTATGCGTGTGTGCGCACGTGTGTATATGTGTGTGTGTGTAGAACCACAGACGAATTTGGGAACCACCATGGACACCTCCACCTCCTCCTTGTTTACTCTGCCCCGGGATTCACAGGCTCCGCCCTACCAGGACCAGAAATACAGCCCCCCCCTTCTGCCCGGCGTCTATTTGTGAGGTCTAGGATCCAAACTCAGGACCTTCTGCCTGCAAGGCAGAGGCTTAACTCCTGAGCCACCTCTCCAGCCCCCTCAACCTTATTTTCTAATCTGGGGGATTTCATCTCTGCCAAAGCACAGACTCAACAGTCACTTTGGGCTCATCTCTAGAACTGCATTCTTCAGTATTAAGCCATGCTAGATCTGAGGGAAAGAGGCATTGTGGCTTCTTAAAGTCAGCCCAGAAGTTGACATACTTCATGTCATGGAAGAGCTGAGAAAGAAAACAAATCCATGCTGTCAGAAGATAGAGAAGTATGGGCTTCTGAACGAGAGAATAGATACTCCCCCTAAAAAAAGAAGACAAAGGAAGAGTTCCAAATGGTGTAAGACAGTCAGGCATAAAGCTTTCTCAGCTTTGACCCTTGTGTGGAGTGTTCTACAAAGACTCACACTGATAATTAAGCATCAGGCCACTTACAGAAGGTTTGCTGGAAGTGAGACAATGTGGGGGCTTCTGGGGCGATGTTGTAGAAGTGGGTTTTCAGAGCGCCGCTGACCAGGAGATTATATGTCAGGTCGGTTATGTTGATGCCCACAATAGCAAAGGAGTACCTGCGGGTGGAACCCACAAAATGAATGGCGTCGCGCATATGGGAAATTAGTGCTTCAAATTTAAAACTGAGTCTTAAATTACTATGAAATTAACAGAATATCAAGTTGCCCTTTTGTCTGAACCATATCAAAATCTTGTCTTTTCAAATTGACTGTAAAGTTTTCAGTGACATGTGCCAAGAGCACTGAGTTTTTACTTCCTTCTAACCTGGAAATTCCTGTTTTTAAATCTGCTATACATCAGTATCCAAAGTGGACAAACTTTATACACAAGGATATGTAGATTATTTTGCATGGTAAGATATGGGAAATTAATCCAATATAAAAAGATTCCTAAAGAAATAAATTATGATAACCTCTTACATTACATTTAATTAAAACTTCATTTTTAAAGACTTTTTTTCATTTTTAAAGACTTTTAAAGTAGGATACCTAGGTATAAAAAGCCATGTTTTATTATGGAAACATGCATGTGCTTGGAAAAATAGCTAGAATGAAAAGCTATGGGTACTCACAAATTAAGATGGGTTGGTGTGATTTCTTGCTATATTTTTCTAAATGTTCTATAATAAATATTAATGTTAAGTGAGAAAGATTTCTATCACTCCCACAAAGTATATTTTCTAGTCTTTTTTCTACATGAAAGGTAACTGAATTCTTTTTTTTAATTTTATTTAATTGTGCGCGTGTGCACATATGTGTATGTGTGTGTGTGTGTAGAACCATGGATGAATTCCGGAACCACCATGGACTGCCTCCACCTCCTTCTTGTTTACTCTGCCCGGGGATTCACAGGCTCCGCCCTACCAGGACCAGAAACGCAGGCTGCCCCTGCTTTCCGCCTGGCGTCTATGCGTCTATGCGTGGGTCTAAGATCAAACTCAGGACCTTCTGCCTGCAAGGCAGAAGCTTAACCCCTGAGCCACCTCTCCAGACCCGGTAACTGAGTTCTTAAATCCTCTCTGTTATTGTAACTCCAGAGTAAAACTATTTTTAGATGAAGCAGATATTACTTTTAAAAAGACATCTAAAATAAATTTTCATTGAATAGTTCAACACTTGATAGAAACACAATAAATAAGGCTAGAGAGATGCCTCTGGGGTTAAGCCTGTGCTTCAAAAGCAGAAGGTCCTGAGTTGGATTCCAGATATTAAGTAAAAAAAAGCCATGTGGAAATGGCAGCGGCCTGTACTTCCTGCCCTGGAAGGCAGAGTCTGGGAAACTCCAGAGCAAAGTAAAGAGGAGGTAGCACAATCTAGGGTTATCCCCAAAGTCCCCCTTGGACCTCCACAGACACACATAGTGCCACCTGATTACACACAGAGATACACATGCAAAACTTAAAAAAAAGAAACGAAGAAAAAGGGGGCTGGAGAGATGGCTCAGAGGTTAAGACTCTGTCTCATAAGCGGAAGGTCCTCTGAGTTTGGATCCCAGCTCCCAGGTAAAAATGCCAGGTGGAAATGGCAGCAGCCTGCACTTCCTGTCCTGGTGGGTGGAGCTTGGGAAATCCCAAAGCGAAGTAAAAAGGAGGTAGGAACAATCAATCCAGGATGATTCCCGAAGTCATCCTTGGTCCTCCACAGAGCCTCTGCTTAAAAATATATATATATTAAAAAAAAAGAACTACAGTTCTGGAGAGAGATTTATATAAAGACAACTTTCTATTCAAAAAAGAAATGAAGAAAAAAAAGAAATGCAGTAAATAAAGAGAACTACCAAATGCTCCTGTAGGGGATGATTTCTGGAAATCATTTCCACTTACATATAACTTTTGATATCTTGTCAGTTAGTTACAAAGTTATAGCCTATGATTATAAAATAAATAAGAACATATAGATGGATTCTTTATAGATTTACTTACCTATTTTAAGAATAGTTTATTGAATCCCCTGTAAGGAAGTAATAGGCTAGGAAGTAATTAACAGTACTGTTTGCCATTAATAAGGTTTTAAAACATTCAGCTGGATTTCACATGTCCACGGGGTCCCAACTGTGTCCTTTTGCTAAGGATCCTGTGCTGTGTTCTCAGCCAGGCCAACACTCTTCCCACATGAGCCCTTCACTCACCCAATGGCTTTATCCATCCTTTTCTTCTCCCATTCTGCTTTGCTGAATTTGCTGAATGGATGAAAGAAAGAATAAAGAAATGACAGCCATGAGTTGATTCTTTCTCTCTTTTGCTGCTTATGTTCAAACTGTTAACGCTTAGTTACAGAAACGTATGTAAGTCTATGATCCACACTAACTAACTCAAATATCATCGGCTTTAAGGACAACAGTATAAGCTGGGTGTGGCGGCACGAGCCTGTCATCTCAGTCATTTAGGGAGCTGATTCAGGGGAATTCTGAGTTCCAGCTTGAACTGCAGTCTGTCAAGCAAACATGTGCATAAACAACCCCCTCCAAGAGCAGCAACAGTATTCAGAGATGGGCTGCTTCAAGGCCACACTATTTGCCCCCATTCCCTTCAGCAAGGTACCATCATTTAACCATCTACCTCATCCCTTTGGTGGAAGCTTGCCTGGTATTTCTTGGTTTTGTTACATTTTTATCTCATGACATCTTTCCTTCTCAGCCTTGTCTGTAGATGCCAAATCAATGCTTGTAGATAAACAATTAAGTTAGTAAAAGAAGGGAAGGAAGGAAAGAAGGGAGGAAGAGGGACAAAGGAACAGGAAGAGGAAAGAAGGATTCATAGGTTATTAACGCTCCATTCCAACAAGGACCGTGTCATTTCCCTGGGTGAACTAAGTCAGCTACTCCAAAACAGCTCCATTTATTTCTGTTTTATCATAATGCTTTATAATGTGATAGTCTGATTAAGATCAAAGGAAGGGTTTGGTCACAAATGCATGCTGAAAATTCCACCTCATATCACCTTGTGTCCCCTGTTCCCTTTCCTAGTGCCAATATCTCAGGGCAGGAAGAATGTCACACTCTTCTTTGTGAATGGTATAACCTTTAGTCAGTGTTTTTCACACACACAAAAGAACTAGCTAGCGTCAGAACTCAGCACAATCTTTAAACCAGAGCTGTGAATAGTTAGCTTCCCTTGAACAGAAAAGGGAGCTTTCTCTAGCAAACATGGTGAGCAATACATGATAAAGCACGTGCTCATTTCCCACAGCACACAACTGCAGAAACATTGTGTGGAGCTGACGAGCTGACATTTAAATATATGTGCCTCCCACTCTGTGTGTGACTGGCTGTGATTAAAGTCACTGCTGGAAACTCCTGTTACAACACGCCACCTGTTTATACAGTATAGTTTCTTACCAACAAGCCAAACTGAAGAGGGTAGCAGGGGATGTTTGCCTTTAAAAAACTCCTCTTTAAATTAAAATGTATTACATGTGACGTTTAAAACATGTACCTGTATCCATTTTTTTCTTCAGCAAAGCTTTTAACATATACAATGCCCCTATTCTTGTTAAATAAAATATCTGTGTTTGAAATGTATTTTAAAAAGGTACAGTGACTGTTACTCATTTGATTACTTATAGGGTATATGGGCCCAAAAATGAACAATCAAATCCTAACGGCAGAATTCTTCTCTCAAAATCGAGTATCTCCATCTCTCAAGTCACTCGTGTCAGGGATGTTGACAGGTATAGTCAGGTGGGGGCTGATGGGCTGGTGGGAAACTTTTCTTGGTCCAGATGTTTACCACTCATTGTTGGAGATCTGGCACGATCAATGTTGACAGACCTATGCCGATGCCGTCATAGGTCAAAACACACACCTTTCAGACCCTTGCATAGTAGAACAGCATCTTCAAAACATTCTGGTTCACGCTGACGTTTAACATCAACCTGAAGCAGCTGGTGTATGAGCTTTGTTTCTTCAAGCGTGTTGTGGCTTGAGAGATAAAGCCTAAGTGCATGTGTACACACACACACACACACACACACAAAACATGCTAGCCTCTTCTTAAGAGTAGTCCACAAACCCACAAACAACATTGGTCTGATGGCTGATAGGGGAGCCCAAACTGCCAACTGCCCCCTCTTTTTGAGAATGACTGACAGGCACAATAATCTCTCTTCGCTGGTTATTAAGAAATCTTTTTTGCTGTTCCATTCCCGGGACTCATGTCTCCTGGGTGGTACGTCTCAAGAAAACACCATGTGCGGCATCACACAGCCTCCTGGGCAGTGTTAATTACGAGAGCTCAGAAATAGGAAATCCAGGGCATGCCATTTAAACATTAAAATAGCATGATTTTGACCATGCATCACCTGATCGAGACTTGGTGGTTTTAAGATTTCTCTTAAAATGAATAAAGGTAAAGAAAGAGAATCTTTCATCTTACAAATGATTATAAATGTAAGTCTGACAAAAGGTAATATAATTTAGTGAATCTTAGTCCAGCAGAGCTCTAGCAAGAGAAGGGGGAAAACATCCAAGCCAGTCAATTTCTGAATTTCAAGACTGTTATGATGCAATTTTAGGTTTATTCACCGCTAACTGCCATCAGATGGATGAGAAAAGAGTCACATGAAAGTATAAGTGTAGACGGTATGGCTTCTTGAGAGAAGTGACAGATAACACATGTACACACATATAACCACACTGTTGCTTACAGTAGTCAAATTGGAAATATATTAATCAAGGAGAAACTTTTTCCTGTGCAGCAAAATTCCCAAGTTAAAGTACCTTTCTGTGGGGTTGAGTTATGTGTGGTGCGAAGCTCACCTTTCAGGTGAGGGGTCCTAAAGCCCCTTCCAGCCAAGCACGGTGCTGGCTCTAGGAAGACTCCCTGATATGTTATCGATTTAAGACTGAATTCGTTTTTTGTATCATTAAAATGTAGCTGTCCAAAAAACTATCATATTAGCTTAAAAGTTGATAGGTGTTGGGCTGGTGAAATGGCTCAGGGGTTGAAGCATTTGCCTCATAAGCAAAAGGACCTAAGTTCAGATCCCCAGATCCTATGTAAGTGCCTGGTGGATATGCTGGTGGTCTGCAGTTCCTGCTCTGGAAGGCAGAGTCTGAGAAACCTCAGAGCAAAGCAATAAGGAGGTAGAAGAATCCAGGATGATTATTCATGTCACCCTTGGGCCTCCATAGACACACAACTCAAGTGCCTTTTTATACACACACACACACACACACACACACTCACATATGTGCATGCACACAGTTGTGCACAAAAGAAAAGCTGATGGGTATTTATCATTATTTTATTTTATTTTACGTGTGTATGTGGTATGCATGCATGTGTATGTGTGCATGTGTGTGTATAGGGGAGACATGTGCATGTGTATTGTGTGGGATGTATATGTGGAAGTATGTGTGCATGTGTATCTGTGTGCAGGAGTGTATATATGGGGTGTGTGTGAATGCATGTGTGTACATGTGAGATGTGTGCATGTGGGCTGTGTATATGTGGTGTGTGTGTATGACATGTGTGTTTGCATGTGTGGGGGAGCTGTGTGTATGTGGAGTGTGTGTAGATATGTGGGCTGTGTATATGTGGGGTGTATGTATGTGTGTGGGGATGTGTGTGTGCGGGCTACATGTAGTGTGGGGGGCTGTGTGTATGTGGGCTGTGTGTGTGGGGCTGTGTGTGGTGGGCTCTGTGTAGGCATGCATGTGGGCTGTGTGTGTGTGCGCACGTGTGAAAATGCAGTCATTCATGCACGTACTACCACAGGTGTTGGTCCTCACCTTCTACCTTGTCTAAGACAGGATCTCTGTTGTTGTTCATATTGCCTATGACAGACTAGCTGGCCTGCATGCTTCCGGGGACTCTCCCATTTCTGCTTCCCAACTCCCGTGGTAGTACTGAGCTATGACAACTCATAGTACTTTGCCAAGCTCGACATAGCTCTGGAGATTTAAAGTCAGGTCCTCATGTTTGCACTTTACCCACTGTTCCATTTCCTCAGTACAAATACTTGTTTTTGAAAATATTTTTATAAATCTATTTATTGAAGAAATTCTTATACCTATTCATTCTGAAACAGAACAAAAGAAATAGAACACAAAAACCAAGCGGGAAAAATACCTTATTTCCTCTTTAGTGATATCCCTTCACGTATTCAGTTAAAGAAAAAAATAAAGTAAATGAAATGCAAACACAGTCTTGAGTTAAAAGAGCTGTAGTAATTGCAGACTTTCTCAAGTGGTCCTTGAATTCATGACTTCCATTCTCCCTTCTGTCCCCACATGATACTCCTTTGAATTCTTTCTTGGGGACCTCTTCTTCTACTTATCTCTCCATCTTCCTAGACACTCATCACTGAAACAATCTCTAAATCCACATGTCACTTGAATGATGCCACTTTACATCCTACAGCTGAGAATGCGCATCTGTTCAGCCCCGTCAGAAGGGCTAGCTTGAGAGGACCTGAAGCTGCACTCCTGGTGAGATGGCTCTCCTGATATGTCCTCTAGCCCTCCTAGGAGCTGACCTTTGCTTGCCAGCGAAGCCTCATCCATTTTTTATTTTCCAGTTACCTGCATTTTGGATGAAGAGAATCACAGAGGACTTGCTGAGCTGCTGTGGCATCCCGCTCCGCAAAATACCTGCGGGAGGAGGGAAAGCACAGTCACCGCATTGCCTTACACACTCACTGCCATCCAATAGAAAGCCACAGGGGCTCAGAGGTGGCTACCTGTGAGAACAACACTTGTGTCAGCTCCTCGAGATCCGACCCCCACTGAACAGGACAGTGCTTGGCAGCTATGAAACCCACATAGATTAGAACAGAGCCAATAGATTTGAAGATGTAATCATGAACTTTCTTATTATGCAAAGGGTCAGGTATATCTTAACAAGAATTGTAGAAAAGAGGTCAGCAGTGGAGACCC
Source organism: Typhlomys cinereus (assembly GCA_023101885.1). Classification (NCBI taxonomy): domain Eukaryota; kingdom Metazoa; phylum Chordata; class Mammalia; order Rodentia; family Platacanthomyidae; genus Typhlomys; species Typhlomys cinereus. Next base: position 631,828 of record JALPQD010000432.1, on the reverse strand, counting down.
CAAAAAGGAACATGAGGAGGAGAAGAAGGAATGCTAGGAAGTGAGAGAGGGACCTCTCCTCCCTCCCTTCCCTCCTCCCTCCTTCCTTCTCTCCCTCCCTGGCTCCCTCCCCTCCTTCGTCTTTCTTTCATTCTCTCTCTCTCTCTCTCTCTCTCTCTCTCTCTCTCTTTGAGATGGGGGAGCATGTAGCCCAGGCTGGCCTCAAACACACTATATAGCCCAGGATGACTTTAAAACTCCTGCTTCTGCCTTTCAAGGGCCGAGATTATGGGGTTCAGTAAAAGTGTACAAGGCAACACGCTCCAAAAATTTCTTAAATTTTCACATTGTATTTGAATTCTGGAAAGGAGTTTATAAAGCTTGGGGATGTCAATAAAAATTAATTTTTGCAACAGCAGGAGACGGTTATGAAGTTTCCTATAAGCATAAAGCCTCGGGCATCCTGCAAAGTCCTTTATGGAAGTACTTTATGTGAGCAATAATAAAACTGGAGTATAATCATCAATACACATCTATATATTTCCTGCAAAAATCTAAGGACCATGACAAGCTCTTGTATTTGCTCTCAGAAAGTGTTAAACCAGCAATCTGCATCCATATGCCTGGGACTTTTAATGGAATGGAATTTTACTTCACACTTTCAGTGGTCATTCGGGTTTCCTTGTTTTATACTTTATATTCTTTATATCTATTTTAAATTTTATCTGTTTCTATTTCCTGGCCCAACGTGCTTAAAAAAGAGAAGACAAGCCAAGAGAGATGAGTTCACTGAATCTGGACCTTTTATCACTTACATGAATAACAGTCTGATTTCACTTTCAAATGCATGATGGCGTATCTTACAGAAATTTTCAGTTTAAACGTGTGAAATTTATTTTCTTTTCATGTGGCACTCTTTCTTTTTGGGGGGGGGATTGTCTCTAAGAGATCCTTCCTTAAAGATTTCCTCCTAGACTGGAAACACTTTAGTTTTTCAACTTTTAGTTTCAGAGTTGAAGTGAGGGAGAGATTTGACTTTAAATTTTTTTTCCTAACCACAAGTCCAGTTCTGATGGTTAAAGAGCTCAATTCTTATCCATTATTCCCAACAGCACCAGTGGCAAGAAGTGTACTTTCTGTTCGTGATAACAGAATATTTCACATGTTTCACGAAAGAATGGGTGGTAATGAAACTTCCTATGTGGGATCAGAAAGATAGCTCACCACGTAGGCAGGGTAATTATATGTAAATACCACGTGCTAACCAATTGCGCCACTGGAGCTCCAAGCAGGGTAATTACAAACTTGCAATCCACATGGCAGAAGGAGAGAAGTGGCCTCCGAGTCCCACCTATGTACCAGGGCACGCATGTGTGACCTCCTATTCCTCTCTCTCTCTCATAAATAAATAAATCTTAAAAGAAGCTTCCTATGCTTAAAATAAATAGGAAGATTTGGTAGAGAAACAGAATGCCATCCAAAATGAAAATTCCTTTAAAAAATTACACCACCCCCTTTATGTATAATGACAGCACTCCCTTCATGTATAGTGACACCATCCCCTTCATGTATAATGACATCACCCCCTTCATGTATAATGACACCACCCCCTTTATGTATAATGACACCGCCCCCTTCATGTATAGTGACACCATCCCCTTCATGTATAGTGACACCATCCCCTTCATGTATAATGACACCACCCCCTTCATGTATAATGACATCATGATAATACCCCTTTCATGTATAATGACATCATGACATTACCCCTTCATATATGACATCACCTCCTTCATGTATAATAACATCACCCCCTTCATGTATAATGACACCACCTCTTTCATGTATAATGACACCACCCCCTTCATGTATAGTGACATCACCCCCTTCATATATAATGATATCACCCCCTCATGTATAAGGTGATGTCAAGACACAAAGTTAATTTGAAGATTCCTTTGGCTCCAAACATGACTACAGATGAGTGAATTTAAGCATGAATGAAATGACCAATATAATTAGCTGAATCATATCAAACATGTAGAAACAGGAGCTAAGTAATATTTTGAAAATAGAGAACAGTTTTTAGGCCACAGGTGATGGTGTGCTCCTATAGTCTCAAGTCCACAAATCGCTTCAGCTACACATTAAGCTCCAAGTCAGCCTGGAACTTAAACCTTGCCTCAGAAACAAGCAAAACAAAGCCACAAAAAAAAGGAAAAAACATTTTGAACATTAACAGGAAAACTAGGCCACCAGTTTGACAATTTGCACCCAAACAGAAAAATAGACCATCTGTTCACCTGTGTGTCAGAGAAAACAAAGATCCATAGTTAATAAAGAAAGCGTAGTCTTCACAGAGTGAAGACACAGAAGGAGGGAAGGCTGTGAGGGGTTACCATGGACTCCTGACATCTCAGCATAGAGTTGGAGGAAGGGGGGACATCATCAGCCCTCTCCCCACTGGGATGTCAGCTTAAGTTGCTTCAGGGCTTTCTGAATACCTCCAAATTTCAGGAGATACAGAAGGTCAGGGCAAGTGCAGAGATGGAGCGTGTTATAGACGACCTGGAGTCTTCCTCCAAGGGAATGGCCTGGGAAAGGGGCAGAAAGAGGAAGCAGAGGAAGAGGGGCTCCCAAGGGACAGCTTTAGGAGGCACAACGTGCCCGTCTTATGTGGAGCAGCATTTGAGACAAACCAAAAGACGTTTTTTGAGAGAATTGGACACGGGACACGTGTACTGGACACAGACTGTTAGGAAAGATAATGACATTATCGTTAAGTAAGATAATGGTAATTTAAAAAAAAAAAGAACTACAGATTCAAACGCAAGCAGGGCAACAACACACTGCACAGCAGTTCATTAGCACACTTCTGTGTAAGAATAACTTGCATCAGCATCTCCAGTCTCTACAGTTACTGACTCTGGGCGATAGCTTTACCATCCTTTTTACCCTTTTGCAAATGACTGAAGTTTTTCATGTCTCTGAGAGTTGCTTAAAAAAAACAAAACAAAACAAAACAAAACAAAACAAAAAACAAAAGACAGCCTGCTGAAATAGAAGCAAGCTGGCGGAGTTAAAAATTTTATGAACCCCCAAAAATTTTATGAACCCCAAGTTTCTCTCTGGAGGATGTGAAGGCTCTCCTGGAGCCTTTGGAGGCGGGGCTCGGGGAGGAGTGGCTCTGCCTCTGGTGGCAATGGGCGAAGATCAGCGACGCTCCGCCGTCTGGCATCCTCTCACACGCTCAGTCATGCATCCTGGTACTTACTGCAGGTTGTACAGCCCCAGGAGCCCCATTCCTCGGAAATCCGTTTTCGGATCGTCACCTTGGAAACCGATCTCACACCACTGCTTAGAAATCCGAGATTCCAGGGGGGTGTTGGGCTTCAAGAACTGCCATAACTGGAGACAGAAGAGAATCACCCTTTGATGTAAACAGATAGAGGCTCTTTCTTGCTGGTTCAGAGTTTGTCAACTACATTGTGAAGGGAATGAATAAAGTTGACTATAGGTGACTAGAGTACAATTAAAGATGGGGGGCAGGTGAGAGTTCAGGAGGTAAGGTGCCTGCTTGCAAACTTGGCGACTTGAGTTTGATTCCTGGAAGCCCATTTGGTGCATGTTGTGTACCTTTCTCTCTCTCTCTCTCTCTCTCAAATGAATGAATGAATGAATAAATAAATATATTGGACTGAAGACATGGCTCAGGGGTTAAGCCTTACCTTGTGGTGGTACAGAGGACCTGAGTTCAGATCTCCAGATCCCATGTAAAAATGTTGGGCAGATATGGAGGTAGCCTATAAATGTGGCCCTGGAAGGCAGAGCTTGGAAGTCCCAGAACAAAGTAATAAGGAGGTAGAGCAATCTTGAGCCTCCACAGGACACACAGCATCTCTTCTACACATTCCCATACCCTCCAAACATGTATACATCCACATGTACACATGCAAAAAATAATAAAGGTAGGTCAGTTATCAATGACAGAAATTTTATAAGTGTGGTTTGAAGATAATCTTGGAAGTACCCACGACCTTTTTAGCCTAGGTGATTGAAAAAGCATTATAGAAGTTAGAGTTGCTTTGAGGGAAACTATGGAACTTTCCAGAGGGTTCTCTATGTGCCATGAAGTCATCACTTGGAAGGCAATGGATGCACACTTGTATATCTCAGTGTTTTACACTTGTCTTCTTGAGTTTCTGATTAAGAATGGGGCAGATAGGCAACCTCCTACAAAAACATTTTTGAAGTGTTCTAAAATATTTAAAAGATTAAGGGAAGGAGAGAATGGAAAATGTAGAGGCCATTTATCCTTCAAGTTGGCAGAAAATGCCTTTCTAGCATTGTATCAAAACGTTTAGCAGCAACTGCTGAAAACAACAGGGGACTGATGAGTTTCAGATGGTAGGTCTCACCTTTAAAAGCAACAGTGAAAGTTAACATTGTCTTTCAGCTACAGAAGAAAGTCAGAAATGTCCATAAAGCAACCTCAAAATACATGGTCATCTTGGAAGAGCCGCCCAGAAGAACTTCAGTTAACAGCCACAATAGTGTTCCCATACTAAAGGGGAACACAAGAAAGAGCTCTAGGCAATGATACTGAGTCCTTACACCTCATGAGAGAGCAGAACCCAGAGGGAAGTTTGACACACTCACTAAAGAATGCTCCAGGGATGGGGGGAGGGGGCACTGGAGAAAGGGAGATGGGGAAAGGAAGCAGAAAAGGGGGGAGGAGCAAGGGGATCCAAGGAGAGGTGGGAGGGAGGGAGGGGACTGGGGTACCTATTAAATTTGTATGAGTGGAAAAAATAAATTAATTAATTTAAAAAAGATAATAAAAAGTCAACCATCTACTAATGGGAAATATATATTTTAAATATTATACTCTTAAATGTGTGTGCCTGTGGTGGTACAAGGAGACTTCAGAAATCACCCTGGATTGCTCTACCTTCTTATTGCTTTGCTCTGGGGTTTCCCAGGCTCTGCCTTCCAGGGACTGAATTACAGGCTGCCCAGCATTTTCACATGGGACTTGAAGATCTGAACTCAGGTCCTCTTGCTTGCAAGACAAAGCCTTTAACTACCAAGCCCTGTCTCCCAAGCCCTTCTTAAAAATTTATTTTAAAATATATATTATTATTATTATAAATTAGTTAACAAAGCAGCAGATTTCCTTAAAGCATTTTCCTGCAAATTTAATGTGGGTTGGTCTATCCTTACCTCTCCCCATGTTTCTGCTTCCTAGCATCTCTTTTTGAATTTTTTTTATTATTATTTATTCAATTGTGCGTGTGTGCATATGTGTGTGTGTGTGTGTGTGTGTGTGTGTGTGTGTGTGTGTGTGTATGTGTGTGTGTAGAACCACGGGCGAATTCGGGAACCACCATGGACTGCCTCCACCTCCTCCTTGTTTACTCTGCCCGGGGATTCACAGGCTCCGCCCTACCAGGACCAGAAATGCAGCCCCCCCCCTTCTGCCTGGCGTCTATCTGGCGTCTATACTTGGGGTCTAAGATCCTTCTGCCTGCAAGGCAGAGGCTTAACCCCTGAGCCACCTCTCCAGCCCCCATTCCTAGCATCTCTTAAATCCTTTCTCTTTCACATTACGTGTTCTCTCACTTGTTCTATCCCTCTCCCTTGAAGACTTTATGTATTTATTTGCCTCTCAGGGATATCATTCTAGTTTCTTGGCCTATGTGCACTCACTCCCACAAAAATACAAATATAGAAAAAAAATAGAAATTAGATGTTAAGATCCACATATTCAAGAAAGAGAAGTGATGTTTGTCTTTCTGAACCTGCATTACCTCGCTTAATATAATATTTACCAGTTCCATTCATTTTCCTATAAACTACATTTTTCCTTGTAGATGAATAAAATCCCACTCTGTATGTGTCCCATATTTTCACTATCCATTCATCAGGTGATGGGCATCTGGGCTGAGTCTATTTTCTTGCTGTTTTGAACAGAGCAGTGATGAATATGAATGTGTGGGTGTCTCTTTTGTATGGTATAAAGAGTCTGCAATGTATATGCCCCTAGTGTTATAATTGGGTTTATGGCAGTTCTATTTTTAGCTTTTGAGAAACCTCCACATTGAGTTCCATAGTGCTTGTGCCTGCTTACACCCCAGCCAAGAGTGAATTATACTATTCACTGCTTAATAAATTAGCTTATTTTTCTCAGCTTTCTGTACAAAACAGGGTTTAGAACATTTAAGTCTGACACAGATAGATGAAAGATGTGACTTTCACACCTATAAATGTGAAATGTTTAAAAAGTTAGATCTTTCTGATATGGATGGGCATATATGCAAATTTATTTTTAGACTATTAGTATTTAATGTCTGTACTACAGACACAAGAAGAACATAAAATATTACATTTTCTCTTTCACATGCATGTGTCTGTTGCATGCAGGTGTCTGTGTGGGTCTGTGAACATGTGGAGGTCGATGTGTGTGTGTGTGTGTGTGTGTGTGTTTGTGCGTGTGGAGGCTGAAGGCGGACTTTGGGCATCTATCTCAGTTGCTCCTCATCTTTTCACTTTTGAGACAGGGTTTCTAACTGACTCTGATCTATCAATTTGGCTAGCTGCCTATCAGTCCCAGGGCTCCACCTGCTTCTGCCTCCCTGGCACTGGAATTATAGACACGTGTCACTGTACCTGGTCTTTACATAATGCTGATGATTTGAACTCAGGTCTTTGTGCTTGTACAGCAAGTGCTTTACCAACTGAACCATCTCCTTGGGCCCAAATATTGTATTTCCTTACTACTATTTTCAGAAATAATTTAACTTCTAAGTTGTTTATTTTACAATATATGGGTCTTAAAGCTTCGGCAGAGTGATAATATATAGTTATCTTGCTTTAAAGTGAATTGTCACAAATCTGACACCGTGAAAAAATATTTAAGGATAGAAAATAGGAACTGAAGAGTTAGCTCCTTTTGGGAAATGTTTGCAAAGAGAGTGTGAGATCCCTAGAATCCACCTAAAAAAGCCGGGCGTGAGGGCTGGAGAGATGGCTCAGGGGTTAAGCCTCTGCCTTAGAAGCAGAAGGGACTGAGTTTGGATCCCAGGTCCCATGTAAAAACGCCAGGTAGAAATGGTAGTGGTTTGTACTTCTGGTCTTGAAGGCAGAGCCTGGGAACCTCAAAGCAAAGCGAAAAAGGAGGTAGAGCAATCTAGGATGATTCCA